>VZQC01003147.1:476201-574203 GCA_009823505.1 Rhizomys pruinosus
ACAGAAAGGACTGCATCAAAGAACTGACTGAAACAGTGAACTTCTGCTCAAAACAGTCAACTTCCACATGGAGAATATTGATAAAGACTGAGAAAGAGATGAAAAGCATGTTTAGCAGAATGCATGAGCTCTGGTGGGGTGGGGGGATAGGGTGGGGGACACGGGTCTAGATTTGATAAAAAAAATATACAAATAAATAAATTTTTAAAAATTAAAAAATGTAAAAGCGGGGCTGGAGAGATAACCTAGCGGTTAAGAGCACCGACTGCTCTTGCAGAGGACCAGGGTTCGATCCCCAGCAACCACATGGCGGCTAAGAACCATCTGTAGCTCCAATTCCAGGAGAACTCCAGTTCCAGGGGAAACTGAGACCCTCTTCTGACCTCCATGGCATTGCACGACACGGGTGCACAAACCTACATGCAGACAGTACACTCATACACATACAAAAATAAAAAAAATTTTAAAAAATGTAAAAGCTACACAGAGATGTAAATAACAAATTATTATTTTGCACAAAATCTCATATAACCAATAAGTAGTTAACTGAAAGATACTCAAAACCAGATTTTAACTTTAGAACTTTATTTTTGACCAAATTCCATAGTTCCTTGTTCATTAATTTTGACTGAATGTTCTATTATTTTTTTAAAAAATCTTTAGTCAACTGATATGGATGCTGGACATACAAAGTACTAACGACCTGGTTGTATAGATGACATTGAGAATTTTGTCAACATCATTATGATTCTTTTTGAAAAAAATTAGAAAGAATTAGTCTTGGACTCTAGATGAAGAAATGTGTCATGAACCAAGGCTCTGAAAGAATGTTGGCATCAGTAAAAGTAAAGGTATGAAGAGTGATGGGCTAGCAAAGCAACAGAATATTGCTTCCTGATTCCAAGGGCTTAAGATGTTCATTTATAACAATAAATGAGTAGCCATGATCACAATTTGTTTTCCTGGGATAATAACAAGATATATTATAGGAAGTATGATAAGGGAATATTGCTGTCTTGAAAACTTGCAAATAAATAAGAGATTTCAACTAGAGCATAATTCCACAATTACCTCAGGACTATGTCCTGAACTCTTTTTGGAACATTTTGGGTTTTAATTTAATATATTTACATATAAATATTTACATATATGTATAGAGGATGGCAATCTGTGTATAAAACAGAAATAAATGTGTATCACAATGAAATGTGTACACCAATCACAAAATCTCTGGAAAATAAAGCAGAATCATAATAAGACTTAAAAGTAAGTGCTTGTTAAATATTTTTAATTACCATTCACATAGACACTGACACACACACACACACACACACACACACACACACATTAGTATATACCCTTCCAGAGGTAGATTATGTATATAAGCAGATTAGACCTAGATAAAGGTGAAGAACCTCATAGTCTAATAGGTAATGTTTAAAAAAATGTCAAGTAGAAAGTGACTAACCAGGAGGGTTGGGGGTACAAGGGAGAATGTTTGACATATAAAATATACATGTGCAAAATCTTAAATGGTTAAATAAATCACAGGATATTTACTAAAGTGTATATTGGAAAGGGAATTTATTAGGTTGGCTTACAGGATACAGGGTGGGTAGTCTAATATTGACTATCTGGATGCTGGAGAAACTGAGAACTAGTAGTTCTTGGTCCACAAGGCTGGTGCCTCAGCAGACCCAGTCTGACACTGAAGATCCCAAGGATTCTGGAAGAGTCACTAGACCAGTCCACACTGGAAGGCCAAAGAAACTGGGTTCCATTGTCAGTAACAGATGGCAACAGCCTTGGCAGCAACACAGTAGATATGCATAGGTGTGGGGAGTGAGGGTGCGCAGGCAGAAGCAGTTCTGCTTTTTCCTCAGACCTCTTTATACCTGGACCACTGCTGGAAGATGCTGAGTGCTTTAGAGAAATCTTCCTCCTCAATTAATTCCTCAGGAAATTCTCTCCTACACTCATGCAGAGGTTTGTCTCTGTGATCCCAGAGCCAATCACATTGACAATCAAGATTAACCATCACAGAAAGGAACAGGTCAATTTAGGTTCCAATAAAGCAAGAAAGTTTTATAAAGAATTACCATTTTATTTAGACATTGAAGTTTAAAAAAGTAGAAAATAAAAGCTGGAGAGATGGCTCAGCAATTAAGAGCACTGGATGGTCTTGCAGAGGACCAAGGTTCAATTCTCAGCACCCACATGGTACCTAACAACGATCCATAGCTCCAGTTCAAGGGAATTCAATGCCCTCTTCTGACCTCTTAGAGCATTGCATGACATGGGTGCACTTACATACATGTAGGCAATACACTCATGTACATAAAATAAAAATAATAAATAAAAATAAAAATCGGGGCTGGAGAGATGGCGTGGCGGTTAAGAGCGCCGACCGCTCTTACAGAGGACCCGGGTTCGATCCCCAGCACCCACATGGCGGCCAAGAACCGTCTGAAACTCCAATTCCAGGAGAACTTCAGTTCCAGGGGAATCCGACACCCTCTTCTGACCTCCGCGGCATTGCACGACACGGGTGTACAAACTTGCATGCAGACAGTACATTCATACACATACAAAAATAAATAAAAATTAAAATTAAAAAGAATTTTTAAATAAAAATCTAGAACAAGCTGGGCATGGTAGTACATACTCTTAATCCCAGAACTCAGGAAGCAGAGGCAGGTGGATCTCTATGAGACTAAGGCTAGCTTGGTCTACATAGCAAGTTCCAGGCCAGCTACGGCTACAGGGAGATCCCTTCTCAAAAAGACAAAAATAAATAAATAAATAAATAAATAAATAAATAAATAAGCAAGCAAACAAGAACAAAGTTGGATGTGGTGGTGCAAGCCTTTAATCCCAGCTCCCAGAAGGGAAAAGTAGGTGGATCTCTGTGAATTTAAGAATGATCTACATAGCAAGGTCCAGGCTAGCCACAGCTAAATAGTGAGACCTTGTCTCAAAAAAAGAGAGATAAATGTATACATACATACATACATACATACATACATACATACATATAGTCATGCTACTGAGCCCAGAGCTTTTCTGATATTATCTAACCCTCAGGACAGACCTATGAGGCAGATAGGTTGTGTTTTTCATTAGAGATGAGAATGTAAGTCTGGCTCCCTGAGGTCAGCACCACACACAAACTGCCGGACTCAAAACCCAAGCCTTCTCTCTGTCTCCACTTTTAACTTCTGAAAGATTTGGAGACACTAACTTGTAGGGCAAACAAAATATTGAAAAGTAAAGCTTCACAATTCAAAAGAAAGAGACACACATGAACCAAAAGAAAAAGCAAGGATTACTTTCTTTGTTGACCGAGTTGATAAAGGCAGAGTCCAAAAGTAGAATAGCGTGTGTTATTCTCCTCCCGCACACTGAGCACTCTTCTTGGACTGTGTCCATATTATCTCACTTAATCTACTGATAACCATACAGTAGCTCATATTTTTTAGGTGAAGGCTTAGAGAAAGGTATAAGATCAAAAACCCAAAGAACTAGGAAGTGGAAAAATCTGTATTTGAATTGTTTTGTTTTGTTTTTTGGTCTTTTTGAGGCAGGGTCTCCCTGTACCCCCAGTTGTCCTGGAACTCACTCTGTAGACCAGGCTGGCCTTGCACTCACAAAGATCCACCTGCCTCTGCCTCCCAAATGCTAGGATTAAAGGCGTGCACCACTAGTCCCAGCTTGAATTGTTATTAGACTACAAACAAAAGCCTAGGCTTGGAACTACTAAACTATAGCATACTAGAAAGGACAGACACATGGTATGTATAAATATGTATATGGATATGTGAACTAATACTTTGTATATACACACAAATACATTCACATCTATCAGTGAATAGAAATGCTTGGGCTTACATGCCTAAATTTAACAGAACTTGTTAAACTGATGATCACTTTTCATGGTATGTAATATTTTTTTCCTTTGACCGCTCACTAAGCCTATTTATTGGGCATCTGAACTATGATAAACATCCTACCAATACAGAACAGCCCTCTGCGTATATAATCCAGCCTTTTCAAATTTAAGACTGATAAATTGATAAAATGAGGTTTGTTTATAAATCTATTTGCTATGCATGTGCTCGGTTCTTTTCTTACTTTGCTAAAAATACATAGAGAAACTAGTTTTAAGCCATTATATTTAAGATTCATTATACAAAAATAGACTAGTTTACTATATGTCAGCTAATTAATAAACATTGGGTGATTATATACTTACAGAGAAACTGATAAAGTATGATCGTTAGGATTCCTAAATTTCATTTTCTAGCTAATTGATACCTTTCAAGACCCTTTTGGCCATCTTGTGTCCACTCATTTCTATTCCTTTTTTTTTTTTTTTTTTTTTTTTTTTTGGTCTTTTTGAGACGGGGTCTCCCTTTAGTCCCAGCTGGCCTAGAGCCGGCTCTGTAGACCATGCTGGTCTTGAACTCACAGAGATCCGCCTGCCTCTGCCTCCCGAGTGCTGGGATTAAAGGTGTGCGCCCCCCCTGCCCATTTTAGACACTATTACTTGTATGATCTTTAAGGAATAAATGCACTCTTGGCCAGTCTTACTAATTTAAAGGTAGATCAATGATTTGGGATTGACTAGAGGTATACAGTAAATAAGGAACTATCTCTGTCTCTGTTGGTGCTTATCCTTTGTTGGTGTTTAAATTTTAAGTTCCTTAAGAACATGAATAATAATAAAGATTCAAACTCAAACCAATAGTCATTTCTACTTATGAAGAGGGTTATAGAGGGTCTTGAGGCAGAAAATCAACTGGAATGAGAACTCAAATCATAAACAACAGAGAGCGTACAAGTAATCTCCAGGTGTCCATATACAAATTTCTCTACCCCAACACTTGAAATACTTTGCTGGTTTAACTTTAAGCCCATGCTAATGAGAAAGAAAAGAGTCATTACCTCTATTTTCCTGGTATGAACCCTGACCATTTAAGACAAGTTTTGTTTGTTTCTCTGTTTATTTTTGGTAATATTTGCTAGCAACAAAAACATGTGAGATTTAGAAATGAAGCAATATACATAAATCTCACTTTATTAATTCATTATTCTTAAATTTATGATGGCTAAGCTATATAAATATGGGCTTTACATCTCAGCTTTGAAATGTTTGAAATCTACCAAATGTTTGGCATAAAGCAGGTGCCCAATGAATGCTCTTTACATGTGGCTGAATTAAAAACTACCACACACTGTATATGCATCATATGTATATGTGTGTATTTGAGAAAGATGGAGAGAGGGAGATTGCTGCTTTCCAGGGAGAATTGTCTTTCAGTGCTATAATACTCTGAGAAATCTTAAACTTCTTGTGGAACCCAACCTATAGCATTCACAGAAGTTCATTACATAGCCCGGATGACAACTTCTTAGATGAATATTGATATCAAACTTGAACTTACTTTAAGCATGTCCTAGCTCTGAGCACACCTTAGGAGAAGAGTGCTTGTCTGGAATACACAAGGCCCTGGTTCAATCTCCAGAAAAAAAAGAAAAAAAGAAAAAAAGAAAAAAAAAACTTCTGTTAAGAGTCTCACCATCTTACCAATCTTTAAATTTACTGCCATTCAGTAATGAATAGTTTGGGCATATTTTTGTGCCAGTTCATTCATTTGGTCTATTGTGCAATACTAAGAACTTAAGATGTGATAGATGTTCATCTAGGTATTGGGGAATAACAGCAAACGAGACAGAAAATCCCATGGTGAAAATAGGTAGATGTCTTTCAAATACTGCTCTTGTCAAAGTATGTGGTGGTATTAAACCAGTGATACCAAATATAAACTATTAATAAAGTATGGACTATTTCATTTTCACTTGAAGCTCATAAAATCTATCAGTCATTTCTCAGAGACTGGATTTTTTAGCCCCAGTCTGGGGTTGATTGCCAGTAAAATTTACAGAAATCTCTTTTCTGAGGCCAAATCTATGTCTCAGAACTGTCCTCATGGAAATGGCCAATATGATCTGACCAGTAATCACTTTTTGATTGTCTATGGGAACATCTGGATCTTTGACCTCACAAGTAGTTATACAACAAGCCCTTATCCCTGTGGAAAAGCATTTGTTCCTTTGTGGCTCAGAGGTCCTGTGTTCACATGTTGGGCTTCATGTTCTGGAAGTCATTTTCTCTAGCACTGAGGTTATTTAACTCCAAAGACTGGTTTGAATTTCGTTTAAAACTATAAGTATATAGGATTACATTTAATTGTTGGTTTATGTACAGAAACATTGCTGCACTGGGGCTGCAAGGAGCCCTTTATAACTACTCCTTTGTCCTGAGTAAATATTCATTCAGTTGCAGTCTGGATGAGGTCCCATGAGTCTCTGAATCGTGACTCCTCTGCAAAGTTTTGAGGATATTGCTGATATTATCTATTAAGCTTTCGCTGTCTGGAGGGCCTCATAAACCAGCTTGAAAATTTCAGGGTAAATGAGAAAAGTCAGCATCTAAAGCTTGGACACTTTGACCAGATGGCTGGAGTGTAGCAATTATGAATACATATTTGTTGTGCAGCAATTGTAAGTACATATTTGTGAGCAACAGAGGAGAAGACAGAAAGTCAGTTATTCCTAGTTCTCACTGTGTCAGTGTTCCAAGGACATCAGTGAAATGGACTGAGAAATTGCAATGTTCTCTTGGGAACTGAGACTGGGATGTGGAATCCAATTCTGGTTCAAGTTTCTCTCTCTCTCTGAAGGTGACAATATAAAGGAATGGTTTTCCTCAAATATATCATGCTCTTCCAGAAGTTTCCAGGGAAGACATGCCTTTCTAAGGAAAGGAAAGACTTCTGTTCCCAGTCCCTCATTGCCCATCTTCTCAGGTCTGAGGACTTGACCTTGATCACTGCTTTCAGTACATTCTCAGCCCCCATCTTTACTATATTCATAAAGGCCACCATCATCATTATATATTAATGCTAGACTTAAAACTCTAAGTCTCTTCTGACACTCTTCCTAAAGACCATATGTATTATACTAAGCTTAAAGAAATCTGATTGTGAACACCCTAGTAAAGTGTTAGCAGGTAGAGAGTCAGAAGAGGTGAGCTGCTCTCGTAGTATTCTCAGGCTTTCCTGGCTGTTAGAACTTAAGGATAATAGCAAAGATGCCATAAGACTCAACAACAAGATGGTGACCACTACTTAGCAGAAACTTTTCCCAGCTGAGAGTATGTCAAGAATATGAAACAAACAGCTTTGGTCAGCATACGTGGCTGTTATACAGCACTCCCATTTCAAAACTGTACTGAACACTTTTGCCATTTCTCTAGGGCCTAGAAGAGATGGTCTATGCCCCTGCAGTGACTTCATTTAAATCCATGATCTACAGAATAGGAGCCTGTGTCCAGTCACCAGAGTTTTGCATGGTCTTGCTACCTTCTCCAACCTCACAGCTCCTCAGTCCACATTCTTACACTGATCCAAACACTATTCTCTTGTATCTGTTCTTATCTTCCTTAATTTCCTCAAGCATCTTTAGGTTTTTACACTGACAATTATGTTACTTACAATACATACCTTCCTAGTTTATCTTGTGCTTCAACCCCAACTGAGGAGGAATTTAATATCAGTTCCACTGCCCTTTATCCAAACAACAGTAATGTTTCAGAAGCTCTTCCATGCCTATCAGGTGGTGGCCAGCTTGACCTTCCATGAGGAACCCCTTTCCTAAGCCCAATTAAGTTCTTGGCTCTTCCTCACTTTTTTTTTATTAATTTTATTTATTTCCGTATGTGTATGAATGTACTGTCTGCATGCAAGTCTGTGCACCCGTGTCGTGCAATGCCGCGGAGGTCGGAAGAGGGTGTCGGATTCCCCTGGAACTGGAGTTCTCCTGGAATCGGAGTTCAGACGGCTCTCGGCCTCCATGTGGGTGCTGGGGATCGAACCCGGGTCCTCTACAAGAGCGGTCGGCGCTCTTAACCGCTAGGCCATCTTTCCAGCCCCGGCTCTTCCTCACTTTTAAGGATAAGGTACATAAAGAAGGGTGACCCTCTCCACCCAGCCCCACCTACCTCCATCCTCTGGATCTTTGGCCTTGCAAGTTACCTTCCTTCACACTAGTGGTGTCCATCATGTGAGGAGCAAGCCACCTTTCCTTTTCATGCCTTATGACTTACATTCAAAAAATTATGCTTTGTATCTCATGCACAGTTCCACAAAATGGCCACAATCTTTCCACAAAAAGCACACGCTTACAGGCCACATCAAGACATTTACACACACACACACACACACATATATATATATATATATGATATAATTATTATTGGAACATTGTTTCTCCCTCAGATCTACAGTGAGGTTAAAAAGGTAAGTGAAATGTGTCACAAATGACACAACTAATAAGGAGTGGGTTTGGGATTTGAACCTCAATATGCTGAATTCTTTCCATTATGTCTAACAATCTATTCTCCTGCACTTTTTCCTGGTTCTTCTACTAAGTGAATATGAGCTTCGCCTTTAATAACTCACTATGTGTAAGATAAACATTAGACTCTAAGATGACAAATAAAAGAAATTGTATTATAAAATTCTCACACAACTTTTGAACTATTCCAATTTGTGGTATTGGTATTTACATCTGATATAGGGGATTTCTCAGAGATGATACCAGAATTCTTCCCAAAATACCTGGACCCAGATGCCTACCCAGCTTCAATAACTGAGAGGCCCCAGTACATTGCAGGCCACCAGTATTCAAGCACAGGTTTTGCTAGAATTATGCTTGCCCAGAGATTGGAGTCATTTTGTTGGCCTGGTGAAAAATACAGTTTTCAATGTGCATTTCAATGCATGCCATTTACTGAACTTGGATGCCATTGGTCCTCAGTATCCCCCCCAAAGGGGTTCTACCAGAAGGGTAAAGCCATTCTAGTGCCCTCTACTGTTTGGGGTCACAATGACAGAAATCACGGTTAATCATTCTGGATGTTTGCTTAGTAACTTAATTTTTTTTCTCTTGGACCAAAACCAGGTTTTCCAAGTTTTGGTTCATAATAAGTAGTTTTTAAACATTTAAAAATAGGGGTCTGTAATAAAATCCTGAGAGTCTCTGAAGATCGCTGCTGCTGGCCACACTCTAATAGAAAGCATACTCCATTGACCTAACATTTTGTTCTTTGAAGAAAAAAAACAAAGCTGTTAAAAGCAGGTAGGCTCATTTTCCAACAGCAATAGCATTAATATCTTTCAAGTCAGTCTAACCATAGCTAATTAGAGGTTTAGGAGGGATGGCCCTTCCTGAAGGTCACACCAGGTTATGTAGACCACAGAGTTGCTGTTGGCGATTGGCAACAATGGATTTGTTAAGAATTTCTGTTGGCTGGAGGTGATTTTTTTTTCTTTTGCTGTTGTGTCTCTTATTTTGACTGGCTGAGCTTGAGTTGGACCATGAGGCCAGGATCCAAAGGCAATGCCAGGTTGTTGCTGGAGATCTGCACTGACAGATTGTTGAAAACTTATTAGTCTGACGTTTTAACAGCCTGCAATAGGATGGAAATCTGCTCCTTCGCTGGAAAAGCTTAGGAAGGAAAACACAAGTGCCTGCTGAAATCAGCCCCAGTTCCAAACCTGCCATCCTCTGGTACCAGAGTGCTGAGGGCTGCCACAGTGTTTAGAGATGAAGGCCTGACTATGCCACCCACGAGTAGGCAGGACTGCACAAAATACTGTGGACTCGAGCCACTGTAAAGAAGGAGACCCTGAAAACATCTCCAAGAGCAGAGAAATTGTGAGGTGCTAATGGCTTTCACACAAGTTGGAGTCAGCCTCCCGTGAGGTTTCCACTGGGCAGTTGGGGAATTCTTTAGGTCATTCTATGGAATAACTGCAGGGAGTGATGAGAGATGTCTGATGCCCTTACTTGTTACAAACCTAAAACAGCTCGTTAGCCCTATTCTCAAAGCAAACAGCCCAGAAGTACTTTTTGTTCACTCTAGGCCCCTCTTTCCTCCAGTCTCAGTCACTGAGTACCAGTTTGATTAAATAAATCCTCCTGTCTTAGTTACTTTCTACTTCCATGACAAAAACACTAACCAAAACCAACTTGGAAAGGAAAGGGTTTATTCTATCTTACATCTCCCAGGTCACAGTTTATCACGGAGAGAGGCCAAGGTAAGAACTCAGGCCAGGAACTGGGAGGCAAAAACTGAAGCACAGGCCATGGAAGAACGCTGCTTACTGGCTTGCTCCCCTGACCCATGTTCAGCCTGCTTTCTTATACACTACCCAACGATCTGCCCAGGTGTGGCACTGCCCATAGTCAAGAGGATACCCCACAGACTTTGCCACAGGCCAGTCCAAAGGAGCCAATTCCCCAACTGAGGCTCCATAACCCAGGTGTGTCAAGTTGACACTAAGCTATCCAGCACACCAGCCAACTATTTTCCCTCCAGTCTCAGGTATGAGGTCATCTCTCTTTGGAAGTCTTCTGTGATAGCCCCAGGCAGGGTTGAATACCCATCCCTGAAGGGGCTCTGCACTTTCTATAGTCAGACTTCAGACAAGGCTGGAGGCAGGCAGGACCAAGCCTGAATCTCATTTGATTCGGTACTCATATTCAAGTGTAGTGCTTGCACAGACTTGGCACTCAATCATGCCTCTGTTGAATGTTCATTTACACACTCATCTACTTGGGAGATATTAACAGGGTTCCAAACTTCCAGCCCTTATTATCTTTTGGTTCAATCTCAAAAGCAATCATGCTCTAGCCCATGCTCTACAGACAAGAGCCATTTTCTCTCTAGACCTATCTTCTCAGGACCAGATGTTAGTAACATTCAGTTCTCTACTTCAAGAAACTGTAGAATGGGAAGGATATTATTATTGTTGTCTGTCTTGCTTTTTTGGTGTGCTGAGGACTCTACCACTGAAATACATCATCAGCTCTTGGCTTTTTGAGACAAGGTCTTGGCATTGGAATTCAGTCTAGTCTTGAATTCTCTAAGTAGCCCAGGCTGACCTCAAAGTTGTGACCCTCCTTCTTTTGCCTCTTAAGTGCTGGGATAACAGGGATGTGCCACCCTGCACAGCTCAAAAACCAGCTTTGAAATGTCTTCTTGATGTTGGGATTCAGCCTTCATCACTGCACCACAGCTGCACATGATGTGGCTCTATCCATATCATCACTTACTAACTTCTAAATGTAAATGTCCAGGCAGCCTATCTCTTCTCATGCTCACAGATAATATCATTGTATTCCACAAAACTGGAGTAAGGAATCTGTTGTTCGTTCATTTCATAAACATTGGGAGTATATATTATGCATAGTTACTGTCCCAGACACTTGGGGATCCATGGGTGAGCAAATAAAACAGATGTAGTCCCAGTACATAGGCAGTTGCCTTGTTTATATATTCATGTACAATATGGCCAACTTGCCGGATGGAAGTACTTCAAGATGGAGTGAGTGCAGCAGTGAAGGCTCTCACCTCTACTCCAGCTTTAACTCCTCCAGATTGTCTTCGTTGCTCCTTTGTGACAGATGAGATATATTTCTTTTTCCACCAAAGTCCAGCAGTTTCTCAATAATCTGAGCCTTTTCAATCCAGGAAACTCAGTTTTGATTTTTTTTTTCCTAAAATGAGTCTAGTCTATGTCGAGGGTTTGTTTTATTTTGTTTTGTTTCATAAGCTCTCCAAACACAGCCATAGAGATGTTGGTTTTTTCTGTATTTCTGCAGTAGCATCCAACATTCAGTCACTGGTTTCACGGATGTCAAAAGGCCACTGTGCCAAAAGTTTTGTAATCCCTGGATTACTGCCGTGCACTATGGCCTTGAAGTCAACAATTCAGTGGTGCCTGCTGGTTCTCCACTTTCCCAATTGTGCTCCACCAGCCTACTGAGCCGGTTTGCAGATTTGTACTGAGTCATTTGTGGAGGCCCAGCCTAGCGCCTGATCTTCCAATAATTTTGCAAATACCTAATTCTCTTTATTAAGTTCCTTTTTTGCTAAAAATAAGAAAATAAAGCTAAACGTAGGAGGATAAAATCAAAGCATCATAACTTCTTAATTATTTTCTAATAATAATTAATATCATGCACCTACAATAACAGTAATTGTCTCAGCTGACCCTGGGAGAAATTTCTAAGCAATTTTCATTCTGTTTGGTTTAATTTGCTGGCTCATCTTTCCTCTCTTCTAAAGTAAGATTTTTTTTCTAAAAAGGTTTTTTGCTGGAGGCTTGCTCAGAGGCCCTGTACATTCAAATGATAGCAAATTTCAGAAAAACAAAAAGCTGTACAAAAACTTATTTGAAACAAAGATAAATACTAACTGCCTTAAGAAAGCTGAAAATACCAAATTAAACAACAAGGATGAAATCTGAGCTTGTCACTGTTTTTAATGATTCTTCTTACCAATAGTTCAATATTATCATATCAGATATAATTCTCTCTTAAGGAAGTTTGTTGAAGACTTAAATGTGATTTCTAAAATTACTGTTAATATTAACTTTTGCAATTACAATAAAGAAATATGGTCCATTTAAGAGAATTCTACTTTTTGTGCACTTTAAAGAATACATGATTTGAATTATTGGAAATTGCAGTTTTGATTTGTAAATGCTGCCAGCTTTAAAATAAAGATTTTGCTTCTGTTACTAATTTTTAGTTGACAAGATAAAATGTTATATGTATTTATGATATAAAACATGGTGTTTTGAAATATATGAACATTTTGAAATGGTAAAATCAAGCTAATTAACATACATTGCCAAAGAATAAACAGAGAGACATCTGAACTGAACAATATGATACACCAAATGGACCTCATAGACCTCTACCGAATATTTCACCCTAATACCAGAGAATACACTTTCTACTCAGCACCCCATGGAACATTCTCCAAAATTGACCACATACTGGGACACAGAAGAAACCTCCATAAATACAAAAAGATTGAAATAATTTCATGCATTCTATCAGACCACAGTGCAATAAAGCTCAACATCAACACCAGGATAAGCCCTACTGCCTACAAGAACACATGGAGACTAAACAACACACTCTTGAATAATGAATGGGGAGGAAAGATAAAGAAAATAAAGCAATTCTGGAACTGAATGACAAGACATACAACACAACAAAACCTATGGGATACCTTAAAAGCAGTAAAGAGGGAAGTTTATAGCCCTGGGTGCCTACATTAGAAAAACAAAAGAGCAACACAGTGAATGATCTAACACTGCGCTAAAGGCACTTGAGAGGCAACAACAGATGAACCCTAATGCAACAGACAAGAAGAAATAACAAAATCAGAGCAGAATAAATGAAATAGAAACAAAGAAGAAACAAACACAAAAACCAATGAATCCAAAAGCTGGTTCTTTGAAAGAATAAAAAAAGATAGACAGACTTCTAGCCCAGTTAACTAAAAGAAAGAGGGAACAACTACAAATCAATACAATCCATGGATGAAAAGGGAAAATCACAACAGTCAAGGAAAAGATCCAGAAAATCATACGGGATATTTCAAAAACCTATACTCTACCAAGTTTGAAAACCTAGAGAAATGGATTAATAATCTGAAATCCTGGGAATCACCAAAAGCTCAACCAAGAAGAGATCCACAGCTTAAACAGACCCATAATAATGAAGAAATTGAAGGTGTAATAAGAAACCTCACAACTAAAAAAAGCCAGGTCCAGATGGTTTACAGCAGATGATTCTATAAAACATTTCAAAGACTTACAACCATTATTACTAAAATCATTTAGAAAGATACAATCAGAGGGAATTCTCCCAAATTCCTTCTATGAAGCCAGCATCACTCTGTTACCAAAACAGGCAAAGATACAACTAAAAAGGAGAATATGACCCATTTCCCTAATGAAACATAGATGCCAAAATTCGAAACAGGTACTGGCAAATCGCATACAACCCACACAAGACGAAATCATCCATCTCATGACCAAGATTTGGATTGTACCAGAATCAGGATGGTTCAAACATATGAGAAATCCATAATCCAAAACACATAAATGGAGAATGAAGAGCAAAAAACCCCCACCATCATCTCAAATTGATGCTGAAAAAGCCTTTTGACAAATCCAGCATCCCTCATGCTTAAAGCCCTACAAGGATTTGGACTGGAGGGATCATTTCAATGTAATCAAAGCCATATACAGAATATCCACAGCCAATATCATCTAAATGGGCAAATGACAGAAACCATTCCTTTCAGGTAGGAACTCTGGCAAGGCCTAAGCCCCCTTACTGTACCACTCCTCCTTCAATATAGTGTTGAAAACACTTGCTGGGGAGCAATAAAGGCAAGGAAAAGGAAAGTGAAGGAGTACTAATTGGAAAAGAGGAGTCAAGCTATTCCCTATTTGCTGATGATAAGATTGTTTACTTAAGGGATTGCTAAAAACTCCACCAGAAAATCTCCCTAGAAATGATTACAGGCTTCAGCAAAAGTGGCAGGATACAAAATTACCTAAAAAAAAAAAAAAAAAAAAAAAAAAAAAAAAGCAACTGGAGAAAGAATTCAAAGAGACCTTCCCACTCACAATAGCCTCAAAAAACAATAAAATACCTAGGAACAAACCTAACAAAGACACCAGGCTCTCTAAACAAAAATTTTAAACCCTTAAGAAAGAAATGAAGGAAGCATCAGAAGATGGAAAAAAAAAAAAAACCATCCCATGCATGGATTGGGAAACTAACATTGTAAAAAATCCATACTCTACCAAAACTCTTGTATAGATTTAATGCAATGCCAGTAAAATCCCCAGTTTTTTCACAGGCTTGGAAAAAAAGTCCTTAAATTAAATTCATTTGGAAAAACAAAAAAGACCCCAAATAGCCAAAACAACCTGAGCGAGTACACGGGGGGGATCTCTATACCAGGCTTCAAACTATACCACCGGGCTATAGTCATAAAAACACGCTGGTACTGGCACAAAAACAGACCTTGTGACCAATGGAACAAAACCGAAGCATCCAAAACTGAGCACATACAATTTCAGCCATCTCATATTTGACAAGGGGGCCAAGAGACACAATGGAGAAAAGACAGCATCTTCAGCAAGTGGTGTGGAAAATGGATCCACTTGTAGAAGAATGAAATTAACACCCTACCTCTCACCCTGTACAAAGTCAACTCCAGATGGATCAAGACCTCAACGTGCAACCCCAAACTCTGAAGGCAATAGAGATAGAAAAAAGTGGCAGAGGACTACAAGACTAGGCATAGGAAAAGCTTCCTAAATCAGACAGGCAGCCTGCACAAGAATTAAGGTCGACAATTGACAAATGGGACTCATTAAACTCAAAAGCTCTGTACTCAAAAATAAACAAATCAAGGAAGTGAAGGGAACCTACGAGGGGAGGAGACCTTCACTGCAGAAACATCTGACAAAGCCATTTTCCAGAATATAAAAACTACTCAAAAAAACAAAGAAGAAAGAAAAACCAATGACCCACTCAAAATAGAGAAAGAATGAACAGAGACTTCACAAGGGGAATTAGAGATGGCTGAGAAACACCTTAAGAAGTGTTCAAATCTTAATCATTAAGGAAAATGCAAATGAAAACCACTTTAAGATATCATCTTACTCCAATAAGACTGGCTAGGGTCAAGAAAACAAATGATACCAAGTGCTGGAGAGGTTGTGGGGAAAGGGGAACACTCATCCACTGCTGGTGGGAATGTAAACTCATACAGCCACTATGGAAAGCAGTGTGGAGAACCCTTGGAAGACTTGGAATGAACTTGCCACGTGACCCAGCCATACCACTCCTGGGCATGTACCCACAAGACACATCCCACCGCAGAGATACATGCACAGCCATGTTTATTTCAGCTCTCTTCACAATAGCAAGGAGCTGGAACCAACCCAAACACCCCTCAACTGATGAGTGGATAGAGAAAATGTGGTACATCTACACAATGGAGTTCTATGCGGCAGTAAAGAAAGATGACATCATGAGCTTTGTAGGAAAATGGCTGGAGCTAGGGGACATCATGGTGAGTGAAGTAACACAGTCCCAGAAAAACAAACGATGAATGGTATCCCTCATCTGTGGATGCTAGTGCCAATTACCTAGTTGTAAGTATTTCTTGTGCACTGCCCCTTGAGCTTTTGTCCAAGCAGTTGGGAGTGAAGCATATTGGAAACAACAACAGAAAGGACTGCATCAAAGAACTGACTGAAACAGTGAACTTCTGCTCAAAACAGTCAACTTCCACATGGAGAATATGGAGAAAGACTGAGAAAGAGATGAAAAGCATGTTTGGCAGAATACATGAGCTCTGGTGGGGTGGGGGGATAGGGTGGGGACACGGGTCTAGATTTGATAATCTTGTACAAAATATATATTAAAAAAGATTTAATTAAAAAAATAAAGGGAAGACTGGGCAAATTTAAATACTAAAAAAAATAAAAATTTTTATGTGTCAAAAAAATAAAAAAAACATACATTGCATCATGGATCATTCTTTTTGTGGTAAGAACACAAAATATGCTCTCAGCAGTTCTTGAGTACATGATGGATTGTGAAAACTGATGTCACATGTTGTCCAGTAGTTCTCTTGAGCTCATTCTTCCTGAAGCCTCATAGCCTTTGAACCATTTCCCTCTGGTCACTGGCACCTACTGCTCCTATGAATTCAGACTGTTCAGATCTCATACATGATTTTGATTATGCAATACTGGTTGTTTTGTACCTGGATCATTTCACTTAACACAGCACCCTCTCTATCCACCCAGCAAATGCTGGAATTAACCTCCCCTTTACAGCTAAATACTGCTCTTTTATGAATTGTCTCATTGTCTTTATCCATTCAGCCAAACACTGACCAACACTGAAGTTCGTCTCATATCTTGTCCTTTGTGAATAATAGATGCAGAATTTTACAACACTCACATTTTCTGAGCAAAAGTTGAACTCTAAATTTCATAGACAAAATTCTTAGCTAATAATAATTGGCAGCACACTTATAATATATTCTATGTATGAGTGTTTTGCCTGAATGTATGTAAATGTATCACGTCTGTGCGACGCCTGCAGAGGCCAGAAAAGAGTGTTGGATCCACTGGAACTGGAGTTAAAGATGGTTGTTTCCAGCCATGTGGGTACTGAGAATGAACCCATGTTTTCCGCAAGAGCAACCAGTGCTCTTACCTGCTGAGCCATCATCTCTCTAGCCCCATATTTTGACTTTTAGAGTTCCTTCTATCTCTCCCTCCGTCCCTCCCTCCCTCCCTCCCTCCCTCCTGCTTTTTGAGACAGGGTTTTCCTGTAGCTCCACCTGGCCTGGAACTTGCTATCTAGACCAAGCTGGCCTTGACCTCACAGAGATCCACCTACCTCAGCCCCTCTGGAGTGTTGTGATCAAAGGTATACACCAATATGTCTGGCTTTTCCTTCCTTCCTTCCTTCCTTCCTTTCTTTCTTCTTTTCTTCTTTCTTTCCCTTCTTTTTGAAAACAGTTTCTATTTTATTTAATAGCAATCTCCAGTTTTTCTCAATGTAACTGAAAATCCATACATCATAGAAGTATATTATGTATACATATATATAGTTGATACTGTATCAACTTTCTTTTATTTGTCACCTTACCTTCTTAATATTGAGTGAGAAGATATTGCTCCACGCAGGACAGAGGACTACTACATCTGAAAAGCTTTGGTTTCGATTGTGCCTTAGCCTTTCCTCTCCTTTCATTTCTTGTTGAATTTTTATGAATGTCATGCAATATATTTTGATCATATTTAAATGCTACCTATCCCCTATCTACACCCCTCCCTTATGAACCCCTGCCTGATTCCATGTACTTTGTTACATATACTAAGGCCTTTTGAGTCCAATTTGTATCTCTAAATATCTTTCAGTACGGCTCCATCCACTGGAGCTTATTAACATATCCAGCATCACACATGTAAAGAAAACCCACTTTCCCTTTCCCAGCAGTTATCTGCTGCCAGGAGCTCCTCAGCTAGGGTTCTTACCCACTTCTCTACTTTTTTGTCTGGCTTGAGCTTATATATGTGGGTCTTGGGCATGCTGTCAACATTGCTATGAGTTCATATGAGTAACTGCCCAGCTGTCTAGAAAGCTGTTTCCTTGTGATCATGCACCACCTCCGGCACTTACAATCATTCCATTCCTCTTCCACAGTGATCACTGATCCTTGGGTGGTAGAAGTCTAAGGTATCCTATTCAGGAATAATCACACTACAGTTTCTTATTTCTGGGTTAATAAAGTTTCTCTGGAGAGAGCTGAGAGATGAATTTATCTATTTGTATATCAATAACTCATTAAGAGTCAACTTGATACTATGTATATTTAGCAGAATAATAGTAGTAGGCTTTCCTCTATGTTCTATGACTTGTCTAGTCACAGATTCCTAGGTCTGAAATCAGTGTCAGTATGGGTTCCATCATGGGAAGCAGACTTTAAATCCAATCAGAAAGTGTATGATTACTCCCATAACATCCATGTTGCTATTGCCCTCATGGGCATATCTTTCCAGCCCAGGTGTTGTTGCAGCTTCCAGGGTTCCCAGGTTTGATGACTACTTTTCTCATCAGGTGGTGTGCAGATCACCATCCAGCACTATGAAAACTAGCCTGTAAAGAGATGGCCTTGAAGTCAGTACCAGCTGGATTTCTCCTTATTTATTCTACAGCTCATGTATGTAGGGTCTTCAGCAATAGCGTCTCACTGTCAAATTCTGGTGTGTAACCAAGAGCAGGGGCGATGGCCAGTACTGTTTGGGGATGACCAGGTGACTCCTGGTCAACAGCTTTGAAAGAAAGAGACCATTCCTGGAATTGGGCTTTTCTTTGCTGGCCTATTGTATCTAGTAGGGGCAATGTCCTCCTGTTATCAGGTAACTCCTTTTAATCTCTTCTTATATTGTATATGCTTTATATTGTATGTGTATGTACTTTAAGACACTTTATAATGAAAGGTGTCCATATGACTTTTTCTAAAGACCTTTGGTCTTAGTATCCCTCACCATACACCATCTTCTTCCCGGGCCTCACATTCCCTATCCTCTTAACTGGTCCTACTCTTAGTCCTCTTCCCCCTTTATATTAGTGTATTCTATCTCTGCTCCAGTGAAGCCTCCCTGCCCCGTGGCTGTGTACTATTTTCCTGACCTCCATGGATTTGCAAGAAAAACAGGCATATTTAAGGATTTAAAGCTGGAATCCACTTCTGAGAGAGAATATGTGACATTCATCTTTCTGGGTCTGAGTTACCTCACTCAGGATGATTCTTTCCAGTTCCTTCCATTTACCAGTGAATTTCATAATTCTGTTTTTCTTAACAGTTGAATAATATTCCATTGTCTAAATGTATCATACCTTCATTATTTATTCATCAGATTTTTTTTCCATTTCCTGACTGCTGTGAACAGAGCAGCAATGAACACGGATGAAAGGTATCTCTGTAGTAGGATACAGAGCCCTCTCAGTGCATGCCCAAGAATGATATGGCTAGAACATGTGGTAGAACAATTACTAGCTTTTTGAGGAATTCCCCCCCCAGTGATTTTTCATAGTGGCCACATGAGTTTGCACTCCCACTAGCAGTGAATGAAAGTTCCCCTTTCCCCACATCCTCATCAGCATTTGAAATCCTAAAGAATAATATGTAAATTAATATAGAACTTTAATGAGGAGTTAAAAGTTCATCCTGCTCTTTGCTATTGTGAAGAGAGCTGCAATAAACATGGATATGCATGTATCTTTGTGGTAGGATGAGTCTTGTGGGTATATACCCAGGAGTGGTATGGCTAGGTCAGGTGGTAGGCTCATTTTAAGTCTTTTAAGGGTTCTCCACACTGCTTTCCATAATGGTTGTACAAGTTTACATTCCCACCAGCAGTGGATAAGTGTTCCCCTTTCCCCACAACCTCTCCAGCATTTGGTGTCTTTTGTTTTCTTGATCTTAGCCAGCAATATCAGAGCGAGATGATATCTGATTTGCATTTCCTTAATTATTAATGATGTTGAATACTTTTTTTTAAATATTTATTTTCGTATGTGTATGAATGTCTGCATGTAGGTGTGTGCACCCTTGTCATGCGATGCTGTGGAGGTCAGAAGAGGGTGTGGGATTCCCCTGGAGCTGGAGTTAAAGATGGTTCTCAGCCACCATGTGGCGCTGGGGATCAAACCCGGGTCCTCTGCAAGAGCAGTCTTAACCACTCTTAGTGGTTAGGGTTAGTGCTCTTAACTGCTAGGCCATCTCTCCAGCCCCAATGTTGAATACTTTTTAAGATGTTTCTCAGCCATCTTTAATTCCTCACTGGTGAAGTCTCTGTGCAGCTCTTTACTCCGTCTTTTCAATAGGTCATTTGTTTTACTTCTTTGCTTTTTGAGTAGTCTATATATTCTTGATGTTAATGCTCTGTCAGATGTAACACTGGTGAAGCTTTCCTCCCACTTTGTGGGCTTTTTCTTCACTTCCTTGATTGTTTCTTTCACTGTACAGAAGCTTTTGAGTTTGATGAGGTCCCATTTGTTGACTGTTGGCATTATTTCCTGCACAGCTGCTGTCTGATTTAGAAAGTCTTTTCCTATGCCTATGTCTTGTAGGGCGTTGCCAACTTTTTCTTTTATCACTTTCAGGGCTTTGGGTTTCACGGTGAGAGATCTTTGATCCACTTGGAGTTGATTTTGTACAGGGTGAGAGGTAGGGGTTTAATTTTGTTCTTCTACAAATGGTGATCCAGTTTTGCCAGCACCATTTGCTGAAGATGCTACCCTTCCTCCACTGAGGTTTTATGCCCCTTTGTCAAATATGAGGTGGCTGAAATTGAACCCAAGTGCCCCTCAACAGACGAGCGGATGACAAAAATGTGGTATATCTACACAATGGAGTACAAAGTAAAGAATACTTTGCAGGTAAATGGATGGAACTTGAAGCCATTATGCTAAGTGAAGTAATGCAGTCCCAGAAAAACAGTGAATGGTTTCCCTCATTTGTGGATGCTAACACCAAATCCCCAGTTGAAAGGCAAGCTGAACAACATTATTGTTATATTTCTGTTTATCTGAAAGAAACTATGTTGTTATAATGTAAATCTCTTTTTTTTTTTAGATATATAGGCATTTATTTTTTTAACATTTTTTATTGATGCTTTGTGCATTTCATACATCATTTTCCAATTCAGTTCAGGCATATTTCTCTTTCCTTTCCCCCCACCCCCACCCCATCCCAGATCATGCATTCTGCCATAACTGTCCTGCATCTTTCTCTCAGTTTTTTTTTTCATTTTTAGCTATAAGTGATAATCCATGAGTACAAGCATCCTTCATGCAAAACCTATCTGCAGGCTGTTGTGCCCAAACACCTACAGCCCCACCATCCAGTGGGGGGTGACAGGTTGTTTGTTCAATCAAGTTGATCAAATGAGTGTCCAGACTACATTGCTGTAGTTTCACCATTCACCCCAATCGCAGCCCTTACATTCTACCACGCCCCCTCTTCCGCAGGTTGTTCCCTAGGCTTAGAAAAGGGGCACAGGTGGATGAGAGGTAAAACAGTCCACTCTCTCTGGAGCTGTTGACTTGGACTCTGGTCAATTCTGGCTGTTTCCTTTCATGGGCTGACAGTTTGTCCAGGAATAACCTTTCGATCCTACTAATGAAGAACAAGCAATTAGATATATAGGTATTTAAGCAGCACTAATAGTTATGGTAGGTTACTTTAGCATAGACACATGTTTGGATATGTTAATCCATGAATTACAATTTTCCCCCCTGTTAAATATGACAGGGTCTTACTGTGGCTTATAACATCTCCTAACCTGTAGAGGATGTAAGCTTGTGGCATCAGCCATGGGTTATTTCTCCAAGGGGAGAGCCAATAGCCAATTAGATTTGGGATATACAGGCACATGGCTGCCTCTGCTGCACAGTATTTCCAGGCAGGTGAGGTGTAGCTGGTGCTGACGGTGGAGTCTTGCTTGACTCAGGGAGACCCATATTTGCTTTATTGGTTTAGTGGCCTTTGGTAACACTCTCTGGCATTCCAGAGGCCATCTGTACACTTGCATGTGTGGTCTCAATACATCCCTCCCATGTTAACGTCAGGTCTTCGGCAGCAGGGTCTTATTGCCTCTCCTCCTGTAGGTATCCCAACTTAGAGGCAAGGAGCCCTTACCTTTTGTGGGGCCTTGGATCCCCTGGCCAACATCCACCTGGTAGAACAATCCATTGCTGATGTCAGAGCTCCTGTATTAATATATTTTGCCTGAGTGCATAGCCCTAGGACTTTAGTATTATATTTGGTTCTGAACAGAGAGTAATCCCTTCCACAGTTCCCATGTCTAGTAGTCAATTAAAGAAAGCAGTTTTACCGGTTTTATAAGAGATTACCTCTACAATAGTTGTCTCCAATTTACAGTTGGGGAGCGACCTCATCATTGTCATATTTCTCCTTGTTCTATGGGTGGGAAGGCAAGGAAGTCTCTCATATCAGAACCTTTGTGGCACCTAGAAGGTAAGTTTCATTAGGACTCATTATAACTAGTTGTTACATGTAGGATCCACAGAGGGGTTCGATGTTTATGGCAATCTGAGGCTTTTCTTCCTTTGAATGTTCAGACGGGTCAGCCTTTCCGTTGCCACTTTTTGGTACATCCTACTCAATGCAAACCTGTATCTTTTCTTTCTCAGCCGTTAAGTTGGTGACGTTTTGTCCTGTTGGAACAAACAAATCTTTTCCCATAGTTAGTTTTAAGATTTGAATTGCAAGGGTTTGATGAAAAGGTTTCATGTCTTTCTGTATCCCCCCCCCTTTTTTTTAGCGTATGAGTCTCCAGAAGACAGTTGTATTATACATGACTATAGGGTGGAGTCAAGGCACAGATTTCATCAAATTCACCCATGTTGTTTTGGGTGACTATATATGATTAACTTGGGAAGCAAACTTAATTTTTACGTTAAATCATCTTAAAGAGAATGCTACAAGGTGATACTGTACAACAGAGAAATTATAGAGAACATTTGTATGTGTCAATCCCAAAGTTCTTGCTCTACAGATTTTATGTAAAGCAAATGTGGGCAACAGCGAATTATATCTCCATTTAATTCAGATGCATTACCATTTTTATCAGATTCTGTAAACCAATGTTGTTTAATATACACATGTTTACTTTTACTTTTACTAAGTCCTAAAACACCATGTGTCCTGTAGACAGTGTCTAGGCGAAACTGGGTACTTGCTGAGCTCACGTCAATTAAATATGCCTTAATCGAATATACACCCGTGTCCCTCTCCCACCCATCCCCCCTTTCCAATTCACCATTTCAGTCCATTTTCTGATGCAGTCTTTCTGTTGTTCTTTTACTATGCCTCCCTCTCCATGAGAAATATTTATATCTGGGTTGTTGGTACTAGCATCCACATATGAGGGACACCATTTGTCGTTTGTTTTTCTGGGACTGTGTTACTTCACTTAACATAATGTCTTCCAGCTCCATCCATTTACCTGCAAATTTCATGATGTTGTCCCTCTTTACTGCTGCATAGTATTCCATTGTATACATGTACCACATTTTCTCTATCCACTCGTCAGTTGAAGGGCACCTGGGCTGGTTCCAGCTTTTTGCTATTGTGAACAGAGCTGCAATAAACATAGCTGTGCATGTATCTTTGCAGTAAGTTGTGTCTTGTGGGTATATACCCAGGAGTGGTATGACTGGGTCAAATGGAAGGCTCATTTTGAGTCTTCTAAGGGTTCTCCACACTGCTTTCCATAGTGGCTGTACAAGTTTACATTCCCACCAGCAATGGATGAGTGTTCCCCTTTCCCCACAACCTCTCCAGCACTTGGTGTCATTCATGTTCCTGATCCTAGCCAGTCTTATTGGAGTAAGGTGATATCTCAGAGTGGTTTTAATTTGCATTTCCTTAATTATCAGAGATGTTGAACACTTCTTAAGATGTTTCTCGGCCATCTCTAACTCCTCCTCTGTGAAGTCTCTATTCAGATCTTTGCTCCATCTTTTGAATGATTCATTTGTTTTCTTTCTTCTTTGTTTTTTGAGTAGCTTGTATACTCTGGAAATTAATGCTTTGTCAGATGTATCTGCTGTGAAGGTTTCCTCCCACTCTGTGGGTCTTCTCCTCACTTCCTTTATTGCTTCCTTTGATGTACAGAAGCTTTTGAGTTTAATGAGGTCCCATTTGTCAATTGTCGATCTTATTTCTTGTGCAGCTGCTGTCTGATTTAGGAAGTCTTTTCCTACACCTATGTCTTGTAGTCTGCTGCCAAGTTTCTCTTCTATCACCTCCAGAGTTTGGGGTTTCACATTGAGGTCTTTGGTCCATCTGGAGTTGACTTTTGTACAAGGTGAGAGGTAGGGGTTTAATTTCATTCTTCTACAAGTGGTGATCCAATTTTGCCAACACCACTTGCTGAAGATGCTGACTTTCCTCCATTGTGTCTTCTTGGCCCCCTTGTCAAATATGAGGTGGCTGAAATTGTATGAGCTCAGGTTTGGATCTTCAGTTTTATTCCATTGGTCAACTGGTCTGTTTTTGGGCCAGTACCAGGCTATAATGTAAATCTCTTAATGGGCTCTATAATCGACCCATCACTTATTTTCAGACTCTGTAATTACTGTATATGGGTGGAAAGTATGTATTCATATTTTAGAGTAATATAAATTTAAAGGAGGAAAATGTGAATTCCTAAACATAAAAAAAGGCTGAGAGAAAAATGCAGGACAGTTATGGCAGAATGCATGATCTGGGGTGGGGTTGGGGGAAGGGAAAGAGGAATATGTGTAAATTGAACTGAAAAATGATGTCTGAAATACACAAAACATCAATAAAAGCATTATATTTAAAAGTTTATCCTTCCTTTTGTATTACAGTCTTACTTATAATAGTTTAGTGCTTTATTGCTTAAATTGAATTTTAAAAACAAAACTTTTAAAAAAGTACTATGATCTAGATACTATTAACTTATTTTATAGATAAGGCCTCAGGTTTGTCATAGCTAAATAAATTGTCCATATAGTAGCTGAGAGGAGATAGCAGCACAGTTTGAAATTGGGTCAGTCTTATCTAAAGCCGGAGCTCTCATAGTGGCAACCCTTACAAACAAGCATAAGCTAATGGGCCAGTAAAGATAATTAGTATACATAGCCAATGCAATAAGAATCACCAAAGTAGTAAAAATTTGGGAATCTACAAATCTTGGTTAAGCATCAGTTAGCTGTCAGCACTGATTCTAATACAGTGGGTGCCCCTGTCTCTCTCACTTTCCTATTGTTAAGAGTACAAGGGAGAATATGAAATAGAAGATAGACAGTGCTTAGAACAGTGTTTATCCCACAATCTGTGTAAGTGTTAGAAAAGTACCAAATACTTAGACTACATCAAAGAGTTTTCAGGGGTCTGGAATATAAAACCACCAAGGTTACAACAATGAGACACTAGGAATACTAATGATGAAGCCTCAATGGTCTGTGTGCCTAACAGGTTCACAAGCATGAATTCTATGTGCTTCAGAAGGGAGAGGCAGGCTCCAGGGCAACTTCACTATTGCTAGCAAGGATCCAGGTTCTTGCATGGGCATTGCAATAGCTATGCCTTGTTTATGTATCATTTATGCTGAAATCCTTGGGCAGGAACAAGGCGGTTTGGGTAATTCAGGCACAGGAGACAAAATATAATCACTAAGAATAAATGAGATTCCAAAAATTAGGGAGAATTCTGATGACCAGAAACAGAGGTCACCCAGCATCAAGGTGCCAAGATTCAGAGTAAAAAAAAAAAAAAAAAAAACATAACCAGAGCATCAAAGGAAGTTTGCAGCACCCTAGAACCTAGCAGGACACATGACCTACCCTCATGACAGAGTCTGCAGTTTTCTGAGACTGGAACCCTATGCTTAGCCTAATTAATCTCCCAAACTAGGTCATGGCCCTGGGCTTCACAGTAAACAGAAGTCTGGTGGTAAGGGCTTTGTTAATCCTGATATCAATGAGGAAAAGCACTGGAAATAAGCTGGTTGCTTGCATGTCCTGAGATCAATCAGATTGCCTTCTGGACATTGCTTTAAAAAACTGTTGCTATCATCAGGTAACTTTAAAAGAGCAAGGCAATTAAAGAGCTAGTTAAAAGTACTTTTGCCATTTCCCAGATTGCCAGGGAGATGAAGACAAGGAAGCAGACAGTCTCATCCTTATTGGAAGGGCCAGAGCACCTGCCCTTGCTGCTTAGTAATGAGCTTGTCTGGTCAGTGAACCTAGGCAGGCCATGACGGTTAAGGAATGCATGCTCTGTGGGAGTTTTGGAAGCTCCTCCAAGCTTTGTATATGCACGGGGAAGAGACATAAATCCTAACAGCCCACACTGGCATACCTGTTGAGAGATACATATCAAGTTGTCCTTAGCCTATCACGGCCATTGGAGGCTATGCAACCTCCACTCACAATGTCATGGAAAGATTCTCCAATGAAAGGATACCTCTTCCATGGAAGCATAGATATAGGCTTTGTCATTAACAGGGAAGAAAGGAGACCACTCACAGTCACTTCCTTGTGGGACTCAGACAAAAGATTGATAGCAGGTTGTTACCCAGAAATTAAAAACATTTTAGAAACTCTGACTTCATTTAAAAACAATGATTAACTCTTTCAGGTCATAAACATACTACTTTAAAAGGCAGGTGATGCGGAAAATAGATCCTAGCTATTTTAAAGGGCTTAACCTCTGTCAAATTACAAACAAAGCAGGAACAAACAGTAGAATCAGACTGCACAGGTCATTAATCCACACATTTGCTCCCCGGCCTAACTTGGTGGCACATATCGACAGCCGCACATTACTTCCAAGGAAATGAAGCATGAAGAGATTAAATGGGGTGATATATACCACACTAGGGCCTCGGATGGCTACAAGAAGTGTTCATGAGCTGAACTTTCCATCTAGAATTCACCACCCTCTCACATTCAGAATCCAGTGCCTTCTTGCAACCTTCCACTAGTCCTGAATTTCCTCTTCTGCCCTGTTCAGCATCTTGACTAAACGACATAACTTTCTTAAATCTCTGAACCAACTTTTCATCTCCTGCATAATGTAGATGAACCTAAAAAAATAGACCAACTTGAAAATAGTGCCATCTTCTTTTCCTCTCCCAAGCTCCTACCTGATAATTTCAGAATTAAGTACGAAGACTGTGAATTCTTTTCCTTTGGGGTGTAGCAAGATCCAGTTTGAATTGGGGGCTAGTTCTCAGCACCCCTCAGGGCACCACATGGATGGGAGTCAGGGGATTTCTCTTACCACACTCCAAGGAGAAACAGACAACATGGTCCAGGTGCGTGATGCTGGGTGGGGCAGCAGGGTGCAGTGGTGTAGAACTGGGGATCTGTGATTGGCTCTGGGAGCTGACGTCACTTTGTTTATAAAGGCAGGCTGTCATGGGCAATAAACCGAATTCTCCATTACCATCAGTACGGAATTCCCAGCCATCATTTTTTGTGCGCATACAGGCCAAAATAGGCCTGCATTTCGTTCTGGTGACCAGCGGGTTGGACAGCGGTTCTTAGAGCACCATCTTGGATAGCTGGTGTGGTGAAGTGAATTGTGAGTGGACATAGGCTGAAGATAGGCCATCAGCCATCAGCCTGAAATTCCTGTCCAGGGGCCAGCAGTCTCTGGGCAGTGGGAAATCACGGCCAAGAATGGGAAAGGTTCCCTTGTCCCAGACTAAGGACCTGAGGTGGAAGTACCTCTGTCAGGTTACGGAAGTAGCCGGCTGGTCTCTGATTTGAGAAGTCAGTTCCCTACAGTGGCCACAGGTAGATACTGTGCTCCCCTTTCCCTTAGCAGGGCCACATTGTACCTGCTCATTACAAAGGAAGCTTCCTATATTGGGGGAATGGAATTAACCAACTGTGAACTTTGAAAGAAAGGGGAAAATGGGTGAAGGTACTATACCCCCCAGTCTCCTTAAGACAAAGGAAACAAGTTATTGGAGAAGAGAGTCCAGTCTATTACCAGGAGCCTAAAAAGACACTGCTAAAGACACTAGTGCAAACCTACCTTGTGCAATTTGACATTCAAAACATTCCATATGTGTTGTTCTTTCTTATGGTGAATGTTTCCTGTATTAAAAAAGTTAAAAGACTAATTGAAGGCACAGATAGTTACAGAAATATTGGCAACTTTGTACGCCCTTCTCTATTTCATTTTTCTATCTTTTTCCTTCACCTTTCACCTATATTCAATGCCTCATTTACCATTCATTTCACATTGTGATTTTTCTATAAATTAATGTATATGGAACAATATGTACTACTTTAGATGTTTTCAACTTTATAATAATTGGAGTTCTTTGGGGCATAATTTTGTACTTGAGCTTCATGTGTGTGGGTGTGTGTGTGTGTGGATGTGTGGGTGTGTGTCTGTGCACATGCCATTGTGTGTGTGGAGATTACAGAACAACTTTGAGTGATGGTCCTAACGCTCCACTCACTTGAACCAAGGTCTCTTGTTTGTTGTTGCGACGCCAGTCTAGCTGGCTTATGAGCTCCCCTTGTTCTGCTCTCTCTGCCTCCCTCCCTCCATGTAGCAAGAGTGCTGTGATTACAGATGCATGCTATCACATTCAGCTTTACATGGCTTCTGGAGATTCTAGCTTAGATCTTCATGCTTACATGGCAAGCACTTTCTCCACTGAACGATATCCCCAATTTTAATAGTATGAATTTATGACTTAAATATTATATATTTTGAATGATTTGAAAGTTATACCTATAATGAGTTAGGCAGTCCATAATGTGAATTTTATGTATTTATATAAATACATTATATATTATATATAGTTTAGAGTATATATAACTCTATTTCATTTTAATTGACCTGTAGTCTTCAATCATGAATGGCATTTATCTCTTTAACCAGGACATTGACATTATATGTGCAAATTTCTCTACTTAAAATTCCAGAAAATTGCCTGCTCTATAATAGTATATGAACATGTAACTTTGCCAGAGTTTAGTCAAGTTTTCTGTGGTAGTTAGATTATTTTATACTCCAGCCCAAAGAGTGGGAAAGCTTCACATTTTTTCACATTCTTGAAAATGTTTATTTCCAGACTTCTAACTTTTGTCAAATTAGTGAATCTTTAAAAAAACTTTATGTATTATTTGTTTATTCCTAATTATTGATGTAAAATTCCCTCTCTATAAATTGCTTGCTATGTTCTTTACCCCTTTTTTATCAGATTGTTATGTTCTTCTTGATGGTCTATTTATAAATGGAGGCACTAATCCCATCTGCTAATCTTATTCATCATGCAAATGTGGCCTGTTTCTTAATAATGGATTGTATTGCTCAAGTTTTGCCTTGCACAAAAGTTTTAAAATGCAAGTTAAAATTAAGTCATAGATAAGAAAGTTGACATTTTCATGATTCTGTGGGTTCAGGAAAACCCTGTGTTGCTTTTTTATTTCCTTATTTGTCTTAATTAGACAAGTCCAGAGAGTTAAGTGTCAGCCACACTTTTGTTTGATAATATCTGTGCTTCTTTGTAGATTAGGTAGTTTGGAATAATATAGATGCTGAATGAGGGTCAGCTTTAAGAGAAATTTACCCCAGAGTAGAGTACCTAATGACCAGATATGTTCTGTGGAGGTAGACACCATTATAAACCAAGTGTGTCCAGCAATGGCTTCTCATGGGAGCACAGAGTCAACTGTAGGCAGGGACATGAAGCATGCAGGAGCAACCTGTCCCAAATTACCTTTCAAAGGTTTTGCTACAGTGCAAGTATCTCTTATGACCTAAGTCTCTAGGCCCAGGAACCAAAGAAAACAAGAGTAGAATAACATCACAGTAACACTATGCATGGATATATTGCCTTGGGAATAAATTTTAAAGTAACTAAAGCTGTCTTTCTATTACAGAGGTGTGGCGAAATCTTGTTTGAGAACCCTGATCAGAATGTCAAATGTGTTTGCATGCTAGGTAAGAAGGCTTCTTGTTTCAAATATATTAAGCTTGTTGATGTCATATGGGGTTGCTGTTATTTGATATCTTATTGACTATCTCATTCCATTTTAAAGAGGCTTGCTGGTGTACTTGTGAATTTATAAACAGCTATAACATATTTGTGGAACACTAGAAAATGATAAAAATTTTCTTATTTTAATGGTTTTCAGTAACTCTGAGCCCATGCTTCTAAGTCTTGGTTTTCCTTGGACCATTAGTATAGCATATAACTAAATGCCTTGTATCGATAAATCAATGATCAAAAGGCAAGAAGAAACACATTGTCATTCCTAAGCCTGAGATTATAAGCTAGATGAGTAAACTGTGAAGTATTTACAATATAACACAAAATGATCTTATTTAAAAGACCTAGGAAAAGTTGTATATTTGATCTCATCTGAATCAACACAGTTACCCACAACATATTTGCATAAAAATAGCACTGCATAATAAATATGTGTTCTTCTAGGATGGTATATTATAAATGCCTTTTACAAATTTTTCGTATATACTATCCTGTTAACTAATACAGTTAATAATATTTTCCTTCTTGTAGGTTGGAAAACAAATGTAGAGAATATGAGTGATACACTTAACCACAGAATAAGAAATTGTCCAAATCATGACAAATTTTAATTTATAAATTTCAAAACTAGCATAAGTGACTAAGAGCATGTCCAGTGAATGTTACACTGCTTACCGGCATGGTGGCGCACGCCTTTAATCCTAGCACTTGGGAGGCAGAGGCAGGCAGATCTTTGTGAGTTCGAGGCCAGCCTGGTCTATAAAGTGAGTTCCAGGACAGCTGGGGGCTACAGGGAGACCCTGTCTCGAAAAGACCAAAAAAAAATTAATGGTGGCAAGGACAAATAAATGATTGTATAAATTTTATTTCCATACTAATTCACAATTGTCCATTCTAACCTTAAACCATATTCAAAAACAAAAGAAATATTCATGTTAGCATCTTTCATTTGCTCTTGCCACCTCACCTCTTGACAGCCTAGATTATCACTAAGATAACCCAATATCAGACAGCAAGATTAATATAAGGAAAAGAGGATCCAAGGTAGTCATAATTCAAGATAATCACCAAACAAATAAAGGTACTCATGACTGAAAAAAAATCAAGAAACAGATACATTTTTCCATCCTTCTAATCTTTCTTATTTTATCTTACTGTTATTTTAAAGCTCTCTATTGAAGTTCTCATCTGTTTTTAATTAAGATGGTAGCTATATAAATCCATTGGAAATTGGACATTTTACCAAAAGCACATGTACAATGATTATAAATAACATGATGTCTACATATTAATTTCAGATATCCAATATTTTCTTAAACTATAAAAATATCTCAAAAAGCTAAAATCTCAAAATGTTAGAAATGAGAGATAATAATGGCTAGATGATAAATAGATGATTGATAGATAGATAGATACATACATACATACATAAATACATAATAGAGAGATGATAAAAGATAAGTAGATAGAAGATAGATGATAGATAGATACATATGTACATAATAGAAAAATAGATAGATGATGATAGAATATAAGTAGATAGATAGATAGATGATAGTTACATACATACATTACGTAGATAGATGATTAATAGATAAATGATAGAGAGACACATGATAGACAGATGATGATAGAAGATAGGTATGTGATTTATTGATTGATAGATGATAGATAGATAGATAGATAGATAGATAGATAGATAGATAGTAGATAAGATAGGTAGACAGGTAAGTAGGTAGGTATGTAGGTAGGTGATAGGTAAAGATGTAAGCAGAAAAAATTATTCATTCAGCTTTATCTCTGAACCTTGAGTTTGAAAAACTGTCTCATCACCACATTTGTCTAGTCATCAAAACTTTATTTGATTTTTCCATCTGATTTAGTAACTTGAATCCATTTTTAACTCATGATGATGTTAAGGACATGGGCACATCATCAGTTTTGACTGAATTTTCCTGTGTCCTGACTCTCATGTAAGGTACATGATTAGTTCATAGCCAGGAGGAGGATAGCAGTAGACTGTCTACTGCTGCCTATGCACTGGACTACACTTAAGGTAAGACTAATCCTCTTTCATCTCTGCTGAATATATGAGATGCTTTATACAGCTTCTATTTGGCATTCTTGACCATTAAATCAATATATCCCTAATGATTTGGCAGATTGCATAAGATTCCAAAATTCAGAATATATTATTATAAAGCAGCTGTGCTTTATTAACTCCTGTAATAGCAGCTGCAATTAATTGAGCATCTAATGTGACAGGTGAGATCCATCTGCATCTTCCATAACTAGATCATTTATTCTACTTGAAGAGGTACAGGCATCTTTGGTGAGATCAGTGTATTGATTAAGCTGTCATTGATTATTAACCTTGAAGATTTCATCAGCTTGTCTTAATGATATAGAACTAAATAATACAAAGGAAAGATGCGAATGTAATTTTTTATTAATTTGAGAACACATAAGAACATGTCACATGTCACCTGTAAATACTATCTATTTACCATCTACAATGCAACACGGGTATTTGGAGGTAAATCTAGAAACTGAGCTTCTCACACAGTGGAAACTGCTTATGCCCTCCAGGACTTTTTCCTATTTATCTTTTAAAGATCGCTACAAGTTTTAATTGGAACATTTATGAAGTCCTTTGATATAGAGATGAAAGAGTACCAAAATAAAATTATCATAGATATTAATATAGAGGGAGCAATCAGTCATTAGCCTGGTACCTCCCAGAGACTGCCAGTTCACATCAATATGGTTTGGGATGATAAGAATAATACCCAAGTTTGAGTGGTTCATTCACCTAAAATAAGTAAGAGAAATTCACATTACTCATATTTTACAATTCTTTGGGAAAATCATCTACATGAACACTAAGAAAAGCATTTTTTCTGCACTTTCTGGTATTAGTGTGTTGTTGCTTCTTTTAAGAGGAGCCTATGTGGTGTTCTTGTGACTTCCTGGAGCACTTTTTGAGAGTATTTTATCTCTCCAACAGCAAAAATAAGTTGTCCAATATTTTAAGGGATTATTAAGTTTTACAATTTTGTTAAGTTATTTCTAACACTGTTTTGAATTAGTCAAAAGTCCTAACCAAGAAAACCAAGTACAGACAACCCATATTTCAAAAACTTTACCCCTGGCCTTTATGCCTCACCAGTATTGGACTCTGATGGGGACAACCTGAGACATCTCTGGGTTTATATTATCAAGTCTTGGGCCTCTCCTCCTGGGTTCACCCTCTCTTCCCTCCACACATCAGGTTTCAGGTCCCTGTCTGGATTCCGGCTGCACTTTGATTTCAGCATCATTGATACGGACAATGTGTGAGAGTCACAGGTTTATAGGTTTCTTTTCTCCCTACTAGTGAATTCTCAGATCAGTCTGAAAAAAAAATAAAATAAAATGCAAGTTCTGTGTGTTAAGTTCTCTTCTTCATGACGTCCATGAATAAGCCATCCCTCCTGAAAATTATGCTGCTGCCTCATTACCTTAAATGCCACATAAATGTTAAATTCACCTTGAGCTACTCTGAATCACTAAATTCAATGCAATTTTAAATGAGAACAAATCACTGTCATGTATGGTTCTTGCAGAGACTCATTTCTGTTTCTGGAGAACAGCGCAGGTTGGATTTGAAGGTAAATTAATAGTGTGTTCTATGGGGCTCTGAGAAGTAGCTGCTTTCTCCTTAAAATTCTTCAGAGAGGCCAAATGTGGACAACCAAGTGGAGAACCAAGTTGTGATAAATTGTTGCTTTCTTCTTTGCTTCATACTTGGGCCAGTGACTTCCAAGCTTCTATCTCTCTAAACCTCATACTTCCACTTTCTAAACTTAGGGACAGATTTCTCTAGAATTCAAATTAGCCCCCTATAATTATATCAAAGTACATACAACTGAATAGCAAAATTTTTACCTTAAGTAATTATAATAAACTGACTCTAAAGAGTTGACAAGAAATTATCTCTGGTTATATAATTAATGCATGAAATAAAGTGAGTTTCTGAAAAGTTACTTTTCAAAAGTGTAAAAGAAATCTGCTAAATAAAAAGAACCAGTAATATTTAAAGAATGATAGAATGATAGTGTTGGTTCAATTCTTAGTTCATTTGTTAACCAGGCTTTGTAAGATGATACATCTTGGAAAATACATTCTAGAAAATAGAAGAATTCAGATCAGAGTTGATACCTCTTCCTACTTCCTCATTTCCCTTATTTTCAGAGTAGACTTCTCTAAAAATAGAAAGCCTTAATTTGTAATTTATAATACTTCTGGCTCAGTGTCCCCATCCTCTTTTTCATGGTTAGTTTATTTTATACTGTGGAATGTTTGGTGGCTTTACTGCTATTTCATACTTGATTCCATTCATGCTGAGTGGTGAGGCCTTTCGAATGTTCTAGAAGAACTTGCTTACCTGTGTGGCTTAGATTAGATGTTCATATTAGGCAACTGTCATAAAATCTTTGAACTGAATTAGTAATTTTCAGAATAATAGAATACCTTAAAGTCAACATTTCATTAATAACAACACATAGAGGACCCAATGGTCTAGTCCTAACTCTGAAATGTTGACTATGAGTTGTTTCTCATTAGGTTCCCATTTATGGTTTTCCTTAAAAGTGGAAATATAAACATCTGTCCCTTCTAGCCCCAGGGGTTTTTCCCATGATAGAATAAGATATTCTATGAAGCAATGCCTATTATAGGTCTTACTTTAAATATCAGCTGCCCACCAATAAGCTAATAGATAGATAATAAACAAAGAAAAATTTAAAAATTGAAGATAAAAATTAATTATTAATGACATTGATAGTCCTTTGAAAAGCGGAAACATTACATAAATATGAAGGTGATTTTTAAAAGCTATATAAAGGTGTTATTCAAAACTGTGCAGTGCCTTATGGGCAGAGCCAAATTTTCATCTAATATTCATGAACCAGGGGCTGGAGAGATGGCTCAGCAGTTAAGAGAACTGGTTGCTCTTGCAGAGGACCTGGCTGGGTTTGGTTCCCAGCATCCACATGACAGCTAACTCCAGTTCCAGGTGATCTGACATCCTCTTCTGGCTTCCACAGGCCATCATGCACAAGTATACTTACATACATGCAGGCCTAAAAAAATCATACATATAAACATAAAGAAAAAAAAGAAAAATGTAAAAGCTATTCCTGGACCAAATTGCATCTGGCACCTTCTAGCTGCAAGGCACTGCGTTAGAAACTGGAAATCAAAACACCAGGGGGGAACAGATCTCCTCTTAAAAGGCTTCCTATCCAGTGAGAGATTCAACTCTTGAACCCCCAAATATGCAACAGGAACTCAAGAATAACAAATGATTTTTTGATGAAATAAAAATTTTGCAAACTTCATACAATATATTTTAATCATATGCACACTCTTTCTAACCCCTCACCAAGTTTCTGTACTCTAATATATGTATATCCATATAGATGTGTGTGTGTGTGTGTGTGTGTGTGTATAGAGTTAGGTTTGTGTCCTAAATGCTTTTTGTTTTGGGTTCATCCACTGGAACCTGATCAACCTTCTAAGAGTCTCACCCTTTAACATGGCTGAATCTCCCCTTCCCACTCATCAGTTGCCGATACCTCCTTGGCTAAGGCCGGCATTTCTTATTCACATCCCCATGTCTATGCTGGAATTCGGTCTGCATTGAGCATACACAGGACTCGTGCATGCTATCACCACTGCTTTGAGTTCGTATGAGTAAACGGCCAGCTGTCAGGTCTGTCTCCTTGTGGTCATCCACCTCCTTGGCTCTTACAATAAATAACATAAATAAAATAAAATAATCTTTATTAGCTATTTAAGAAAGATTACTGTGAGAACTATTTTATGTTAACATTTAAAGTAATGTCTATCTACACAGCATAGTTTTCACATTTGCTAAGCTTTGACCTATTAAGGTTAGAATGCTTCAAAGATCTGACTTTAACTCACACTTGCAAAGTCCTTCGTTCCTATCACTCACATACATCAGCCAGCTCTCCCTATGTACATGCTTAAGTAACCAAACCTCTGGATATTTTCTAACTGCAAAAGGGAAGAAATGGAACCTGGACATTGTCAGTCAAGAGCAATGGGAGCATAATCCTCACTATACCCCAGGGCCTGATTTGTCTTTTCATCTCCCACTTCACCAGATGGCATAGTTTATATTTGTTTGCATGCTCCTTGTGGTCTCCCAGCCTCACCCCACAACACAACACAGGCAGAACATAAACATCATGAAGGCGGGAACTTCATTTCACTCCCTGTTGAGTATCCAGCGTCTGGAACATCTAGCTGTGTGTCCCTTAATAGGAGATGAGCATTTACCAAGAGGATGGATACACGCTGATACATTTTCCAGAAATGCTAAGTCACCTGTGGACAGCACTCAGATGTGCCCGGGCCCAATTGTTATCACATTCAAAACCTTCTGCTAGCACAGAAACGCAGCCAAAACCAGGGTCGGTGCCTGCAGGAGCCCATCAGCGCTTCCCAAGCACAATGTCCTAGATTTCTGGAGAAGAAATATGCAGTGCTCTACAAATAGGCAATTAGAACCTGTCGTGAGAATAAGAAGATTAACAAATACTTGTTGAGGGTGACTGTATGTCCAGCTCTCCACTGGGGTAGTCTGAACACTGATATAATTATTCACGGGCACAATCCATCCCTACCACCAGGGAAATAGGAGGCCCATTATTTCATCTTCTCTATATTTATAGAAATACACAGAAAAATTATTTCATCCTAGGTTTATGCTTTAAAAGCCTTCTTCCATAATCTGACTGCCTTTTCAAAATTTATATTCAGAAGTCAATATTGCTTTGCATGGGGAAGCAAATGTCCTGGTTCACAATTGCTTTTTGTGGAATGCTGCTTGCTACAATTTCCACAGCAACAAAATGCTGCAATTTTAAAGGCAGCTGGGAGCTAGGGTTCCAGCAAAGGCCTGCTACAGCATAAGGGTACAAGAGAAGACCAAGCTACTAACACTGGACTTGTCAAACCCCAAACGATAGAAGTCCCAGGCTCATCTGTACTTTATTTTGTCCCTGAAGGTAGAGAAAGAGAGATTTTTGATGAGACTAACCCCCTTCATGCAAAGCTGCAGTTCAGAAATGTGTTCAACCAGCTAACGTTTATAGATACGTACTGTGTGCCAGCGTAGGGATGTAAAGATGGTAAAGTTCATCCTTCCAGGGAGTCATGACCTGATAGACCGTAAGGATGGACCTCATTCTTATGGAGAAGGGAAGAATGGTATCTGAATCCAAGGTGTCCTGGAATGTGCAGTAAGAATCAGCATGCCAAAGAGAAGCAGGGCATAGCCTTGGGAGGCTGAAATGGCAGCCTCTTGGGAAAGGTGTTGGCATTTCTAATCAAGAAAATGGGTGACTTCACTAGGCCAGGTAGAGATAGCACAAGAAGGTTATTATACCTGCAGAATAGAATAAGAGGAAAGAAATAGGCTAATTACATACAAAGACGATAGGACAGATTATGAAGGACTGGAGGACAGGAAAACCACTTAAGGATGCTTAAGCAGAGGAGTTATAAGGTGAGATGGAGGCTTTAGACAGCTCATCTGGCCAAAGCGATGAATGCCCAGGAGAACAATACTAGAAAGAGACCAGCTTAGGAAATAGCGATTATCAGGTGAGAAACATTGAGTCCTGCATGAACTGAGCCAGCATCACAGAAGACAAAAGGGGTAGAGAACCCTCGAAAGAATATGATGGCGCATTACAGACAACTGAATGCAGAAATGTTACTAAGTAAACAGAGGTGCTTCCTGCCTCCTCCCTGGATCACACCTGAAGAAAATGATGAGTTAAAGTTAAAACATGGGAAATTTGAGGTACCCAGGAAACTCATGGGTAGGAGAGAGTCCAGAGCTGAAAGGACAGATCTTCAGATTGATGGTGGTAATAATCTACTGGTGACAACACCACCCAGGGCAAGGGAAGGAGTGCCATGGGGCAAGACTTGGCAGACTTGGAAGCATCACCCAGAAGTTTGAGCATGATCATGAGGGAGCTGCAGAAACAGAAATGGATAGGAGGCTCAGAATAAGAGAGCAGAGACAATAGCCCTGTAGCCTCCTTAGCCAGGAGGAAGGTTCTACAAGGAAGGGGAAGATAACAGTATGGAGCACTGCAGGGGTCAACTGAGACCCAGGTGAGCAGAAGCCTTCTGGACTTAGCAACTGGTAGTTAGCAGTCACAGCATTCAGACAAGTGGTCAGCGAAAGGCAGCAGGAGGCCAACAGCAAGATCTGAAGAAGGTGAACCTCTGTCCAGAGACAGAATCTGGGCTTCATAGAATAGGAAAGACTGGGAATGTTCTGGTGCTCAGAGGAGAGAGTGCTGGAAATAGAGAATCTTTTTAAAGAGAAAGGGCAAAATTGTGAGCCTTCAACCTGCAACTGAGAGATGAGGGTGAATGTAGACAAGGAACAATGAGCTGGAGACACATGGTCTAGGGTGGGGTGGGAGCAGTGGACTGATTCCATCCAGTCATGTCCCTTGTGATACTCTTAGGAGAGCAGGGAGAAAAGGAGCAGAAACCGCTTGAACAAATATATTAATTCGCAGCTAATGTTATAGGAAATGAAAAAACTTGATATGCCAAAATTTTATTCATACAATATGTATACTTCTTTACATATAAAGTGGATATTTATATCTAACTTCTGATCATATATGTTATATCTCTAAGTTCTTGTAATTTTAGTTATGCATATTTTAAAAACTATACAGAAAATTTTAAAGCATTGAAAAAATTAATACTTGTCTCCATTAGATCAATTGTTTATACAGAAATAGTTCTGAGGATCTGGCTGAAGTTAGTAACTGTGAATCAACAAATTCTTTAAAATCAGAATGCATAGATTCAAACTACATATATTTCCCAATACACGTTTCCGAGAAGAAAATGCTTTCTGCTCATAAAGACCCTCCACTTCTCTTTTCTCCTTAGCTGCCTCTTCTCCTCCTCCTCCAATGGCCGGCCAAGGTAACCTGCATGGGGATGCCTCCTAGACCCTAACTCACAAACTCCTCCCCGTCATGATGCAAATATTGATTCTCCACTCACCATCTAGACTGCACATTCTCAGGGAGTCTCTATAGCATCCGTCTTTCTAACCTAGCACTCAGCATTGTCCTACAACTCCAAAGGAGCACAAAAATAATTCTTAATGACAGTCCCATCACCTTCTTTCATATCCAGTGGAATCTCTACAAGGCTTTGGTATAACCTTTAAGGAGAGGCCTATGCACCTCCCTCCCCATTTCTGGGAATGCAGATATCTCCAGAACCTGGAAACATTGGCTTCCCCTGGCTAACTCCACCAACTCCACCTCTTCCTCTCCTCTACACCCTGGGTTGAGGATGTCTACAGGTTTCTTGCTCCCAGGAACACTCATTCTAGGAAGCTTTGCATGTATCTAACTGTATTTTTAAAATATCCCACAGATAGTACCATTTTCAGTTTTGACCCCAAAATGATGTTAGGGTTTTTTACTGGAGCGAGTACAGATTATAAATGCATTTCATTGACATTTTATCATTTGTTTCTGAGACCATTACTTCCCTGTAACCCCAACTAGTCTGAAATTTAATGTGTAGTCCAGATTGGCTTCAATCTCAGAGAGCTACCTGCCTGTGCCTCCCAAATGCTGGGATCACAAGTGTGCACCACTATGTCCTGCTGAAAATGTATATCTTCTAAGCAAACAAATGTTCACATAGACGGGCTATTCACAGTGGTTCATGAGGTCCTACCCTGTCAATATCCAAGCATCTGCTTCACCAACTATAAATCTACAAAGTTTTAAAATATTTATAAATATTCATAAAATGGGCATTTTCGGAATGAGAAAAAAATATTCATATTATTTTAAAAGCATACAAAAAGCAAGTTTTAAAGAATTAAAAATAAATCTTTTCTTGTTCTTATTATATCTTTGTCATATTTAAATGTCAAAACATTAGATAAATATTCCCAATAAATGATATGCTTCTAACAAAAGATAAACATTTTTGTCAGATTCATAATTCCGATAAATATTAACTTACCAGGTTTGTTTCAAAGAAATAAATAACAGGTACATTTAAAGCTCATTTTCCATAAATCCAAAACTCTCATACCTGATCGATTAATCCTCATGGACACTATGAAAATTACTAATTACCTTTCACTAAAAATTCTTGAAGGAAAATCTAAAAATCATGATAAATGATGTCTTGGCTAACTTTAAAGGTAGATCACTATATATAGGTTTAATATTTAATTCTTAATCAATATTTTAAATTTTCTATTTCAACGTTATGAAATCTAGCAAATTGTTATTTTCGTCTTACTCTGCTTCTCAATTCTAAGGACTCTGGTTCTGTCACAAAATAGAAAATTGGAATTTTCATTCAAAAGAGGAACACACATTCTGAAACATAGTCACGTGTTGTTTATCAATAGGAGCATGGTATGAGAAATGCATAACTATGTGATTTTATTCTCATTTGAACATCATGGAATGTATTTACATAAATCTAGAGATATAGCCTACTCTACACAAAGCTGAATGTTACACCCTATTGCTCCTAGGCAAAAACCTGTGTAACATGTTACTGTTCTGAAAACTGCAGGCATTTGAGGCACAGTGGAATTCATGTACCTAAATATAGCTGAACTTTAAAAGATATAGTAAAATACTAGACTAGACAGTAGGAATTTGCTGCTTCATTATGTTTCCTTTGGTCCTATGTGCATATACTATAACTCCAAGGGTTCTTGGAATGTGTATAGTGAATGTATTAAAAGAGAAGCCATGTTAAACTTCTCTCTAAAATTATATTCTAATGTCAAGGAAATACAGTGATATATTTTACCTTGTTTTAAAAATCAAGTATTTTGAAAAAGCAATTGTACACTTCTAAAGTATATATTGGATTAAAATACATTTTCTGTATTTCTTGGCGAAAAGTTTGGTATCTTATTCCTGAAATCTTCCATTGTTTATTGAATAGAGTTGTTAAAAATGAATTCACAGAAGCAGGCCATGTGAAAAGTACCTATTCTATTTCATTTTTCTATCAGGAAAATTCTTCCTTCATGGATCTTGTTGACAAGATGGGTGATTCATGAAATGCTAAGATTACTCTGGGTGACAAAATATGAATGACTATGATTGTGTTTTGAATGATTTCACAGATATTTGGAACTGGTCAACACAGAGCATTAAGCAAATCTCTGAATATTTAAAAAGCTTTAGGGTTTTTAAATTAGCCTATTAATTGTATATATTAATAGGATCTGGTGTGACAGTTTAACATGTGCAGACATTGTGTACCAATCCAATCAGTGTAATCAGCATTTGTATCTTTTTAAATATTTTATTAATTATTTATTTTGTGTGTATGAGTGTATTGCCTGAATGTGTATAAGTTACACCCATGTTATGCAATGCCTGAGGAGGTCAGCTATCTAGTTTCAGGCTGCTATAAAGATTTTTGTATGGATTTTAAAAATATTTTGTGTATTATACGATGTGCATGTATGATGTGTGCATATGTTCATGCATATGAGTATGGGCATACATGTGTCACAGCCTGGGTGTGGAGGCCAAGAGATAACTTTGGGGGTAGGTCCTCATCTTCCACCTTGTTTAAAACAAGATCTTTCTTGTTCACTGTGTGTGCCAGGCTAGCTGGTCTGTCAGGTCCAGCAACTCCTCCCTCCACTTCCCATCTCACTATAAGGATACTTGGCTCATGGACACACGCTACCGTGCTCTGCTTTTACATAGGTCCTGGGCATTTGATCTTTGGTCCACATACTTATGTGGCAAGTACTTTACCTACCAAGCGATTTTCCCAGCCCATTCATCTTTTCTCTCTGTGTGTGAACAAAACACCTACTTTCACAAGTATCTACCAATAACTGCAACTGTTGGCTCCTAGGGTACATATTTGTTCTGATTTAACTGGTTCCTACAAATAGTTTCCTAAAGTATCTATACCAGAATATACTCTGTAAGCTGTGCATGAAAGCTCCATAAATAATTCAACAGTCAGTAATTATCCTAGACTAAAAGCTAGGCTACATAATTCATCATTCAACTCAATATGAAAATTTTATGTAAATGGCCTCTAATGAAGATTATGATTATCATTTATGTAAACAAATCATCAGGTTGATGATAGTGATAATAAACAGGTAAATTTTATTTGCTTATTATCAATGGACATTAAAGAGTTGACGGGATTTATTGTATAAGCAAAATAAATAGTTCCTTATGTTGAACACTTGGAAATAAATGTCCCATAAATTAACATAGTAAGTGTGTATCCACTCACGGTGGAATGATAAACAAAACAGAGGTTCATAAGTAAACATTTTTTCTGCTGAACAAATAAATTTCCATTTTATTTCACTATGAAATATGCAATTAGTTCTTTTACATATTTGAAGTCTTAATGAGAACACTGTAGTTGAAGGGACAGAGCAGGCAAAGTGATGGATGACTTTTTAGGGTAGTGAAAATACTCTGTACAGTGCTATGATAGACATGTGTCACTATGCATTTGTATAAACCCAGAGAGTCTATAGGCATATCAGACACCAAGACTGAACCTGAATGGAAACTATAGCCTCTAGGTAATCTTGACATGTCAATATCGGTTCATCAATTGTGACAAATATGCCACTCTCCTAGGGGAGCTTGACAATGGGGTAAGACTGAGCATGGGTGATATGTACTATAAGGGAAATCTGTACTTTCCTCTCAATATTGCTCTAAGAAAAAGCAAATACTATTTTAAAAGAACAGGTCCTCTAATTCTGAAGAAATCAATAGTCTAGTCCCCCATTATTAAATCATGTAGGTAGGCCAGGCATGGTGGCGCACACCTTTAATCCTAGCACTTGGGAGCCAGAAGCAGGTGGATCTTTGTGAGTTCAAGGCCAGCCTGATCTACAGAGCGAGTTCCAGGACAGCCGGAGCTACAGGGAAACCCTGTCTCAAAAAGACCAAAAAATAAAAATTAAAAAAATAAATAAATAAATCATATAGGTCAGCATTTCCACATTCAACACCTCATTTGTTTCTTTTGAACTTTACACACACTTAGTCTGGGAATGAAACTGTGAAGTGTTTCTCTTAGTCTGTTCATCAGTTTCTATTGATGCTAGGCATGTACTGGAGACAAGATGGCTACATGTAGCCAATATCAGCAGGGAGCTAAATGAGAGAATTGTCATTTTACAATAAAAAAATTCTGAATGATGTTTTTGGCTTCATAGGTTGTAGAATTTATTTTTTAATCTCTTTATAGTTCACAAATGTTCAATGAAGAGTGGTTTTATAATGAGAAATTTTCAGCTATTTCTCTGATTTCTTTTTTTTCTTCTTTTTTCTTTTTTTTTAATTTTTTTTAATTCTATTTATTTTTGTATGTGTATGAGTGTACTGTCTGCATGTAGGTCTGTGCACCCATGTCGTGCAATGCCATGGAGGTCACAAGAGGGTCTCGGATTCCCCTGGAACTGGAGTTCTCCTGGAATTGGAGTTACAAATGGTTCTTAGCCGCCATGTGGGTGCTGGGGATCGAACCTGGGTCCTCTGCAAGAGCAGTCGGTGCTCTTAATCGCTAGGCTATCTCTCCAGCCCCTATTTCTCTGATTTCTAAAGGTACAAAGATTATTTCATATCATTTATTGGTACTATTACAATGTATATCTGGTAGGTGTCTAATCACCGATACCACTTTCTGTGATAGGATATATAGAGAGTGGAGTTGTAGTGATAACTGTGACTCGGAATAACCACTTCCCTGGGTGCTACATTTGGAGATGAGTCTGAGGTGTTATTCACTTCTGCCCCAGTCATTCTTTTGCACAAATCATGTGATCTCACTAATTCTGGGTCTTGTGTTATAGATCAAAGTTCCATCCACTGTCATCTAACACTTTCTATACCACAGTGATTGCAAAACAAAATAAAAACCAAGTAACTTGGGTTTATAGTCCCACAAAAAAATGGAAGCCTTGAAGAACAAACATGTTGGCAGTCTGTTGCATTAGGGTCAGTCAGGGGCCCATGGCATAGAGTATCACTCGGTTAGATCAAAGCACTGAGAAACTTCCTTAGGTTCTAAAATTATATAGCATATCTTATTTGCACCAGAACACACACACACACACACACACACACACACACACACACACACACACACACACAGAGTCTGCATTTTCCTCAGATATTCTGTCAAGGTGTGTTACCAAGACATTTCAATTACTCCAAGAAAATCTTCAGCTTTCATTAGGCTAGCAAGCAAACAAAAGACAACTGTACATTTCCAATTTCAAGATCTCTATTATGTTTCTTTCTTCTCAACTGAGGTCCAAAGGTGCAGGCTTTTGTCTGAAGGAATAGATATGTATGCAGTTGTTTTATATAACTGGCATTCAGAGAACCTTGCTTAATAGTTCTACATGTCTTAAAGTCTAACACAAACAGGAAGATCTTGGTGGCCTAAAATAATATAGATATCTATAGTGGATTTTCTCCAAATGCATGTGGTTGTGTGTATATTTATACATATGTGTATATATAGATATAATATATATATATATATATATATATACAGAATTTTGAATGGTACCAAAATGTCATTTGATTTGATTGGGCATATTTTTATGCAGTTTACAGATTTTCTACCATCATAATGTATTGCTTTTATAAAAACATACATAAAAACAAACATTCCTGCTGGTAACTTTAAAAACAAAAGAGCATAAAGGAGCAAAAGGCAAAGGAGCCAGGAGCAGTTGAGGTCTGCTGAGCTCAGAAGAGCCTTTAAAGGTTGCTCAGGGACAGGACCCTTGTGTAGAACTCTCTGAACTAAGAGACAAGTCTTTGTTAAGGTTCTATCATCTTGCTTATTGTTTCCTTACAGGATATAACTGTGTTGTGACCCTTCATAGCAATTCATCCTGTTTTCAAGTAAAAAGTTTCTTTGCATCCATTACTAAAAGAAACGAGTACATTGGAAGTGAATTCAATGCTTCGCAGAAATGCATTGCCCAACTTAGTTCCATAATTATTGTGGTTCCAAAGAGAAATGCCAAATGGCAATAATATATTGAGATTTCTTGTGTGTAGTTATAAGTCAATAATAAGTATGTGAAATGTTTCTGTATTTTTCCTTAAAATATAAACCTAGTTATTTATTTCTGAGCTTATATCTTATTCTACAACTGCGTGATCATATATTCAACAAAGTAGATATTGTATACTGCCAAGTGTTTGTGGTCTTAGACACCAGATAAAGAGCAGTGAGTGAAACCTTAAGTTTAGATTCAAGTAGAAGGATATGAGAATGGGGCTGAATGGACATAAACAATGGAGGTAAGTAAATTAGAACTACATCATCTAGAAGGTAATGTAGACAATAGTTACCCTTTATCTGTGGGGGGATGCACTCAAGAACCTCCAGTAGATGCTCAAAGTGAGAATAATGCCAAACCCTATGTGTACACTGCTTCTATACATACCAAGATGAAGTTATAAATGAGACACAGATACTACTAATAATTAATAATAAAATAGATGCTATAGTAAAGTGATGCTAAATTTTGACTAGATGCTATAATAAAGATCACTTCTTTTGTGTTTGGGATGATTACTAGGTAAAATAAATGTTATATAGCCACAGTCATGGGACACCTCTACAGTCTACCTGACAGGTTCTAGGCCAATATTCAGCACATAAAGAACGTGGTCACTGACCATCTAGAAATGTGGCAATAGAGTGAATTACATTTCCTTTAGTTTGCCTTCAGTGAAAGTTGATTAATTCAACCAAGTTGCAATTATCAGAATCTCAGCTTCCAAATTGCTGAGATAGTCCTAGGAAAGAATCGGCCCTAGAATTTGATCTGTTGCCTGGGTCTGATGTAACAATTTCTCTGCTAGTTAGGTATCAGGAACAGATGTAGGCAGCAATTAGCAATTATCCCAATAAATTGCTTCTTAATGAACTTTTAGGCTCTCTCTCTCTCTCTCTCTCTCTCTCTCTCTCTCTCTCTCTCTCTCGGTTAGAGGGGCTTTTGAGGAGAGCTTTGAAAAGAAACTTCTCTGTAACAAGGAAGTAACCCAAGTTCCTTGGCATCCAATCATACTCAGAATCTTCTTTGGCTCATTAGAGAGCAAAAGGCCACACAGATCAGAGATAAGGTTGCTAGTTCCTAAGCAAAGTTTGAAATGTTGACCATCTGGGCAGAGTTTACTGCCATGCTTTCATAACAAATATTGAAGCTTTAAATTTGTTCTTTGACTTGAAGAACTTCAAGTCTAGAGACTCCAACAGAAACCTGCCAGATAAAATAATCATTATGTGGTCTCATATAAAAAGAAAACATTCTTGCCTAGAACAATGTCCCATACTGAGATATTCATGTATGTATACAGATTTATTTGTAATTAGTATATATGCATATATGATTTCAGGCTCTTTTGTAAAATTTAGTAGGAGCTGCCTATTGCCTAATTCTGAACCACTCTTAGTGTTCCTTATAATGGAAAAGAAATCCAATATTGTTCCAGGACTGAAGGAGGGAGCTGGGTTGAAGAGGGAACTAACCCATGTGGGAAAATTATGAAGCTAGTGTTTGACTAGTAAGGTCATGCTATAGTCAACAGTAGCCTAAGAGTGTTTTTCTAGAAAAAGCAATTTAGCCTGTGGAGGGGTTGGGGGAGTGGAAGACCTATCTTATCCCAAAAAATCAGAAATTTATTGTGCCTGGGAGAAATAACACTACCTAAAATAAGTAAAATCTCATTTAAAAAATTAGTAAATACATGCTCAATACTGGGTAGTACTAAATACTATGCAGAAATACACAGCAGTAAAAGAGGAAAGAGAATGGCATGGTGGAGGGGAGTATAGTATTTTTTTTTAAGAGAAGAGGTCTGTTAGGAGGCTTTCTGGGCAGAAAGCACAACAAGGGCTAGGGTCAGCTGGAAGGCCAGAGAACAAATGAGTCAGAAGATGCAGATGGGCGGGCTCATTCTGGGTCCTCAGGGCCAGTGCTTCTCAAACAACCTGCACACAAGTCACCTGGGGAAACTGCTGAAGCGCTGGCTCTGGTTCACTGATTCTGAAACAGGGCCCGAGATTATGCCTAACAAGAGCCTTGTGACCTGCTACTATTGCTTCCCAGAACATACTTTAACTATCCAATCTCTACTGCATGATGTAGCATTCAGAGTCTGTTGTAAATTCCATGTTTTGAACAGAAAGTGGCATGACATAACTTATCTTTTAAAGAGATCACACTTGCTCCTATGTGGAAAACAGATTCCTTGTGGGCACTGGAAAGGAATGAGGATATTAGTCTCAGCAGGAAATTAGTGGTTTGGACTCAGAAGACGGTAATAGGGTGGTGAGAAGCTTGGATCAGGGAATATTTTGAAGCCATTGCTGATAATTCTTGCCATTGAATGAAATGTAATAAACACAGAAGAAAAGAAAAAGCCATGAATTTTGGGCCTGGGCAAATAAGAAGGTGAAGTCATTAACCGAGATCCTGATATAAGGGCAGAGGATGGCGTGGTAACAAAGAAGATGCTTGTGGTGGGCTGAATTTTGTCCCCTTGGAAGGAGTTTGACTTTTAGGTGGGGTTTTACTTAGTTGCCCAGGCTGCCTTGGTCTCATGACTTGAACTTGCCGTCTTACTGCCTCAGTCTCAAGAGTAGCTGGGATCACCGGCCTACACCACCAGGCCTGGCTCCACTGAACTGTTAACATTAAGACTCACTAATGTCACTACTTTCCGAGTCCAAAGCTTCTATAATGTTCAAATGCTCTTCCCAGGGAGCTCTTTCCCCAGATCACTAAAGCCCCCTCCTCTGAAATGGTCTGCCTACAAGAGCAATAACCCCAACTACTGTATAAGGCTCCTCTACCCTAGGATCAAAAGAATTAGAGTAAAATTGAACCTATAGTGAGCATGTACAGACTTTTTTTTTTTTGGCCTTTTTGAGATAGGGTCTCCCTGTAGTTCCCGCTGTCCTGGAACTCATTATGTAAACCAGGCTGGCCTTGAACTCACAGAGATCCACCTGCCTCTGCCTCCCAAGTGCTAGGATCAAAGGCATGTGCCACCATGCCCAGCTATGTACAGTCCTTTTTGGTCATTATTAGCCAAACAATATAGTTGGATGACTATTTTTGTAGCTCTTACATTGCATTATGTATTAAGAAAAATCTAGAAATTATTTAAAGCATATAAAGATTATGTGGAGGGTCTATGCAGGTACCATGGCATTTTATTAAAGGAATTGAGCATCTGTGGATTCTATCTATTATCCTTTAGGAAGTCCTAGATTCAGTGCTCTAAGATACATAGAAATAACTCTATGTTTCCATGTCCAAATTTTCTTTTTCTAAAAGGACACCATTCAGGCTGGATCAGGGCATACTCTAAAGGTCTCAACTTTAACTTAATTACTGTGACAGACATTATTTCCGATTAAGATCACATTATGAGATACTTGGGGCTAGGATTTCAATGAGTAAAGTGTGCCCCAAAGTAGACCAATGGACCTGGAAACACAGGTAGAATGGTTGCCTGGCATACCTGAGGCCCTAAGATCATTCCTCAGTAGAACACTGGATAGCACACCTATGATTCCCACACTCAGAAAGCAGAAACAGGAAGATTGTGAGTTCAGACCAGGAAAAGAAAAGCAACAGCACCATTTGACTAGAATTCAGGAGATTTGGGGTCTTTAGTTTCCCCTTCATAAGTGGAAATACATCTGGGCACCCATCTCACCAGACAGGCTGCTAGGAGTCCAAATAAAGTAAAAATACAAGTGAAAGTGCTTCTCAGAGTATAAAACCTGTGGAGACATTAGCTAGTTTGGGGAGTTGTTTCATTACTGCTGGTGCTGCCACTGTGATTGTTTCAGCCACAATAGGGACGGCACTGTAAGTAGAAAACAGGTATAAAGAAACCCTAGACTTGTGGGGTTCCTGACCCTTAAGGCTGGAAGGATACATGAGGGTCTGTTCAGCAATTTTCAAATCATTTTCTTCTTTTGTAGAAGCTAGAACATCCAAGTTCATATGAACTTAATTATAACCATACTTTTATTTAAAGTGGGAAGCAACGTCAGATTGTGGTAACATAAATCACAAGTCATTTAATCTTATTTAGGTTGCATGAAAACAAGATGGGGAGCTTTGAAGTTAGTGAGTTTGTTAATCCACGCCATCCCCCTACATACACATTGTATTATGTCTCTTAAAGCTATGTGGACAAGAAATACTATTTTTCCAGGAATTTTTATTTAAAAAATAATAAGTTCAGTCTCTGTGCTATAAATCAGTATATAATGTTCAGAAGCCAACCATCTTAGCTACCAGGACTGCATCAATTATGCAGCTCATTGAAATAACCAAGAATTTGGTGGGGTGTTTCTCTCTCTCTCTGTCTCATACTCTCTCTCTCTCTCTCTCTCTCTCTCTCTCTCTCTCTCTCTGTTAGTAACAATGAAAAAGAAGAAAACTTAAGGCACATTGGAACGCATTACAACATTCTTGTTACAGCCAAGGAGATAAGAGAATGGATCCAGAGGGAACAGGAGTTGTATTTAAAGCAATATTCCATCTATCAATAGCTCATGCGCTTATTATGCATACCTATATTCTAATTTATTTAAATTTATTGCATTATGGGAAGAACACCAAGAGACAACCTCTCCTTTTAAACAACTTAAACAAATTTTTAATATTCAATAGAGTACTGGTGACTATGGACATGATGCTATACAGCACATCTCTAGAGCTTATTCAACTTATGTGATTGAAATTTGAAATTTCATTTTATTTTATTTTGACTCCCCATTTCCTTCTTTCCCTGGGCCTTAGCATTACCTGTTTCATTCTCTGATTCTATTATTTTGACTATTTTAAATACCTTATGTATATGAAATTGTGTGATATTTCCTAGCTTATTCAACTTAGTATAATGCCTCAACGTTCAGCTATATTGTAACGTAGTGCAGAATTTCATTCTTTCTTTTTTTTTATTTATTTCTGTATGTGTATCAATGTACTGTCTGTATGCAGGTTTGTGCACCCGTGTCGTGCGATGCCACGGAGGTCAAAAGAGGGTGTCGGATTCCCCTGGAACTGGAGTTCTCCTGGAATTGGAGTTTCAGACGGTTCTCAGCCGCCATGTGGGTGCTGGGGATCGAACCCGGGTCCTCTGTAAGAGCGGTTGGCGCTCTTAACCACTAGGCCATCTCTCCAGCCCAGAATTTCATTCTTTCTAAGGGCTGACTTGGCAGTCCTTTTTATATACATCTATTTTCTTTATCCATTCCTTCATCAATGGACAGTTAGATTGTTTCTATATCTTGGCTGTTGTAAATAATAATTCCATGAATATAGGGATGTTACTGCATCTTCAAGACTTTAACTTCAGTTCATCTGGATAAATGCCCAGGTGTGGGCTTGTCCAGTCACGACAATGTGGTTGTCTAGTGGGCAGTAATTACCAAATGGACACCCACCAGCTATATATAACACCTTGGCAGTTTGCACCCCCATTCATAGGGAGAGGAAGATCATTCATTCCCCATGCCCAAGGGCTACCTACACCCCTCTGCTGAGTCTCATAAGTCACCTAATTTATATAACGAGTGAATGACATTGATCAACAAATGAAATTAGACTGTTCCTTACATCTTGATCCTATTCTTTTCAAGATATTCTTTTCAAGTGCTTAGAGAGGGTTAATAATCATTTGGTATATACTAACTAGTACCTGATAATCTATAATAATAGAAAACTCACTGAGCACAACTATTTACCCAGTAATACTATATATTTCCAACTTATTATTTCATTAACTCTCAAAATATAATATTTTTAATTTGGTTTTGTTATGTTTCTTATTTTTTGAGACAGGATCTTAGAGTATAACCCTGACTTTCCTGAAAGCTCTTGTATGGTTCAGGATAGCTCTCCCCCATCAGCTTCTCAAGTACTGGGATTACAATTGTGTACCACCATGTCTGATAAAACATATATTTAAATACTATTAATTTATTCTTGTTTCCATAACTCAGATATATACATATATCTCATTTCATTCTATTTATGTCCCAAACACCAGACTCTGCTATTTTCTCTTTATAGATCTGCCGTGTATGCACTGCAATAATAATCCAGAGAAACAACCAACAAATTCCACCAGAAAACTTTGGTGATTTTTATTCTAAAATTAAAATGGTTCAGGTAGAAAAAAAAGAGATATTGCCTCCCAAAATACTCAAACAGAACAAACTTGGATATACTGAATATTGTGTATGCAATTCTCTGTCTCTCTTTCTAAATCACTTGAATGACTGTGAAGCCTGTGTCATTTCTTAGCAACATGCCTGATAAAATAAATAGGCACTTAAATGCCAGAAAGTATTTCCTTCACTTGTCAAGAATATGGGGCAGGTGCTCCATGTACTTCTTGTACTAAATCTACATTTGTAGTCATCTTCACAGCTGGAGAACCACCTCCTGGTCCTCCTCTCACCTTTCCTTGTTCAGATTCAAAACAGGAGCAATTGAATAAGCATGTATCATGTACTCATTGTTTCTAAGATGTTTCAGGTTGAGTCTATGAGCGTGTTTCCACACCCCCCCCACCCCCCAGATGAGACACTCAGATGCCTCCAGGGGCCAGAACGGTAATGGCCAAGATCAAATGGAACTGGGTTAGTGGTGGCATGGGTGGCACCTGGAGAGCATATGCCCCGTTCATCTCTTGCAGCTGCTGTTCAGCTGTTGCTACAGGAGGCAATGAGGGAGTGCGAACTCCACATGGCCAACTCCAATAACTCAGTTCAAGAAGATCTGGAAATTCTGATGTATCTACAAAATATGCTGATTTATAAATGTTGACAGCTAATTTTTCTTTCTTTTAAATACAATGCTGCCAAGTTTACCAAGCATCATTCCGCAGTTCTGCTTTGGGAATTATCATCAGGGAGCAAAGATACACCAGAAGCTCCTTACTTACTTCCTGGTCATCCTCCTGCCCTCTCGTATGCAGAAGGTATGAGAAGGACCTTGCTTCCCTGGCAAATGGGCTGAGACTTGGGGAAAATGCAGAGATTAGGTCCTTCAAAGAAAACTTAAGCGTCTCAAATCAAGTTCCTTCTCTCCTGCCTTTGAAAAAAGCCATGTTTAACTCAAGGTCAGAACAAGGTTGAAGACATTAGATGTCCCCATGGAAGGTGGTGTCCCTATGGAAGGACACCTGACAGCCTATCCTTATGGGGCATTGGAGGATCACTAGCTGGGATAAAGAAATGGAAAAGAGTAAAGCAAACAGCAAGACTTCCAGATTAAAACAGTTTAAGACATTTAAATGAGATATAAGAATAAACATTTATAAAGCAAATAGCACAATCCAAACCAAGAGAACAGATCAGTTCCCAATGGAGATATCTGGAGTGTCATATTCCATAAGCTGGTCAGGACTGAGACTATTGGGAAATGGGCCATAGCTAGACCCACCCTAGTAGCAAGACACTACCGTGATCTGGAAGGGACATCTCCTACCAAGTGCAGAAGTGAAAGCCATAGAAAACAGGGTTTGATAATCCTGGGAATCCCTAAATGAAGACTGTTTCCAGAAAAACAAAGTCTCCCCCCAGGGAACACAGAAATGGTGGTCCCCCTTGCCAAAACTGCATCAGACATCGGAAATTTTTACTACAGTGGGCTTGAAACCAGCCCATTTACCAGAGTATCAAACTAACTAAAAATGAGTTAAAAAGCAGAGAACTATGTAATTCCATGGGATTTTTATCAAGAATCCAGGGGTTGGGGCTGAAGAGATGGTTTAGCAATTAAAAGCACTGGCTGCTCTTCCAGAGAACTGGGGGTCAGTTCCCAGCACCCACATGCCAGCTAACATCTATATCTATAACTATATCTATAACTCCAGTTCCATGGAATCTGTCACTCTCTTCTAACCTCCATGGATTTGCCATACATGGTTCACATATATACATGCAGGAAAAACATATAAAATAATAAATTAAAAAATCCTCAGACATGAAAAATAAATTCCTTCTAAACATTTGTTCTTAATTTTGCAAGTAGTATTCTCCACAGCTCAAGTTTAGCTTTTCACAGTCAAGTTTTGCCACTTGGGGAGGATGCAGAAGCAGAGAGGGGTACGAGGGTGCTGTAGTCGTCATAGGAGGCTCCCGGCCCTCATAATGGCCCTAGGGGACCAATTTTACTGTTTGCCCAATGAGAGCTCCTGGGAGCTCCAGGCTACACCTCTCCATAGGGAGATGTTGCAGCCAGAGGACACCTGTTTGCAGAGCAGGGAGGAAGCAAGCTAAGGAAGTCCAAGGACAGGCAACTTTCCATCCTTCTTTGTACTTCAGCTCACAAGAATTCACATTATACCTTTCTCTAGAAGCTTAAACAGTAAAATGGGAAGATTACTGAACCTATCGTGTGTGTGTATGTATGTGTATGTCTGTGTGTTATGCACATATTTGTTTGAGGGTAAACATGTGTTTATGTAAATATATGTGTGCATGTGTATGAGTGCACAAGCGTGCACGCGCGTGTGTGTGTGTGTGTGTATGTGTGTGTGTGTGTGTGTGTGTACAGGCCAGAGGATGTTGGGTTTCTTCCTCAGTTGTTCTCCACCTTCTTTTTTGAGACTATTTCACTGAACCTGGAGGTCACCAATTTGACTAGATTAACCAGCCAATAAGGCCCTGGAGTATTCCTGACTCCTCTTCCCCCATGCTAGGATTATAGGAGCGCCATCACATGCTGAACACAGATTTCTTTATGTGGATTCTAGGGATCAAACTCAGGTCTTTGTGTTTGCACAGTCTGGTGTTTATTATTATTATCCCAACATCATAATCACTTGTACAAATAGACTGACTCTTAAGTTTATAAGAGTGGACCCAAAAATCAGAGGACACTAGTTCCCCTAGCTATTAGAACCACCTGTCTCTCAGAACTATCCTGATAGATTGATTGCTTGTGTCCCCTCAACCTGTGCAGATGGAGCTGTCTGTGTTGTCACCCTGTGCAGATGGAACTGATCCTATTATATCTCCCAGGATGGCCACACCCATAATTTATTCAAAATGGTTTCTCCAGCTTCATTGGGCAAGTACAAGTTCAAGCTTGGCTCCATCCTTATTCTTCACAAACCATCTGGTCTTTTCATTCCTAGTATCTCATTCGTCCAAGGTTTTTTTCATTCCTAGTATCTCATTCATCTAAGCTTATATGTCATTTCCCAGTCTGTATTGTATCCAAAGAAGATGGGTGTGTCCAAGGAATATGTTAATTCTCAAGCATACCCACATTCATTCATTACCTGTCTGGGTGGAGTAGCAAACTGACGTCGCCAAGGAGATTCTCTGGTCATCAGACTCAAGAGCCCATGGTTTTGCTTAGGTTAATTAAAAGTCATTATTCCAGTTTTCATCCATTAATAAAAGTCATTCTCACACACAGCAAGCACTTTTCCAATGGAGTCATCTCCCAAGCCTCTGAACCCATCTTTTTTTTTTTTTTTTTTTTTTTTTTTTTTGGTATTTTTGGAGGCATGGTCTCCCTGTAGCTCCAGCTGTCCTGGAACTCACTATGTAGACCAGGCTGGCCTTGAACTCACAAAGATCTGCCTGCCTCTGCCTCCCAAGTGCTAGGATTAAAGGCGTGCACCACCACACCCGGCCCTGTGTGATTCTTCTACCTAGAGCTATTTGTCTAATTTCCTAATTTTCTTGTCTTTTTTTTACTTTTCATTTTTTTTCTCCCCTTTGGCAGTCCATTCCTCATCATCCCCAAATAGGATGAGAGCTCAGATAGAATAGTAATATCTTTAGGTATATAAGCCTTGACATTCCAGGTTTGGACTTCCAAGACTATTTCAGCCACTAAAATCAGACACTTTCAGCCATTCTTCAGCCAGAGACATGCACAACATGCACAACAGCTAATGGAGATTGATGGCTTCACCCACCACTATATAATGAGAATGTCTATATAAAGGGAAGAATAATCTATCCTCTGAATTCTGTATATTCTGATAATGTTTAAAGGCCATTTATCACTAACTAATGTTATGATCAATGTGAAGCAGGGCAAGCTGCAGCTTAGCCAGGGCATAAAAACTGACCCCTTTCAGTAAGAAGCCATCAATCAACCTTACCTTGTGCAAGGTGGTTTGGTTACCCTGTTTCCTGTTAACCCAACAGTCGTGGTCAACCACTAAAGCAGATGTGCTGACAAGTCTATGGGGAGACCCAGGAGACTCAGAGCATTGTATCATCCACCTCACCATGGATGTATGGATCCTGCTCTGACCAAGTGGGGATAATCCATCCCCAGAAAAATGGGAGTGAAAGATTGTTAAGGAGTCTGGATCCTGTTGCTATCTGCTAGGATTCATATTAGGCTCCAGCTCCACCATGGGAACTTGAAGAGACTCCAGGGACCTGCAGTAACAAAGCAGGCTGGGTTCTCCAGGCTTAAGAACACTACCCTTCCATCACATGGATTCTGACTTTGTCATCTCCCCTGACTCTCCTAAAATGGTGGTAGTTTCCAGAGTTTAGGCAGACCTGGGAATGGGCCTTCAGATCGAACAGACACACCAGTCACAGGGACCAGGTAGGGACTGAGACCAAATCATTATCCCTAGAAACTGAATAGGAGTAGGAGGAACTGAGAGGAAGGGTGGAAAAGTGATGGTAGTACAAAAAGCCCTGGCCAACTTGGATGACCATCTCTGAATTACCCCAAATTGGATTTGGACTGCATGAGACGAGTGTAAATGCATACTGTGATAGAGCACAAATTAAAGTCTCTGCAGCACATAGTGAGCATGTTAACATTCAAGCCTACTTGAACCAAGTCAGGCAAAGCTGCACATATATTGTGGGTCCTGCTTACTTCCTCTCTATAGAGCCTTCCCATACCACCTGTATTTGATAGAACCGTTTGTTCCAAGTCTCAAGAATACTGCCAGGCTGCCTTGTGGATGCTTAGTGCAATTCAGGTTAGTACATGTCTAGCTCAGACTTAAGAAGGAGCTGAAAAAACGAACTCTATAGAGTTCTGTTTCTGCCTTAAATGCCTGCTTCATGTGTCTTTCTCTCTACAGACAGGCTTTCTTTGACCCTTAAGTCTAATCTCTGCTTCGGCCTCTGTCTCTTTTCCCCTCTCCCACCCTTCTCCCTCCTCAACTCACACAAATTATAAACACAGGGAGAAAAATCTGACTGGCACATCACTTGTCCAATCAGGCATAACCAGGGGCTGGTTCATGTTCTACATGACCATGACTCAGAGGAATTCAGTCTTAGAGACATGTGTTTCTCAAAGTGTAACATGCATACAAATCACCTGATTATCTTGTTTCAATGTAAAATCTGATTAAGTCTAGGATGAAGCCAGAGAGAATACATTTTTAATAAGCCTCAGGTTGACACTACGGTTGCTGCTCTCTGAATCACATGGAGCTCAGTTACAGAAGATGCACTGGCATACTTCCCAGACTAATAAGGTCTTTTTTCTGTGCCAAAAGTAGCACATGCCATTCTTGTGCCCTTCTTCTGGCTCCTGGATACTTACCACCTCTTTTAATCAAAAAATTTATGAAATATTTATATATTTGCCCTTGTCTTTTAAAAGGTATGTTGATATAGAGTTGAGTTAACACTCTCATTATTCAATTTATCTTTTTTTTTTTTTTTTTTGGTCTTTTCGAGACAGGGTCTCCCTGTAGCCCCAGCTGTCCTGGAACTCACTCTGTAGACCAGGCTGGCCTTGAACTCACAAAGATCCGCCTGCCTCTGCCTCCCAAGTGCTAGGACTAAAGGGGTGCGCCACCACGCCCGGCTATTCAATTTATCTTAATGGCTGCAAAAGTTGTTTTAAGTCCCATTTAAATAAGTTGATCAGGGTATTAAAGTTTCCTAAGTAGGAACTACTTTCTCCTCTCTCAAATATGAGTACTTCAATGAAAGTAACTTCCAAATATCCTATAGGCATTTCTCTCAACCTTCTTAAGCAAGTGATTCTCTGTAGACAATACAAAGCTTCAATGATTCCTAAAGAAAAAAAGTATTGATCTATGTAAACACAGAGAATCCATTTCCAAATGCTACAGGATTTGTTGCCAAGCCAGTGGTGTGAAAATCTTGGAAGATGTCGGTTGCTGCCAGGGAAGCTCAGTGTTTAATCATTTCTTCATTTCCCATATGTGTGTGCTTGCTCGCCAGGCGGGGAGCAGGAGCCCACGTTTCCACTGTTACTAACCTCTTACAAAACAGCCTCCTTCATCCACTGCAAACCCAGAGGAACAGAGATTCAGCAAATCACGGTCCATCTTTCTTGGAAACAGAAGGTCCTAACTGTGTGTTTGGCAATTCTTTCATCCTCCCAAGGCCAGCTTGAATGGGGGAAAGAGGAATGCTTTGAATAAGAATGCAACAATTGCAGGAAGATTTTTCATCAGCCAGAGCTGCTGATAAAGCAGCCAGCTTGAGTTAAAAATGATGCATGTCGCAGTTTCTGCCTAAGACATCAAAGTTATTCATCACAGGACCTGGAAGTAAATGGAGTCTTAGAATTCAAAAAAAAAACACACACACACACACAGTTAATGTCATTCCAAAGGTAGCACACATCCAAGCTGACTTTGACCTTCCTAGCTCCCGTCTCATGTCTGTGTTAATCTTTCAAAGGATGTTCATCCAATCTGAGATACAGACATTTCAGATTGAGCAGTTAATTCTCCTAGTTGCAGACATTGGTTGGGAAATGCTTTTATTAATTTTACAGTTAAAAAGGCTGAGCCAAGGACCAGCAGTGTCTCCACATGGCACATATTGGGGGTCTTAGACAAATTTTTACTAGGTTTACTCCACATGTGTAAAATTTTCATGTAAAACATTTTCATGTAGAATTAATAAGAGAAGAAGAGACGATTCCATATTGTGGCCATAAACCTGTGCTCTAGAATGGCTGTAACAAAACTTCCGTACTTTTAATATGCTGAACCTATAGTATGAAAATGGTCCGTTGAGGGTGCACTGAGATAAAGGCCCTGATGGCCACAGAGTCCACATGAAGGGGAACTCAAGGGTCACCCTTCTGAAACTCCACCTGTCCACTTTCACTCGATCTTCACACATACACACAGGCAGATACACATGCATGTACATATATACACACATGCACATAAACCTGCACACAGACATACACACACATGCACTCATATACAAATGCACATGAACAAACACATCCACACATGTACACATACACACAGAGAGACACACATACAAATACATACATAAATGCACACATGTACATATGCAAGCACACACTCTCATACACATGCACACATACAAATATACACACCACAGAGAAGAAAATAGAAACAAAGGGCACACATACAACAGGTACATGAAGGGGAGGGTGGAAAGAACATTGGGGAACTTTCTAGAACTATTCCCATCCCCTTAGATGTAATGGGATGAAATTATTGCCTTTCCTTCACCTGCTGTTTGCTACTAGGATAAAGCAGTTTAAGCACCAGACTTTGTACTCCTTGTTTGCATTCCTCTCTCTCCTGGTGACTATTCTTCAAAGGAAAGGGAGCGTCATGCTACTGTATTTTCTACAAATTCTGAGGAAAATCCCACTGGGAACAAACAAAGTCCTCCAAATAGTTGTTTCCTGCACTCAACCATGACTGTCCTGTAGCCCTCTGCCATTCTAGGAGAGCTGAGCAGAACAGTTAGAAACACCAACTGCCCCAGGATGCCACTCTCTGAAGCCAGATGCCAAGAGATGTCTCTAAAGTGGCCCAGAAATGTTGCTTCTCTGGATGTCCAAAGCTTTCTACTATTTGTTTCTACATAGTTGGAGAAGCCCATGTGTATGAGGGCTAGGAATAAAAAACACTGAAGATTGAGGCTGGAGATATGGCTCAGCAGTTAAGAGTATTGGCTGCTCTTGTAAAGGATCTGGGTTCAAATTCCAACATCCACATGGCAGCTAAAAACCAGACCTAGGGGATGTGATACTGTTCTGACCTCCATGGGCAATTCATGGCACAGGTGTACTTACATATATGGAGGCAATACACACACACAATAAAAAATAATAAATAAAATATATTTAAAAAAGAAAAGTGCTGAAGATTAATTCTATATATTATGTTTCTCTTCTTTAAAGGGAGCGATGTCTTTGGAAATGGACTCCACTTTATCAGAGTTGCAGCATCAAAATCCTGCTTTGAGTCACCTTTAATTCATGTAGCCACATGTCCAACACACATGCAAAAGGTGGAAGATATCCAGAGTTGGGGACTAAAAAGTATTTCTTCTACAGGAGGAACTTGAACAAGGAAAAGTAGAGTGAGTTGTCCTTTGGCTGGCTCACACTGCTTAATTCCAAACATTTCTAATTCAGAGTGACTGGAACCTTCCTTGGAGCATAGGCAAGCACACAGTTTTGAGAAACATGAGCTTTGATAGTCCCATCCACAGGCAGCATACAGGAGCTGCTGAGCCCTTGAGAACACTTTCTCCATCTCTAGATCCCTTATAGCAAGGTGTTTGTGAAACTGGTTGCTGGGGCACCTAACAAAACTCTCACCTCCACATCCCACTGCTAATAAAGCTCCTGGGACCAAATTATAAGGCAGTTGCTCTGTACCAGAGATTCAGGCCTGAATTTTACAGAATGTGCTTGTACGGTAGCAGGACTCCTTCCAGTCAAAGTTCTGTTTTGTGTCTGCTTTCATATCTCTGAACCTGTAGAGAACAGAAACCTGTCTTTTTTGAATGTGTTTAGAAATGGCTCCTTGATGACAAGTGTGAGCAGCCTTGCCTTGTTTACCTAACCATCTTTGAATGAAAGTAATTCCAATAACTGAGACTATGACACATTCCTTTTAGCCTCTCTTCCCAGTACCTTGTGTGAAAATGTCTAAACAAACAAATATGTTCTCTGTGAATGCTACAAAATGGTGGCATTCCTATCATATTATTTATTCAGGGAAAATCATATAAAATGTAATAGCCACTGAATTTATACAAAGTGAACATTAAGGAAACTCAGTTCAGCTCTGCTTACAGAACTAGAGCAGGTTAGTGACTAGGAACTTAAACTTTGTTCAGGTTTTCCATCCGGCATCCTGACTTGATACAGGTGTTGACACTGAGTCTGAGCTGGACACTGCCCAGAGCCAGAGCTGAGAAATGAGGTGTGAAAAAGGGAAATCATTTCATTCTTCACCTGCTTGGTTTATCTGAGTCTCCTTCATAACATGAACCTGTATCAGCGTCATTTTCTTCATGTTTTCATACATGTTTCAAGAAATAGACCTGTATCAAAAATCACAGAGTCCCATAAATACAGAGAAGTTGTGCCTAAAATATTACATACATGAATATATACATATGCATAAATCTTTATTTCAGAAATGGCTATGACAAGAAAAATAAGTTCTAATTGGAACTTTAACTTTTTTCCTCCCAAATCTTGAATATACCCCAGACCAAGAATTTGATAAGGTCAATCACACAATTTTGAGAAGAGCCCAATCCTAGGTACAGCAAGAGATAAGGTTGTTATACATTTATTTTCAAAAGGTCTCAAAGACCTGTCCTAGGAAAGTGCTGTGCACATGATTCCAACTTCCTGCTCTCCATTGTTGAAGGAGAGTGTGTGCAGACATACCTTAAAGTCATGTCTTCATCTAGAATAAATTATCTTTATAAGAAACTAAAACTTGGAGCTGGAGAGCTGGCTCAGTGGTTAAGAACACTGGCTGCTCTTGAAGAGGACCCAGGTTCAATTCCCAGCATCCACATAGTGACTAACAACCACCCATAACTCCAGTTCCAGGGAATCCAAAGCCCTCTTCTGCATGGCACATGTACACTTAAATACATGCAGGAAATATGCTCATACACATAAAATAAAAATAATAAATAAAATATTTTCAAATAAACTAAAACTAGCTCCAACAGCAAAGTGCTCCTTAGCCTGTGACAGATCTTGCTTGCTACAGTGGATGACACATCTTGAGAACAGAGCCCCCCCAAAGAAAAGAATTTATCCCTTTCTAAATGATCCAGCATTAAATTCTCAACTCGGATGAAAGCAGAATTTCAAGGGGTGTCTTGGGGACAATGACCAGTAAGCTGATGCCAAGCCATAGGGACTGCTCCCCTGGTCCCAGGCCTCTGGCTTGGGAGATGAATGACGTGGCTCCTGCTTTCAGTGACTAGGGGATTTCCTTCGGAGTTAATATTAGACTCCAGAGATGCAGGCATGTGCGTTCCACTGATGACTGTGCTGTATCAAATGGAGGCCACCTGACCTGAGTCTTTTCTTGGCCATTTCCCAGATAGTAGTAGTTAATGTATAGAAGACATCACTGGAGATGCTCCCCCAAAGACAGAATGTACTGTGATCACACTAATCCAGAAACAACTCCTATTTTTTATCCCAAGAACACACAAAACAGACCTTTACATTTCTCCAGTATGGCTCATCTTTTGGCTTTGATTCCCTAATAAGTACACAAGGAAACAAACATTGGCTAAGCAGAAAGTAAGAATAAATCTGGTTATAAACACTAGTATGTATGTATGGTAACTATCAATACATATGATGCATATACATTTTAATACAACTACATGTGTCACATGTCATGCCATAAATATATATGACACATATGTTTTGAGTACTAGAATGAAATACCTTAGGCAATAATTTATAAATAGAAAAGATTTATTTAGCCTACTGTTCTGGAGATTGAGTTTCAAGGTCAGGCAATTCCCTTTGGTTCAGACTTCTGATGAGGGCACTGGACAGCAATAGTGGAAAGTGCATGGCAGAGAAAACCCCAGGAGACAAAGCCAGAGCATGAGGCAGGACCCACAGTCTCTTTTAGGGACAGCCCCTAATGACTCAAGGACCCCCACCCCCCCCCACACACACACATACTTCTGCAGTAGACCTCGCCTCCTAAAACTTCATAGCCTCTCCCAATGGCAAGAACCAAAAGAGCGAATCTTTTAACACATGGGCTTTCAGGGCATTCATTATCCAAATTATAGAACATATATATGCACATATTATATATGTTGTAAATGATAAAAAGAGAAACAAAGCACTACATGTCAAAGTTACCCATTTTCACACATATTAGTTGGGTTTTTTCCATAAAACTTCAATGTTCAGTCTTATAACTTTAAAAAAAACTTGGGCTGGAGAGATAGCCTAGCAGTTAAGAGCGCCGACCGCTCTTACAGAGGACCCGGGTTCGATCCCCAGCACCCATATGGCGGCCGAGGACCGTCTGAGACTCCAATTCCAGAACTCCAGTTCCAGGGGAATCCGACACTCTCTTCTGACCTCCGCGGCATTGCACAACACGGGTGCACAGACTTGCATGCAGACAGTACATTCATACACATACAGAAATAAATAAATTAAAACAAAATAAAAAGTTTAAAAAATAAAACTTATAAATTATAAAGGCAGTAAGTAGATTTTTTAAATATTTGTGTATTTTAAAAATTCAAATATTCTGTCAAATTTATCATAAGAATTTTACCAAACACAGAATTATATTTTTTTCTTTCTTTTAATGGTGTGGAACACATGCTACCCTTGTCTGGGCTTCTGTCATAAACTACCACTACTCAGTGGCTTCACAGAATCGTTTTTTCCTCAGTTCCAGAGGCTGGAAATATGAGGTCTGGGCACCAGTATGGCAAGGTTCCATGAAATGTTCTTTCTGTTTCCAGGTGGCTAACTTCTCACTATGTTGGGGTGTGCATACGTGGCAGGGGGGAAGGTTGGTATCTCTTCTTATAATACCACTGTCTCACCACAGTGGTATCTCTTCTTATAATACCACTGTCTCACCACAGTAGTATTATAAGAAGAGATACCAACCTTCCCCCCTTACCACCAAGGCTCCACTTTCATGACACAGCTCACCCAAAGGCCTCATCACCAAAAACTACCAGTCAGGGACCCACATTTGCATTTTAGAGGAGCATAGGAACTCCATTACACACATGAAAACCTCAAGGCACGCCATCTTCTGCAGCATTCTGTCCAGTCTAGGAGCTGTATATTTTATAGGAAAATAAACAGCAGAATTGCATTCAGAAGAAAAAACTGATGGGCAAAGTTCTAGAAACTATATCATAGGTTCTATGATACAGAGCTAAAGTTGAAGGAACCAGAACTCCTTATCATTATGAAGAGAAAAATAAAAACACACCCCATAAATCTTCTTTGCTGATACTTGGAGATCTACATACAGAAGAAAGCCTTCCTTTTAGTTCCAGCAGAAGTTAGAAGGAGGTATATTATGGTATATTACAAAACAGAATTTTCTCAAAAAAACCTGCCCCAAATGTAAGGTAGTCATCTCTTAGCACCAAGCTCATGCAGACAGGCAACCCTCCTTCAGGCTGTTCTCATTCAAAAGTTTGAATCAGAAGGAACTTAAGACCAGATCTCTCCACAGTCCTTTCTGGTTCTAAGATCTCATGCTTTAAGAGCTAACCTATACTTACAGTTATAAACTTTAACTGATTTGCATATGAATAAGTTAAAAGAGGATTAAAGCAACTCACAATATTATTTTTCTGTTTAACAAAGATAGGAAGGGAGATGCAAAAATATCGTGTTGCTTAGAGATGAACTGGAGACTAAGCATTCATAGAAAGTGTCAGTCTTAAAAAAAAAAATAAAATAAAAAAGAAAGTGTCAGTCTTTTGATCAAGTGGCTAAAAGAGTTGTTAACCTAAGAATTAGCTGGTAATTAGGAAAATCTCACGCCGAGGGAATCATGAGGGAATAGTCTTGTTTATTGTTTGGGGTTGGGTTTGTTTTCTTCTTTGTTTGTTCATCGCATGATTCCTCTATCTCCTGTAGAAAAACACAGACCAAAGGGTGTTTATGTCCTAATAAACCACTGTTAAGCCTATTGAGAAAAAAAGGTGTCAAGATAAAATTGATCTCTCTTGTTAGCTATCTACCATAAAAAGGAAGAGTATCTTTTACATAATCTCAGCTAATTTACATAACCAGAGTATCTGGAGTGCAGCCAGTGAGCATCATTTTCCATCTCAGTTTCTGTCTCTCTGAAATATGCAAGAATTCATTCTTCTAACAAAGATAAATGTGTCAAATTAATATGCTTTTTCTTCTGGAAAATTAAGTCCTATGCAATTAAACAAACTGGAAATCCAAGCGACTTAACGACTATCAATTAGAAGAGTTTGGTAAAATGCTTAAGGATCCAGTCTTTGGCTAAAGTAGAATTGGAGAATCTGATCTATAAGGGCAGGTGAGTTCCAATTCTATCCATCACTATGTTCTCTCTTGTCCCTCAGGGGGATGCCTGCAGGACAGCCTCCATAAAAATGTGTTGAATGAATGGAAAATATATTTTAAGAGCTAGTTAATAGAATGATTTAATACATAAAAGCATAGATAAGTTCATGCTAGTGAGTTAACTTTATTACAAATCTCTATGCTGGCTTTCCAGAAGCTAATATCCACTTGGTACATCATCCATCTTCTGTTTTCTGATTTGTTTTTGCAAGACCAAAAGATGTTTAAGATCTGAAGCTCAAATTAGATGTGAATATTGGTTATGCCTCTTCTGAGAAGTGATCAACCCAGTTCTAGATTCAGAGGGAGATATAGTAATAGACACCTTTCATAGAAAAAAATGTGCTCTGCTGAAATTTTATGGTATGTGTGGTGGTTTGAATGAGTGTCCCCCATAGGCTCTAGGTATTCAGACATCTGTCTCCAGTTGGTGGCACTGTTTTTGGAGGTCTTAGAAGGTGTGGCCGTGCTGGAGGAAGTGCGTTGTTGGGGGCAGACTAAGTGAGTTTTAACAAGCCTCGTGGTCTACAGTTGCTCTCTCTTGGCTTCCTGTGCTCTTTGTGAGATGTGACCCTCGGCTTCCTGCTCCAGATCCAGCCGCCACGCCTCCCGCCACAATGGACTCTAATTCCCTGGAACCGTCAATCGTAAGCTCAAATAAACTCTTCCTTTTATAAGTTCCTTGGTCATGGTGCTTTATCGCAGCAACAGAAAAGTGACTAATACAGTATGGTACCAAAATTAAGATTGGAGGGAGCTGGAGAGATGGCCTAGCAGTTAAGACCACCAACCACTCTTGCAGAGGACCCAGGTTTGATCCCCAGCACCCACATAGCAGCTAAGAACCATCTGTAACTCCAATTCCAGGAGAACTCCAGTTCCAGGGGAATCCAAGACCCTCTTCTGACCTCTGTGGCATTGCACAACACAGGTGCACGAACCTACATGCAGACAGTACATTCATACACTTACAAAAATAAATAATTTTTTTTTTTTTAAAGATTGGCTAAAGAGGGGCTGGAGAGGTGGATCAGTGGTTAAGAGCACAGGCTTCTCTTTCAGAGGACCTGGGATTCAGTTCCCAGCATCTACGAGGTGGCTAACTGACGTGTGCTGTCGCTGATGAAGGCGTAAGTTGTTGGGCATGGATGCTGTTGACCCGCCCTGTTGCTTAGGAAAGTTGCTAACGAAAGGTGTTAGCTTTCCAACCTCTGCAGGCTCCGAAATTGGTTATTTTGTAGCCAATTGCTGTGAAGCTGAGAGCCGCACAGGCCTGATGTCTACTCAGCCTTAGGACTGGTGGTCTCAGCTAAGGCTTCCCACTACGTAGCCTCAATGCAAGGGATTGGTAATCCACAGTTTCATGTCCAGCCAAGGAGTGATGCCCCTTAAGCTACTGGGCTAGCTGAAACTCAATTGGAGATCAGATTGATCTACAATTTACCAGCACCTGAGTTGCTGACCGGGCAATCCAATTAGGTAGTGTAAATCATAAAGAATCTGTTTATTGTATGTAGCAAATTTACTCATATAGGCAGAATACCGTCACCTCCCAGGGACCATTCCCAACCCTCCTACATCACTCTGCCCTCGTCTGTCCAGCGGGATCAGGTAAGCACGTGCAGGCAAAGCAGCTGAGATAATGTCGGCAGCCTCACGTGGCCTGCATTTGCCCACAGCTAACAACCTTTTGCAACTCCAGTTCCAGGGGATCCAATGCCTTCTTCTGACCTCCATAGGCACTGCATGACACAGGTACACTTACATAAATGCAAATAATACACATGAAAAATAAATAATAATTAAATAATATTTTTAAAAGATTGTCTAAAGGGGCTGGAGAGATGGCCTAGCGGTTAAGAGCGCCGACCGCTCTTGCAGAGGACCCGGGTTCGATCCCCAGCACCCACATGGCGGCTGAGAACCATCTGAAACTCCAACTCCAGGAGAACTCCAGCTCCAGGGGAATCCGACGCCCACTTCTGACCTCCGCGGCATTGCACGACACGGGTGCACAGACTTGCATGCAGACAATACATTCGTACACATACAGAAATAAATAAAATTAATAAAAAAAAATTAAAAAAAAAAAAAAGATTGTCTAAAGAAAAGGTATGGATGATATGGATTATGTAAGGAGTATATCCTTGCAGCCTGTGTCATGATATGAATAACAAACCTGAAACAAAAACTATAAACTATGTTGGAGTGTCTTGTTTCATTATATGAAAACAGAGGATACATTCAGAAAACACAACGGCCTAGAAATTAGGAAGCTTGAGTTTTCACCAGGGTCATTGAGGTCATTTAGCAACTGGACCCCAGGAAACAAATTGATAAAACTGAGACTAGGCCTTCATCACAAAAAGAAAATCTCAAGCAATGGTCCTCAAAGTGTTTTCCTTCAGCATCTCTGAGGACTTCCTGGACATGTAGATGCTCTGCTCTGGCTCTGGGCCTTTGTCAGGAGCTCTAGAATTGGGACCCAGCAGTCTGTTTGGACAGTCCCCCAGGGGACTTCGATGAATAGTTTTGAACATAAATATTTTGGGGTTCCTTCTTACACCTGAGTAGAGGGTTTTAAAGCCTCCCTTCCCTTCTGTTCCTCATAGCTACTAAGACACTGAGACAGGGCACTCTCTGATGTGGGAGTGGCATCCTGCTGGACATGAAGCAAAATTAGACATGAAAAATAAATGTTGTTCTTTCAAGACATCTATTGGACAAATGGTGACCATAGTTAGTAATGATATATGCTTGGAAACTGCTTAGGGCAGATTTTAATTGTTCTTACCATAAATAAATGATAGGCTTATGAGGTGTGTGTGTTAATTAGCTTGATTCAACCATTTCATAATATGTGCATATTTTAAAGGTTCATCTTTTAACCTAAAAACATATACCATTCTTAGTTTTCATTTAAAATAGCTTTTAATTTTTTAATTTTATTTATTTTGTATGTGTATGAATGTACTGTCTGCATGTAAGTTTATGCACCCATGTCATGCAATGCCTCGGAGGTCAGAAGAGGGCGTTGGATTCCCCTGAAACTGGAGTTAAAGACGGTTCTCAGCTGCCATGTGGGTGCTGGGGAATCAAACCCATGTCCTCTGCAAGAGCAGTCGGTGCTCTTAACTACTAGGCCATCTCTCCAGCCCCCAAATAGTTTTTTTAAAGGAGAAGAGATGATTCTTTTTATGCTTCCCTGTCCCTTTTTCCTACTTTCTACTTCCTGTATGTGCATCAACCAATGCGACCAAAGTGCCCTCACGTGGCTGCTTCCTACTTGCTTGGAATTGCTTCAATGAAGAAAGAAGATTTGGTACGCAGAATTAGATCAATATTATGCATAATAATATTGATCTAATTCTGTGCACCAAATCTTCATTAATAGCAGTATACTAATGACGTATTGAAGAAATATTTTCAGTGAATGCTTTGTAGTCATGCATAGCCTTTTGCTTTGTATGAGTGACAAAGACAGAAAGAGGGGCCCCAGTTATGAAGGTGATGATCAGAGGGCTGTTAGGAGAGAAGCTGTGCACTTTCAAGACCTTACAGCCATGCTTCAGGTCTCCCCTGACATACACACTCACTTAGGAGACATTTATGAAGGTAGGTTCTTGTCAAAACTATACAAGCTTCTGTTTCATGGGACTCTTCTGTAGTTTCATTTTGTTGATGTTTTTATTATTGATTTATCCACAAAAGAGACTCCTTGCCAAACAATGTGCTTATTTAAGTGTCACTACAATCAGGCCTCCTTCGTCATTATGATTCTCCATTCTTCTTCAAAATACTATTCAAAATACTTTTTACTATATAACGATCTCCTAAAACCATTCAACTTCATACTGTTTGAGGTAATAATTCTGCTTCAGGTTAGATTTCAAATATATAGTATTGATTTGTATTTATAGATTATTTTTAGTTTATAGCCTTCAAGTCTAAATCAGCTCTGACCTACCTAACACAAGTCATGTGCAATAAGCATTTAATAACATTTGTGATGATACCTAAAGCTTTGTCCAAGCTCTGCAACACTGGAGTAAATAAATCAGCTTTCCTTTTTACTTAATTTTTCCCTTAGTGAGAGTTTGTGGTTGGGTTATAATCAGCATAAATGAAAACAAATGAAGGAAAATATGACTCAAAATACGTGCTACATGTCCATTCATGTTTCACTCATAGATATTAGAATATCATTTTCTAGTATTTGGCTCATAGAAGGAGCACCCTTAGGAAACTTCAAAATAACTCTCCTATGCAAATGTGAATGGCAGTTTCTAAGGGCTGTGAGTTTACAGTTTATAATGTGCTTTTAGGAATACCCTCTGGGGTCCTTTCTACAGCCTTGTAAAGCAGAGGGCCATTGTCTCTTATTTACTTGGCTGGAGAAAGGGATTTAGGAAAATACAGCGACTTGTGTTATGAAACCAATTATCAAGCCAAATGTTTGTCACCATGTTGAGTTACTTCTTCCATCTTCATTATGGGCTGAAACAAGCCAGATTAACTTCAGTAGTTGACAAAAATGGGGTGGGGACCTCTTTAGTGGGTGGATCTCTTGGAGTGTGGTGGAAATTGTACTGTTTCTATTGTTAAGTATTAAAAGTCTAGCTTCAGCTAACACCACAGCATAACACAAGAGAGTTAAAGATACCTACTATGCCCTCTTTCATGGAGGCTCTCTTTGATCCTAAACTCAGTGTTTTTTAATTCTGGCTGAGTTCCAGGGGTGGGATTTTTAAGAATTCGGGTATTCTTGTCTCCTACCTCTATATACCCCTCCCCCAGGAAATCTCACCTGGGACTCATGCGTTTCTAGTTTTTGAAGCCCCTTGGGAGACTAACAACCAAAATTGAGTTCCACTGACATAGCTGAAAGGGGAGCAAGACTGGTAGAACCTGGCCTAGAAACAACCTTCCTTCCTCTTCAAACCAGGTAAGAAGAGCATGTCTGTTGCAAGTCCAGCCATTTGTATGGGGAGGCCATGTGTAGTTTCAAAGCAAGCCAGGGAGTTGCGTCTACCAAGGCATTCCTGTGGTATATTATTAAAGGGGTTATGGTTAACCGATGGGCTGAATTAATAGTGAGTATTAAGGCATATTCAGCCTCAGAAATTGGGCACATTAACAAAGTGACCAATGTGGAGGTACAGATTTCAAGGTCAACTTCAAGTTTCCTATCTCTCAGAAGACAAGGACCAGTGGTAATAAAATAGATATTTTTTGCTTTTACTGGTCAGGAATGAATGGACTAGCCCCTGTCAAAACTTGGGTCTATCCAGAGAGACACAAGAAGAAAGGTATAATTAACTGGAGTAAACAAAGAAATAAATACCAGGCTGAAAAACAGCTTCTAGAAATCTAAGAGGGACCTGGTTCTGTCCTTAAACTACCCCTTCTTGAATAAGCTCCTGCACATAACACCCTAGAAATTACATCAGCAGCTAAAGTTGTGTCTTCTTGGATTTGTGAAGGAGAGTCTGAATGGAGAGAACAGTTACCTCATTACCACTGAGATCCTGTCCTGTGAGTCCCATTGAGGAAACACTTGATAAAAGATAACTTTGTTAAAGTGGATGAATTATTGAATACTTATATAAAAACGAGGACATGAATGTATCAAAGTCACATTTCTAGAGGGGGGAAAAAGAGGATGGTGTTCCTTAACAAGATTTGAGTTACACAAATTTAATCAGAAGTTTCCATTTCCACAAAGATCTATCTGATCTCATTCTACCTGGAGTAAGGAAATATCTAATCATCAATTAATTTTTCACAGCAAACCATGTGCATGAATGAATTCATAATCAGAAAACTATTAAAGCACACAAAGCCAACAGAATTTTCTCCATGTGGCATAGAAACCATAAGTATGGAGAGATGGCCTAACGGTTAAGAGTGCCGACTGCTCTTGCAGAGGACCCAGGTTTGATCCCCAGCACCCACATGGTGGCTGAGAACCATCTGTAACTCCAATTCCAGGGGAATCCAACACTCTCTTCTGACCTCCGCGGCTTGCATGACACGGGTGCACAGACCTACATGCAGACAGTGCATTCATACACATAAAAAAAAATTTATAAAAGAAACCATAAATACAAATCAACTCATAATACACTAAAAAGAACCCAATTGGGAAGAAACTTGTCAAACTCAAGAACTTACCTTTATTGAATTAACAGAGTTAAGGAGTCTCTGTTAATCAATTATATTCAACAGACACTTATTAAGGGTTTTGACCTGATTAACAGTAAAAAAAAATAAATAAAAATTTAGCAGTTTCTCATAATAACTGCAGAAAATTTTTTTTGACACAATGTCTCCCTATACCCCCAGCCTACCTGGAACTCACTCTGTAGACCAGGCTGGCCTTGAACTCATAAAGATCCGCCTGCCTTTGCCTCCTGAGTGCTGGGATTAAAGATGTGTGCCACCACACCCAGCTTAAAGATGGTTCTTAGCCACTATGTGGGTGCTGGGAATCGAACCCAGGTCCTCTGCAAGAGCAGTCAGAGCTCTTAACTGCTGAGCCATCTCTCCAGCCCCAACTGCAGAAACTTTTAAACAAAGAGAGGATGCTAAAAATGATTATATCAGACAACATATATTAAAGGTCTCTTTAAACTCATGGTACCACAAAAATTAAGTGGAATAGAAACAGCACAAAGGATGAAAAAGAAAGCTGGCAGGAACGACAGAGCTCAGCTTCAATAGAAAAATCCTAACACAACACCACTGTCCTCAATAACTGGCTTCCTCAGAATAAAAAAGATTAAGAAGGAGATTAGTCCATCCTGAGCCCTCATGCCCTCGCCAAGCTATAAGTTGTATTTTAGGGGGCTGGAGAGATGGCTTAGTGGTTAAGAGCACCAACCGCTCTTACAGAGGACCCAGGTTCAATCCCTAACACCCACGTGGCAGCTGAGAACCATCTTTGATTCTAGTTCCAGGGGAATCCGACACCCTCTTCTGACCTCCACAGCATTGCACGACAGGGGTGCACCAACCTACCTGCAGACAGTACATTCATACACATACAAAAATAAATAAAAATTTTAAAAAAGAGCACTGCTGCTCTTGTAGTGGGCCCAGGTTCAGTTCCCAGCACCCACAGGGCAGCTGACAACGTCCTGTAACTCCAGTTCCAAGGCAGCTGACACCCTCTTCTGTCCTTCACTAGCATTTCATGACACAGGAGCACCTACCTACATGTAGACAATACACATGTACTCATAAAATAAAAAGAAACATTTTTTAATGTGATATAGAAACTGACAGTAAGTTGAAATAAACTGTCAGCATAATTACTATTTAATTTTTTTCAAATAACAAGAAACATACATAGTTGTTCTTTTAAAAATACCTTGCTAAGAGACATCAAACCTCATCAGGCATCAAAGCTTGTGAATGGTTATGGTCAAACCTCCACTTAATGATCTGTTTGCTTTGATGCAGGAGCCTTACCAAGAGGAAATAGGCCCTTAGCAGCAAACTGGCTAACCAGAATAAATATACTGAAAATAACAGAATAGAATTTTCTAATTTCAAAATCATGAGTTTATTTTTTGGCATAATTATTGACCCTTTTGCAAACAAGCATGGCTTTCAAACTGGTTTTCTCCAGATTTCTAGATATATTTTTAAATAAATCAAAGATAATTATTTAAACCATAAATATTTTTGAACAAACTTTAACCTCACTCAGAAACCCATGAGTTATCAAACAATTTAGTCACCAGCCATTTTATATGACATATTCATATTTAGTTTGACTATCATATAGCCTCCTAGACAGTAATCTTGTATTATCTTTCTATCACTACAAACAGCAAGAAAGTGACAGAGACAGAAGTGCAGATTTTTATCAATGTAGGACAAGGAGGAGTGGTTTTCTGTAGGTTCATTCTCTGTTGAGGAACACTCTGGAACAATCCAGCTTTGTTGCTGAGAGGAGAATGTGTTTCTCCCTTTTTGACTCATTCTCTGTCCCATTGTAGAGTGCTAAGGAGCAGAAATATGCCCATTTGATCTAAAATGGAGCCTTTTTATCTTGGCCTAGTTGTTTTGATCCAGTACCAAAGAGAAAACTCTATCTAGTTACCCTAATTCTTTTTCAGAGAGTGCACAGCCCTTGTGGAGACAATGTGTAGGATCCAGGGCAGATTACAGTAAGAACACTGTTTAGGGTTTCCATCTCAGAGAAGCAGCTGTCTGTCCCTTCCTGGAGCACAGGGATGCTGGGAAAATCAGTCACAGTAAAATTGGATGACTGCTTATTAGAACTATGCTACTGTGCTCAACTCTTCAGTCTGCTAAGACAGACTGAGGACACTCATCAGAAATAGCATTTTAAGAGCCTAGTCTAAAAGGAATCTGGAGGCCTCCATTCACTTCCAACCTGTGGATTTTAGAGGCAGTCTGGTTTGTGTTGTTTGTGATGATTGGTTTTAGTGTTTTAATGGCTATGTGAAAATTTTCAGCTGTAGGAATTCATTCTTCTGATTAAAAACAACATATGTGCAATTTTTCTTTTTTCTGAAATTCCACTATTATAAATCTACCCTAAGAAAATGAAATAGAAAAAAAGTTCTCAGTCTAGAGATTTGTCTGCAGAATTATTTATAAGGCTTAAGAATCTACTAATATATTTCATGCCTAAGATTAGAGACAAAATAAATTTAATTTGCATTGAAGCATATGTTGAAGCATCATGTAGCCATTAAACATTGTATTTATAAAAATTTTTCATGGAAAAAGAGGACCATTTTCCTTACCATGCGTAATAAAGACAGAACACAAAATTATATACATGATACAATGTCAACTATGTAACATATGCTCAAAGACAAGACTAGAAGGATAAGAGAATGTACATGATTGTTAGTGGGTGAGTAGGGAGAGTTATATGTGATTATCTTCCTCTTCGTACTGTTCTTCCATTCTCCCTTTCCCTAAAGAATGGTTATTATAGTTTTATATGACACGCATACACATGCACATGGGCATACACACACACACACACACACACACACACACACATGCACAGAAGCTCACATAATCATATAGATCCCACTGGAAACAATATATGAAACTTTGTATTCCAAGTTCATCTATGATATTACCACATCGGGCAACTTCCTAATTCAGTATACTGGCTCAATATGGAAATTTTACCCTGCAAGATTCCTGAAATGAACTGCAATTGCCTGTTAATAGGAAAAGTCCTATCCAATTACAGAACTATTTTACTCAAACCAGGAGGAAGAAGGCTTCCACCATTTCCCAAGCAGCCTGCAGAGTCAAGAGAGAGGTTTGTTGGCATACTTCCTGCTACCAGTTAAGAGTTGTGACTACCATGAAGGAAAGTGAATAGACTCTGGGATAAAGTCCTGCTTCCCATTCCTAAATGCTAACTGGAAAAGGCATGAAAACAAATCATTAATCTTATAGACAATGTATTTCATTTTATTTAAGGAACTTGAGTACTTTTTAGCCTTGCCTTCAAATTGACAACTATAATTTTAAAACTTCATAAAGTGATCTGAAGATATTACAATTCTCATTCCTTCTGTTCACTGACTAAAATAGAAAGAAAAAAGGAGGGGAGAAAAGGGAAGGTATGGGGGGAAGGAAAGGGAAGAATAAAGGGAAGAGGAGGAGGAGTGTAGAAAGAAAGAGGAGGAGGGGGAGATCCCAAATTTACTTCTAGGGAGATGAGGAAATCTAATTTTCTTATATGCTGAGTAAGAGGAAACAGATTGATGAACATGTCACTTTTTCTGTGCCAGACTTTCAGATGGAGAGGGGTCAAGTCTCCTCAGATCTAGAGGAATCAGACTTTGACCAGTACATTATCTGTGATTCCATATGAAAAGCATATATACTGTCTATCTTGAAAGAGATTTCTGAAAACTTTCAAAAATGATCAGATGATATAACAATAAGATTCATAAACTATAACACTGTGGTTTATCTCTGGAAGTCAACACTTTAACTAATCTGTTTTGGGGTTTAGAACTTGCAGCCCACAGGGGCAGGCTCAGCTTTGGACATAATGCCACTGCTGGGTGGTCTTCTTTCTGTGCACATGCTTCTTCCTCGTCCTCTCAAAGAAACATATCAGGCTTGGCAGAGGCTTTCATGAACTTAGTGAGACTTGAAGTCAGTTCCTAGTGTTTAAGCTGAATCACAAAGGGGAAGAAGCTGCGTATGGAAAGTAAGGTTGGGTGAGAACTGGATTCAGCCCCTAGAGTTACAGAAACCTGGAGTATGAAGACTGGGACAAGGTCAGGACAGAGGAGCAGATCTGTGAGAAGAGCCTCTCCCAGGCCAGGAGAAGCTTCACATGGCACTTGTAGGACTCACAGCCCTGGAGGTTCATAGTCACCCAGGAACCCAAGCCACCAGGCCATGTGCAGGATGGCCTGCCTTCCAATAAGAAGCTTACATGAACAAGACCCTTAGCTTGTAGCTTACATTTGACTCATCCCAGACCTAATCACGAGGTAGGATTCACTCATATGTCTGTTTCTTACTTTCTCAAATGGTTGATGGAGACTCATCATAATAGTCATTTTCCATTTTTTCTCCATGGCATAACTAGATGTAGACTTTGCTTGCGGCTTCAGGCCGCTGTCTCTCACAATGATACAGCAACTCAACATCCCGTTGTTTTCAGGACTCAGTTACCTCCCCTCCCAAAACATGGAGCATCTGGCTTCAGAGACCAAGACTGACTTTAGGTCACCACAACCCAATTTGTCATTCTTTACTTGAAGCATTACAGGATCTATTGAATCACACAGCCAAACTTATGGAAATTACAACTTCCATTTCACAACAGATCTTTCAGCATTGACAGGTGTTCGGGCAGCCTGACCTCAGACTTCCTTTTGCATCATCTCAGCCTCCCTGTCTCTAACTGTGGACACTGGCCTTTGCAGGAACACTCCCTGACTGGTCAGCTCAGGGAAACAGAAGAGCAGGGTGGGCGCTGTGCAGAGCTGCCGTCTGATGGACCAGCCTCAGTGAGGCTGTCGCCTTAGTCATGGTCCACAATGCCTGAGCTCGGAATCAGCGTATATACCAGCATCTGTTGTCTGATTTTTCTCTTGAAAAATGAAGTTCAGAGGAGTATGTTTGATTGAATTTAGGGAATTGAAATTTGGGAGAAGTGACAATGATTTAGAATGAAGTCAAACATCTCACTTGGATGAAAATGTAAGGTGTTTGTTTTGTGTATGCCTACTTGATGAGTCTGGACTATCCAGTTCCAAGAAAAGAACACATTTGGGACAATTTAATAAAGGAAAAAATATAGCCAAAAAGTGCACATGAGCAACTTCTTTAACTCCCATATTTTCCTCTCTCTCTCTCTCTCTCTCTCTCTCTCTCTCTCTCTCTCTCTCTCTCTCCCCTTTCTCCTCCCCATAGACAGTCATCTCTTCCTACTCTACCAGAAAAATGAGACTTGGAGCTCACTTTTTCTAGATTTCCCTTCCTGGAGATAGGCCCATTTGTTGTCTCTTTTTATCTGATGAGACCCCCCCAACACTGAATTTTTAGATCTTCTTATCAAGTAATGTCTGGATAATAGGAGAAATCAAGATTCCCTCAAAGAGTGACATGCTGACTTAGCCTGGAGCCATGAGGCCAAAATGGCTTAAATAACTTGTATTTTGCAGTGACTTGTCTATTCATAAATATAGTCCATTAGAATGGAGTCTAGATTCCCCTCCCAGCAAAGATACTAAAATCCATGAGTGCTCAAGTTCAATATACAAATATTGAAGAATTTTACACCTGTAAATACCAGAAATCATTTCATTATTTATAATATTGACTATCATGTAAGCACTATGTAATTATTATACAATTGAGGAAATAATGACAAAAAAAAAAAACCTGTGCATGTTCAGTTCAGATGTGATATTTTTTCCCGAATGTTTTCAATCTATAGATAGGGAATCAGCAGATACAAAGGATCAACTGTAGGTTCAAATTCATGATATGAAAAAGACTGTCAGTGTCTGATATCTCTTCCAGTTTCTTGGGAGTGTGTATAGAGTCATCAGCAGGTCATCAGCAGGTCAATCGTGTCAGCCAGGGAACTGTTCAGAAAAAGGCAAAAGTAAAATAGGATGCATGTAATTCCTTTGGTTAAATAAGTTACCTAGCGAACTGTAATGTGTAAGTAATTGCTTCACTTCCAGAACAAGTTAGCATCTATATTCTAGCATGAACTCTTTCTAATCTTATTTCTCACCACAGAGGCCAGAGTTAGCCCCATTTTACAGTTAGGAAAATGGAGTCATGAAGCATTCAAGGATTTCTTCCAATATAACAAAAGAGAAGACAAAAGCTAATGGCTTACAGATGTAGGGTATTTTTCAAAGAAGAAGCACAAATCATGTTATCTTTGATGTAACATGTGTAGAACGAACACAAATGTTTGCCTTTGAGAATTACAATAGACAGAGTAGAAAAAATCTTTTCATCTTTTTTATTTTTAAATTCCAATGTGTATGTAGTCACTTCTCTAAAGCAGGCCAAGGTATTTTTTTTTTACAAATAACAAATTTGACTAAATAAATTATGCAATAAGTTTAATTAAATTTTCCTTGTAATAAATCTTAAAGGTTTCTTCCTCTTTTCAACAGTTCTTTTATGGGAGGAAAACACAGGCAATTATGGCCAATACTAAACTCTTTCTCTTTCATCCCAAATTCTCTGAGCCAGAGACATTTTAAAACAGAAGGTATCATGGAGGTCCTCACCCAGTGGTTCTTATTTATCATGTGCCAGGCACAAAGATCTCTGGCCTAAGGTAATTCTCAAACCAGAAGCAGTGAACATGTGTTCTATTAGAAGCCATCACAGTTGACCACAGTAGCACATAGGCAACCAACACGCTTAATCTTAGGGACCAGGATATGATTCATGGACAAGATGAAAGTTGAGTTCATTCCTAAAGCATGTAGAAATCAGCCTGGTAACATGTTCCAGAAAGTGGGAACAGGATGTGAGGTAACTTGGCAGTGTGAAAGCTGCAGCAAATCAGACCTTAAAGGCCTTGTGATTGGAACAGGGTAGATTAGGGGTAACTTACATACTAGGACCTTGCTCTTGTACTTTTTGAAGACATTGAATGTGTTAGAACGCCGTGCGATACGTTGAGTAGACATTACGAGGTCTAACCGTCGCCGTACCTTGCAAGTTGTGGGCAAATAAAAAGACCTTAGCTATGGTCAGAGACTTCAAAAATTCTTCTGAAATAACAGGTTTTCTCTGAGCTATTCTTCCTGTTGCAAACTGGCAAACCCAGTTTGTCTAGGTTTAACATTAAATTATACAAACTCCTTCATTTCATTCACGTCTTGCTCAAACTCATTCTTTTGGAGTTTAGAAAACATTTTTATGCAGTGCTTACGCACTTACTCTCTTTATATCCCTCCTACCACTGCCCAGTTACTTTTTTAAAAGATATTCCTTACAATTGCTTTCTTGAGTTTGGAAGAACTATGTTTGCTTATTTTTTTAAGAAAATTGAGTAACATAGGAAAGTTATATAGAAAAATAAAATGACTTAGAATGCCACTATTAACAATTTTCATTGTCAACATTAACTAGCATAATGTGCAAATATTATTTTTCTAAACTTTTCAATGGAAATTTGTCATTATATGTGTGTGCGTGTGTGTGTGTGTGTGTGTGTGTGTGTGTGTGTGTGTGTATTTTGAGACAGGGTCTCCCTTTAGTCCCAGCTGGCCTAGAGCTCGCTCCACAGACCAGGCTGGCCTTGAACTCACAGAGATCCACTTGCTTCTGCCTCCCAAGTGCTGGGATTAAAGGCATGCACCACCATGCCTGGCTATGACAAATATTTAATCAATTTGGGCACATCTGTTTGTGTAGACATAGATATAAATGATATATTCTGCATTCATTTTCAAGTGGTTTTTAATTGCATAACTTATAAATACAATCTTAGTTTGCATGTTTTTATGGAACTGTACCTAGTATATAACTTTTAGCCCTCTTGAAACTCATTTGCCGGTTGTGTTTCAAAGAGCTCTGGACTCATGCAGTCCTCTGTTCATTAGTTTTAAAACACAACTGTGACATGACGTAGGTGGCAAAGATTACTATCCTTGCATTGGAGATTGGGCATCCAAAGTGCACAGTGGTTGCATAACTGAGGCAGAGCTAGAAATAAATTGGAGCTATTTTGAAAGTGGGTAGAAGGAAATAAATGGACAGAAATTAAGCAGTGGTGATTTGTATCTCTGTTCAGAGTCTTAGCTGTTTCAAATGATAATGCATAAAACACGTTGGCCTTCTGTTATTTTTCCATGAATTAAGAACTAAACCTGACCTTGGGGAGCCCACGTGTCCATCCATGGAAAGTTAAACCAGTTGCATGTGAGGAGGATCTGCCAGAATTTTGCCTCAACATTTAAACCCAGAATTAGAACTACAAAGAATTCTAAAAAGATTATGTTGAATATAGAAATAGGCATTCAACTATCTATATGTGTATGTGTCTACAAACACGGAAAAGCATGAAGAATTTTAAGACCAAAAGTAACATCAGAGCCAATTTCATTGTATTTATGTGGTAATCTTTTCTCGGGCACAATTTTGCTAGAAGCTGGTGGGATTCTTTTTCCCTAGTCAAGCCTGCTGGGAGTCAGCAAACCACCACAGACGTCATCAGATCTCTCCTGCTTCAGGATATATATACTGATCCCTGCAGGGGTCGGAGAGAATTTTATTTTTGCTTGCGCAGGCTTACACAATTGTCAGCGGATATAACCCTTGCCTTTCTTTGAAGTGTGAGCTATCAAAAACTAAATAAACCAGATGGAGACATTTTCTGATTCAAGGTGACAGAGCAGACCAATGCCTGAGTGATGTTTCTTTATAAAGATGGAAATAGAATTACGAATTTGCTACATCTAATTTGCACCTTCCTTTGAAAAGGTGGAGCCCCCAAATAATGTGTGTTTTTTTCCTCAACTGCCTTTTCCTCTGGAGAATAAGCAGTAAAACTGAAAATAAGAAAAAGGTAATAAGGCTGCCTGCGTGATACGTGAAGTTAGCAAGCTGAGGAAGAAATCTTCAATGGTGAAAACCATGGCAAGGGATGACAAAGACTTGGTCCCTTATTCAGATAAACCTTGTTCTTTTTGTGACTAGATAAATACACATTCTTGATTCCCGGATTCTTCACATTCTTGGTGCAATTCTTGAAAAAAAAACTACCAAGTTTTTGTCATTTCCATCTTTCTGGGAATATTTTGAAATGGCCTAAGGGAAATTTTCTAAACCAAAGAATACTTCTGGCAACAAAAGAAACCTCAGTATGCATTATGATTGAAACAAAGTAATTTAGCCTTAACTTATGTGAGGACCTGAGAAAACATCTCAGGTTAAGTACAATAAAATTAGTTCATACTTATTTTAATGTTTACAGAAAAATTATTTTCACATTTTAACTCTATGAAAGAAATATGATAAATTAGTTGCTAACAAATAAGAAACTAGTTAGATATTAATGTCGGAATCACAACTTAAAATTAACTCAAAGTTAATTTCTCGATCATGCTAAATTTGTTCTATTTATTGTGCCATCTTCTCTAATATGTACAAAAATATAAAACAGTATATCTGGGCTTTTATTTTTCCTATCTAAGTAGTGAGTAAAGTAAATCCTATTACAAAGTTTTGTTATGATTAAACAATACAAGTAAAATGTCTAACTCAGTACCCATACAGGGTAGGTTCTTTTCAGATTCATCCCCTTCTGCCCTCTTCTTGGTTTTTTACAGCATTTGACAAATATGTGAGGTTCAGTAGAACAGTTGTATAAAGCTAATCTATTAAAGAGAAAAGGTAATAGACAGGACCTATCGTTTATGAGTGGTAACCTGGTACATAATAAATCCCTCATAGAGTCTACGTGTAATATCACACATCTCCACTTATCTTCATAATAATTTGAAGGCATTTGTTTTGTGCTCATTTTCCAGTGTACAGAATTAAGGTTTGGGATGCAAAGTAACTATCCAATGTCAGGGTGGTGACAGACTTGTACCTGATATCTCCTTCAAAGCTCCTAGCCTTGGTGCTAGAGAGATGGCTCAGGGGTTAAGAGGACTGGCTTCTTTTAGGTTGAGGTGAACAATCTTGTAAGATCTATCACATTTGGTTTTAGTTAGTTATTGCACTGATTTGGTCATTTATGTTTTTTTCTATGAACTAAACTCATTTAAAAAATTTTTATAGTATTGAGTGCTGGAGAGATGTCTCAGTGGTTAAGAGCACTGGCTGCTCTTGCAGAGAGCCTGGTTTCAATTTCCAGCACTCACATGGTGGCTCACAACCACTAATAACTCTCATTCTAGGGGATCCAAATGATGCCTTCTTCTGACATCTGAGGGCATTGCACAACAGTGCATTTACATGAAGACAATATGCTTATACACATAAAAGTAATAAATAAAATATTTTAAAAGCTTCAGGCATTTCCCCTACAGCATGCCATACCTCTACCTAAGTATGGGCCAGGTAAGCCTCAGGAAGGTCATTTATCCAGAGCAGAACAAGGAAGCCACAAGAAAGCTATAATAATTATGAGGGAAGGGTAGAGCAAACAGAGTACCAGCTATTTCCATTCTAAAATAAATTCTCTTAGTTACAGCTAATACAGTTTCTAAGTTAAACATAACTAAGAAATAGCAAACTCTAAGCCTACTTATATTATAAGAACACTGCATTTCAAAGATACTGGTAGCCTGTTATATCTGTTTTACACAGCCTCTAGAAGTTTCTAAGCAGTAGAAATGAAGGAAGGGACAGTTTGATGCAGCTAATTGCCTCAAAAGCAGTGCGTATGACCTGAAAAATCTGCCAAATGCTGGCCTGAAACTTTAAAACTATATGATCCTACTGTCATTAAATATAAGATCAAATTGTCCAACACACCTAACTCGTCTGTCAAATACAATAATTTATGACCATCATAGTCATTTAAATCATTTTTAATATGTAGTTCACATACAAAAAAATTTTTTTTTAATAAATTTTTTTATTTAATTTTTATTGATGGTTTGTGCATTCCATACATCATTTTCCAATTCAGATCAGGCATATTTCCCTTTCCCTTCCCCCCCACCCCCACCCCATCCCAGATCATTTATTCCGCCATAACTGTCCTGCATCTTTCAGGTTTTTTTTTTTTCATTTTTTAGCTATAAGTGATAATCCATGAGTATAAGCATCCTTCGTGCAAAACCAATCTATAGACTGTTGTGCCCAAACCCCCACAGTCCCACCATTCAGTGGAGGTTGACAGGTTGTTTGTTCAATCAAGTTGATCAAATGAGTGTCCAGACTACATCGCTGTAGTTTCACCGTTCACCCCAATCGTAGCCTTTACATTCTACCACGCCCCCTCTTCCGCAGATTGTTCCCTAGGCTTAGAAAAGGGGCACAGGTGGATGAGAAGTAAAACTGTCCTCTCTCTCTGGAGCTGTTGACTTGGATTCTGGTCAATTCTGGCTGTTTCCTTTCATGGGCTGACAGTTTGTTCAGGAGTAACCTTTCGATCCTACTAATGAAGCACAAGCAATTAGATATATAGGTATTTAAGCAGCACTAATAGTTATGGTAGGTTACTTTGGCATAGACACATATGTTTGGATGATATGTTAATTCATGAATTACATTTTTACCCCCTGATAAATATAACAGGGTCTTACTGTGGCTTATGACATCTCCTAACCTGTAGAGGATGTAGGCTTGTGGCATCAGCCATGGGTTATTCCTCCAAGGAGAGAGCCAACAGCCAAATTTTTTTACAAAAATATTTTTTTTCAAGTTGAGTGGCAATAAGAAAGTAGGAATGAAAAAGAAAAAAGAACCACATAAAAATACTTCTGCTAGTACTACCAGCTAAAAATTATGAACTTCTTTGACATTGACCCTGAAAGTCTCTGCCTTGCCTGATGCTTTTCAATCATGTGTAACTACTTGAATTGGGTGGTCAACATTATACCAAAGACAAGAGTTACATTAGGCATAAAATTAAGCATCCAAAGCTTTCCATCTAATGTGAGAAATGTGCTCATACTGGTTTAAGAAGGAGTTTTAATTTTTTATGTCACCACTAAATTTTTAACCTAAATTAAAGAAGAAAATTAATGCATTTTTCTGGTAACATAAATGAACACATCCTTACCTCAAGCATCGTTAGCTTGAATGTTTTCTATTTCAACATGCTTTTGGAGATTTATTTCACAGCCCTGGGTAGTTACACACTATGATGGTAGTGGATAGGTTAGCCAGAGAAATTTTTCACAGTGTTAAATATTTGAGCATTCAATAATAATAGGTATTTTCTGACCTATAGCTCTTACCTTTCATGAATCTGGGACAAATCATTTGAAATCCCGTCTCAGAATGATTGGCAGAATGATGAGTCAGAGTACATCCAGTACCAGCATGAGTCAGGGAGACACAGCCCCTTTCCCAGAGATCTGTTTTGTACCCTGGAAACTCATAAAGTCAGAGGATCACAAAACTGCACCTGAGATATGGGTTGACTTTCTGTTTTGATTCAACTTTGTGTTACCTTCTCTTGAGTGTGCTTTAGTAGATATGGAAATATCATCAGGTAGACTTAGCACATGGCCATGATGGTGAAGCTGAACAGAAATGATTCCGATGCCTCAGCAATGCAAACTGTCTTAACCCAACTCATTCACAACAAAGGTCAACACTTGGCACGTGTCCAGGCCACCATAACTTCCAAAGTCAAAGAAGCCTGACATTGAGTAGCACACTTCTGCAATCCCATCATCAGGAAGGCAGAGACAAGAGGATTTCTGCTAGTTCAAGACCAGCCTGGGCTACATAGCGGGACCCTGTCCCCAAAATGAAACAAAGCTGGGCATGTCTATAATCCCAATACTTGGGAGGTGGCAACAGGAAGATCAGGATTTCAAGGTCATCGATGGGTGAAAGACAGTTCCAGGTAATCCTGGGCTATATGGGATGATTCTTTAAAAATAAAAACAATGGAGTGGGCTGGAGAGGTATCTCAGCAGTTAAGAGCTCTAGCTGTTCTTGTAGAAGACCAGGGTTCAAATCCCAACACCCACATGGCAGATAAGAACCATCTGGAACTCTAGTTTCAGGGAATCCAATGCCCTCTTCTGTCCTCCGTGAGCACTGTATGACATGGGTGAACTTACATCCATGCAGGCATAACACTCATACAAATAAAAATAAATAAATCCAAAAACAAAAAATAAATAATAAATAAATGAAAACAAGAAGAATAAAGGAAGGAAACAAAAAATACAAAAGTGCAGACTACTATAAAAAAAGTGCAACAAAGTTCTGATGTTTCTTTTTTACTTATTTTTATTGTTATTAAACTTTTCCATACATTGTTTCTCAGTCCCATTTAGACTCATTTCAATTTCCATGCCCCCAAACCCACCTGAGTTCAGCATTTTGCCATACACATCTTGCATCTTTTTCTGAGTCTTCCCAAAGATTTGGGAAGACTAATAATCCCCAAAGCAGAGGATTATTGTTTGGGGGAGAACTTCATTGTTTCAGTCAGTTCTTTGTCCCAGTTCTTTTGTTGTTGTTGTTCCCTACAACTTGTATTGCTTCAACATCTCTCTCTCTCTCTCTCTCTCTCTCTCTCTCTCTATATATATATATATATATATATATATTGTCAACTTTATTCACTTTATTTATGTCAATTGTCAACTTTATTCACTATGCAGCTGTTATATATATGTATATATATGTATATATATATATATATATATGTATATATATGTATATATATATGTATATATATGTATATATATATGTATATATATGTATATATATATATATCGCCTACACTAAAATTATGTTATCTGAAAACAAACTATGTTATTTCCAAATCATATTTCAGGATTCACATTTTTTACTTTTAATTTTATATTACTCTAAAATATGCATACTGCATACATACCCTCCACCCATATACCAAGATCCCAAAGTCTGAAAATAAGTGGTAGGTTAATTATAGAACCTGTTAAGGGATTCATTATAAGAGCACAGTTGCTCTTGTAAAGAGGACTATAACATTAATGTTGCTCAGTTTGCCTTACAACCAGATACTTGGTGATAGCATCCACAGATGAGGGATATGATTTGTTTTTATGGGACTGTGTTACTTCACTTAACATTCTATCTTCTAGTTCCATCCATTTACCTGCAAAGTTCATGATGTCATCTCTCTTTACCACGGCATAGAACTCCATTGTGTAAATGCACCACATTTTCTCTATCCACTCATCAGTTGAGGGGCACTTGGGTTGGTTCCAGATCTTCGATATTGTGAAGAGAACTGCAATAAACATGGATGTGCATGTATCTCTGTGGTAAGATGAGTATTATGGGTATATACCCAGGAGTGGTATGGCTGGGTAAGGTGGAAGGCTCATTTTGAGTATTTTAAGTGTTCTCCACACTGCTTTCCATAATGACTGTACAAGTTTACATTCCCACCAGCAGTGGATGAGTGTTCTCCTTTCCCCACAACCTCTCCAGCATTTGGTATCATTTGTTTTCTTGATCCTAGCCAGCCTTATCAGAGTGAGATGATATCTTAAAGTGGTTTTAATTTGCATTTCCTTAATTATTAGTGATGTTGAACACTTTTTAAGATTTATCAGCCATTTTTATTTCCTCACTTGTTAAGTCTCTGTTCAGCTCTTTACTCCATCTTTTGAGTAAGTCATTTGTTTTCTTAACTTCTTTGTTTTCTGAGTAGTTTATATATTCTGGAAGTTTATGCTCTGTCAGATGTATCAGCAGTGAAAGTTTCCTCCATCTCTGTGGGTTTTCTCTTCATTTCCTTGATTGTTTCTTTCACTGTACAGAAGCTTTTGAGTTTAATGAGGTCTCACTTGTCAATTGTCAACTTTATTCACTATGCAGCTGTTATCTGATTTAGAAAATCTTCTCTTATGCCTATGTCTTATAGGTTGCTGCCAATGTTTTCTTCTATCACCTTCAGAGTTTTGGGCTTCAAGTTGAGGTATTTGATCCATTTGGAGTTGATTTTTGTACAGGGCAAGAGGTAGGGGTTTAATTTTATTCTTCTACAAGTGGTGATCCAGTTTTGCCAATACTATTTGGTGAAAACACTGTCTTTCCTCCATTGAGTCATCTTGGCCCCCTTGTCAAATATGAGATGGCTGAAATTGTATGTGCTCAAGTTTATATCTTCAGTTTTGTTCCATTGGTCTACAGGTCTGTTTTTGTGCCAGTACCAGGCTGTTTTTATGACTATAGCCCTGTACTATAGTTTAAATTCTGATATAGAGATCCCCCTGTATTGCTCTTTTCACTCAGGGTTGCTTTGGCTATCTGGGGTCTTTTGTTTTTCCATATGAACTTAAGGACTTTTTCCAAGTCTCTGAAGAAACTCATGGGGATTTTAATTGGGATTGCATTTAATCCATATATTAATTTGGGTAGAATAGACATTTTTTACTCTATTAATTTTTCCAATCCATGGGCATGGGAGTTCTTTCTATCTTCTGATGTCTTCTTCAATCTCCTTCTTCAGAGGTTTAAAATTTTGTTGTAGAGATCTTTGGTGTCTTTGATTAAGTTTGTTCCTAGGTAATTTATTGTTTTTGAGGCTATTGTGAGTGGGAAGGTCTCCTTATATTCCTTCTTCAGTTGCTTGTTGTTAGTGTAAAGAAAGGCTACTGATTTTTCTGAGTTAATTTTGTATCCTGCAACTTTACTGAAACTCTTAATCCTTTCAAGGCGTTTTCTGGTGGAGATTTTTTAGCATACCTTAGGTAAACTATCATATCCTCTACAAAAAGGGATAGCTTGACTTCCTCTTTTCCAATTAGTACTCCTTTAATTTCCCTTTCTTGTCTTATTGCCCTAGCAATCACTTCAAGTACTATATTGAAGAGGAGTGGCAATAGGGAACAGCCTTGCCAGGTTCCTGCCTTTAAGGGGAGTGCTTCTAACTTTTCTCCATTTAGAATGATGTTGGTTGTGGGTTTGTTGTATATGACTTTGATTACATTGAGAAATGATCCCTCCAGTCCAATTTCCTCTAGGACTTTAAGCATGAAGGGATGCTGGATTTCATGAAGGCTTTTTCTGCATCAATTGACATGATCATGTGGTTTTTGTCTTTCAGTCCATGTATGTATTTTATATTTATTGATTTTCATATGTTGAACCATCCCTGCATCTCTGGTATGAATCCAACTTGGTCATGATGGATGATCTTTTTGATGTGGGTTTGCAGTTTGCAAGTATTTTGTTGAGAATTTTTGCATCTATGTTCATTAATGAGATGGGTCTATAGTTCTCTTTTTTGGTTGTATCTTTGCCTGGTTTTGGTATTAGAGTGATGCTGGCTTCATAGAAGGAATTTGGGAGATTTCCCTCTGCTTGTGTCCTTCTGAACAGTTTGAGTAATAATGATTCTAAGTCCTCTTTAAATGTTTTATATAATTCTGCCATGAAACCATCTGGGTGTGGGTTTTTTTAGTTGGTTTCTTATTACATTTTTTAGTTGGTTTCTTATTACATTTTTTAGTTGGTTTCTTATTACATTTTTTAGTTGGTTTCTTATTACATTTTTAATTTCTTCGTATATTTATGGGTCTCTATAAGCTGTCAAACTCTTCTTCTTTAAGCTTTGATGATTCCCAGGATTTCAAATATTCATCCATTTCTCTTAGGTTTTCAAATTTAGAAGAGTATAGGTACTTGAAGTATTTGCCTATGATTGTCTGGATCTTTTCATTGTCTGTTGTGATGCTTCCCATTTCATAACAAATTCTATTCATTTGGAGTTGCTCTTTCTTTCTTTTGGCTAACTGGGCTAAAGGTCTGTCTGTCTTGTTTATCATTTCAAAGAACCAACTTTTGGATTCATTGATTCTTTGTATTGTTTTCTTTGTTTCTATTTCATTGACTTCTCTGATTTTTGTTATTTCTTCCTGTATGTTGGGTTTAGAGTTCATTTTTTGTCTCTCATGTGTTTTGGCTGCAGTGTTAGATCATTTATTTGTGCTCTTTCTGTTTTTTTAATGTAGACACCCAGGGCTATAAATTTCCCTCTTATGGCTGCTTTTAAAGTCTTCCATAGGTTTTGTTGTGTTGTATTGTCATTTTCATTTAGGTCCAGGAATGTTTTTATTTCTTTCTTTATTTCTTCCTTGACCCATTCATTATTCAGGAGTGTGTTGTTTAGTCTCCATATGTTCCTGTAGATAGTAGGGCTTATCCTGGTGTTGATATTGAGCTTTAGTGCACTGTGGTCTGGTATAATCCATGAAATTATTTTAATCTTTTTGTATTTATTGAAGTTTTCTTTCTGTGTCCCAGTATATAGTCAGTTTTGGAGAGTGTTTCATGGGGTGCTGAGTAGAAAGTGTAATCTCTGGTGTTTGGGTGGAATATTCGGTAGATGAATGTGAGGTCCTTTTGGTATATTGTATTATTAAGTTCAGATGTCTCTCTGTTTATTCTTTGTCTGGTTGACCTGTCCAAAGTGCTCAGTGGGGTACTGAAGCCCCCTACTAAAAGTGTGCTAGGATTAATCTGTGCCTTGTAGTCCTGGAGAATTGTGCTTATAAAGTTCAGTGCACCAGAGTTTGGTGCATATATATTCATGATTGTGATTTCTTCATGGTCGGTTTTTCCTTTGATAAAGATGTAATGGCCCTCTTTTTCTCTTCTGATTACTTTTACTTTGAATTCAATTTTGTCTGATATTAAAATAGCAACTCCTGCTTAATTTTTGGTATCATTTGCTTGGAATATTTTTTCCATCCTTTCACCTTAAGATGGTGCCTATCCTTGGGGGTGAGATGGGTTTCTTGTAGGGAGCATATAGATGGGTTCTGTTTCCTAATCCATTCTCGCAGGCTTTGTTGTTTGATTGGGAAGTTTAGTCCATTAATACTTAAGATTATGATTGAGAGATGTGTGTTGCTTCCTTTCACCTTATTATCCATTTGCATTTTTGGTCTAGGTTACTACTTCCACAGTTATGCTTTTATTAATTTCTCTTTCTAGGTGCTTGGGGATAGTTGCTCCTCTCCTCTGTCCTTTGAATTTCTTTGAGTATTCTCTGAAGAGTTGATTTTCCAGACATGTATTCTTTCATCTTGTTTATGTCATGAAATTTTTTCTTTCTCCTTCAACTATAATTGATATTTTTGCTGGGCATAGTAACCCAGGTTGACATCTATAGTTGTTTAGTACTGGGAATACTTTGGTCCATGTTCTTCTTGATTTCATAGTTTGCACTGAGAAGTGAGCTGTAATTCTGATGGGTTTCCCCTTATATGTAACTTATTATTTTTCTCTTGTGGCTTTCAGTATTTTGTCTTTGTTTTGGGTGTCCAGTGTTTTAACTATGATATGGCGTGGGGAGTTTCTTTTCTTATCTTGTCTATTTGGTGCTCTATGTGCTTCTTGTATTTGTATGGTCTTGTCTTTTTTTAGTTTGGGGAAATTTTCATCTATTATTCTGTTGAAGATCTGATCAATACTATTTTCTTGAGATTCTTCTCCTTCCTCTATTCCTATGATGTGGAGGTTTGATCTTTTCATAGTGTCCCATATTTCCTGGTTGTTCCACTTTTGTGTATTTTTAAATTTTTCATAATCTTTGAGTTTTTTAGTTGCTCTGTGTTATCTTCCAGATGGTTTCGTAGAATTCTATAAAATATTTCAAAAAGACTTACAACCATTACTACTCAAGTTGTTTAGAAGGATACAAACGGAGGGAGTGCTCCCAGATTCCTTCTATGAAGCCAGCATCACTCTATTACCAAAACCAGGCAAAGATGCAACTAAAAAGGAGAACTATAGACCCATCTCCCTAATGAACACAGATGCCAAAATTCTAAACAGGATACTGGCAAATTGCATACAGACCCACATCAAGATCATCCATCATGACCAAGTTGGATTCATACCAGAGATGCAGGGATGGTTCAACATACAAAAATCAATAAACATCATCAAACACATAAATGGAATGAAAGACAAAATCCACACCATCATCTCAATTGATGCTGAGAAAGCCTTTGACAAAATCCAGCATCCCTTCATGTTTAAAGTCCTACAAAGAATTGGATTGGAGGGGTCATTCCTCAATGTAATCAAAGCCATATACAGGAAATCCACAGCCAATATCATCCTAAATGGGGAAATGACAGAAACATTCCCTTTAAAGTTAGGAACTTCGGCAAGGCTGCCCCCTGTCACCACTCCTCTTCAATATAATGCTTGAAACACTTGCTAGAGCAATAAAAGGAAATTAAAGGAGTACTAATTGGAAAAGAGGAAGTCAAGCTATCCCTATTTGCTGATGATATGATTGTTTACTTAAGGGATGCTAAAAACTCACCAAAAAACTCCTAGAAACAATTAACAGCTTCAGAAAAGTGGCAGGATACAAAATTAACCTAAAAAAATCAATGGCCTTTCTTTACACCAAGAACAAGCAACTGGAGAAAGAATTCAAAGAGACCTTCCCACTCACAATAGCCTCAAAAACAATAAAATACCTAGGAACAAGCCTAACCAAAGACACCAAGGATCTCTACAACAAAAATTTTAAACCTTTAAAGAAAGAAATTGAAGAAGACATCAGAAGATGGAAAAACCTCCCATGCTCATGGATTGGGAAAATTAACATTGTAAAAATGTCCATTTTTACCGAAACTCTTGTACAGATTTAATGCAATTCCAATCAAAATCCCAAAGAGTTTCTTCACAGGCTTGGAAAAAAAGTCCTTAAATTTATTTGGAAAAACAAAAGACACCGAATAGCCAAAACAACCCTGAGCAAAAAAGAGCTACAAAGGGGGGATCTCTATACCAGACTTCAAACTATACTACAGGGCTATAGTCATAAAAACAGCCTGGTACTGTCACAAAAACAGACCTGTTGACCACTGGAACAAAACTGAAGATCCAAATCTGAGCACATACAATTTCAGCCATCTTATATTTGACAAGGGGGCCAAGAAGACACAATGGAGAAAAGACAGCATCTTCAGCAAGTGGTGTTGGCAAAACTGGATCATCACTCATAGAAGAATGAAATTAAACCCCTACATCTTGCCCTGTACAAAAGTCAACTCCAGATGGATCAAAGACCTCAACGTGAAACCCCAAACTCTGAAGGCGATAGAAGAAAAAGTTGGCAGCAGACTACAAGACATAGACATAGGAAAAGACTTCCTAAATCAGACAGCAGCTGCTCAAGAATTAAGGTCAACAATTGACAAATGGGACCTCATTAAACTCAAAAGCTTCTGTACATCAAAAGAAACAAGGAAGTGAAAACTGACCTGCTTCTTATATCAGTAAATGATTTTCTATCAATAAATTGCTTAACCAAATAAGATGAATAAAGATAAGGCCAGTTAGCCAGTTTTCTTCTAGTAAATTACAGGGTATCTTATAAGAATTGCATTGTTTCATGTGAGTAGGAAAATAGTTCCTTGAAAACAAATTTCTTTGTCATCTCTTAAAAGTGAAAATGAATTGCAAAGAAGTGGGACAGCTGGTGTGGCTAAAAGTGAAGAGTGAAAAAGAAGGAAAAGCCATCAGTGGTTGAAATGTATCAGGGCTGATGAATGCTTTCCAAATATCTAGGCACTAATGTAATTTTCAACATTTTGTACTCCTGTGCACTTTATGGGTGGAAATATTTTGTCTGTGAAACTTCACTAATTTGTCAGTAATCATTTTGGGTTTTATCTTTTTTTCTCCATTACTAACAATAATTAATTAGAGCTCTTGTCTAAAAGAGTATAGCCCTATTACTTCTCAGAGATAATATAATCTTCCTTGCCAATGCATCTTTCCCTGCTACAGTGCTAAAAGCAGGTGCTGAGAACTCTCCCTCACTTCCATAGGTCTTGTGAAGGCATTTTGTACATGGGTAGTTGTTTGAACTGATGTCTAGGCAGCGGGGTCATGAGAGCTCAGGAGAGTCCTATCCTACCATCTTGCTCCACTTGCTGGCTGAGTTGGTAGAATTAGTGTCAAAGCAGAGAGCTCACAACTTTTGTCAGTCTTTAGAATCTTACCAAATATTTTATTTTGAAAATCAAGAGTTTTTCATTTTATTTCCACTAGCCTTTTAGATATGTATAAATTATTTTTTAAATGTTTACATACTCATATAAGCCACTTAATATATTGAAGGATACATAATATCAAGTAGCCCTTAAATGTATTGATAACTATTACAGGCCTCGTTGACTCTGTGAGGGAGGAGACTACTAAAGTCAAGCCTCTCTTCACAGAGAATACTATGTCCTACAGCAGTGGTTGCCTTGTCCAAAATCAAAGTGCCTCTAAAGATTGCAAGCTTTTATCCATGTAATATCTATGATCAACCATATCTTGCTATACTCTCTAATAAGCACCTATATTAAAAACAAAGGACTCATAGGAGAATTGTTCCTATCAAATGACTCTCTTTCAGGTCGCCTCTTATCTTTGCTGTTCCTGACAATTCCAGGTACCACAATTTGTTATAATTTCTTAATGTGTATACCACTGCATTCTAACAATAGCATTATAGTCTGTGTCTCCCTGTAGTAACAGTCATTGCCAGCAGAAGACCTCTGTCTCTCTAATCTCTTTATCCTTAGCAATTTTAGTCCTTACCTTTCTATGTGGGGGTAAATGAGATTGGACTGAATTAGCAAAGCATTTTTCCTTTATTTAAACATTATATTGTACAACTATTCCCCAATGAATATCTAAGGACTAACTTTTCTTTTATACTTTTTATTCAAACTGCCTACTTGACATCCACTTGGAGATGCAAAAGTCATCCCAAACTTAGAACAGCCAGCCAAATGTTTGATTAAATGGATATAAATATTTTTCTTTTCCTTCCCATACACATCCAGCACTATGATCTAGGAAATCTACCTCCAAAATATCATCTAAATCTGTTTATTTTCCCACCAGCCTTGGCACTACTGCCGGAGGGAGCCATAATTCTTTCTTTCTTGAACTTTTAGCCTCTTGGTTAATTTCTGTCTACTCTGGCTTCTGTACAATCCCTTCTCCACAGAGCTTCCGGGGTGGTCTAAGGAAGACTATATTAGATAGTTTTAGATAGTTGAGATAGTATTAGTTTTATCTTTAGATAGTTTTACATTAGATACATTTCTCTTGAAGCCGCTCAGGAAATCAGTGTGACATCATACCACATTTGGAATGACACAGGAAGACATTCCCTGACCTACACAATCCAACATTGTCTATCCTGCGATCTCATCTCACGTCACCCTCTGCCTTGCTCACCCAGTCCCTGTCACTCTGCCCCACTTCATTCTTCAAACACAGCAAATTAGCTTTTTTAAGGTCTTTCCTACTTTCTTGGTTTGCCCCTCTGCCAAGACTCTAAAACCGTTTGATTTTAGTTTATTTTTGTTTATATTAACTATTTGTTAATGCTGTTCCACGCTGACTAAGCTTCCGTCAGAACACAATGAAACCATCCCTATTTCCCAAATTCGGGGTCCATTCTCTCAGATGCCCATGGAGGCCACCTGGGGCTCATCATTCAATCATTCATTCATCAACTAAGTATCCACTGTACCCAATCAATAATTGGCTCTGGCTGGAGGTCGTAATAGCAGTATAAGTCAGACTTATATCTCACTACAAAAGACCTAGAACCCTGTCTGAGAAGCAGGACCCTGCCAGTTCTGACAGGTCAAAGACATCTTGTGACCCCAAAACTGAAATCTTAAGTCGAGGAAAGTACTAAAGAGAAGTCAGTGCTTAGGGCCACCCTGTTTAAGTCGTTGATGTAGGACAGAGGCCACTAAATCTGACTGTTACCCCAGCAACCCCTCACTAAGGTCATCAATGCTTTCTCTACTCTTCAACTAAGAAACAGAAGTTGGACAGATCAGAGTGTCACTGTAATGCTGGCTGCCCTCTGCCCCTAAGCAGGGTGCCATCCCTTTTCCACCCTGCTCTCTGATAGAAGAACTTTCTGTACTCTCTGTAAGTTTCTACAGTCTCTGCCAGTATCCAAATCAGCCAAAATTATTATATGAGACTTCAGGGCTTTCTCATTATAGGAACTATCCCATCTGAAGAAAAAAAGAGGAAGAGGAGAAAAAGAAAAAGGAAGATTTTTTTTGCTTGCTTTACTTTTTTTCATGCGACAAAGACCTAATTTATAAAATTGCTACTTTAATGCCCTAAATGATGTTATTGAAGCCTGAAAAGATAAGGCATTTCCCAGAGTGCTTTATTTACCAGCCAAGAGTAGGCTTTTTGCAATGTCCTCAAGCAGCTGGCTTATAGGTGACAATGCCTCACCACAAAAGCCTGGGATAATTCAGTAACTACATCTTTGGCTAAAGAGCTGGGAAAGAGTACATCATTAAACAATTCTCCTCCAGGAATAATTATGTTCTAATGGATTTAGGGAGATGCTACCTCAATTTTTACAATTCATGACTATTTAGATTCCACTGAAAATAAAAATAATATTTAATTCATAGTTTATAAAATTGGATCTGAAAGAATATCTATATGATCAGAGATACATATTAAAAGTTGTTCCAGGCCAGGCGTGGTGGTGCATGCCTTTAATTCTAGCACTTGGGAGGCAGAGGCAGGTGAATCTTTGTGAGTTCAAGACCAGCCTGGTCTACAGAGTGAGTTCCAGGACAGCTGGGGCTACAGGGAGACCCTGTCTTGAAAAGACCAAAATAAATAAATAAATAAATAAATAAATAAATAAATAAATAAATAAATAAATAAATAAATAAAAATTGTGCCATTGGGAAAAAGAGTTGGCAGTAGGCCAATCGTGACAGAAATGTCCTGGAGCCTCCAGGGTCTTAAAGAACCTTTGAGATCATGATCAGGGGGGCTGGTAGGAGACAGCTCAGTTAGGAAAGTGTTTGCCTTGCAAGCACAAGGACCTCAGTTCAAGTCTCACAACCCATATTAAAAAATGAATGTGGTGCTATACACTTACAATGCTAAATTAGAGGAGACAGAGACAGTCAGAGCCCTGGACTCACTGGTCAACCAGCCTAGTCTGCTTAGAGTGTTCCAAGTCAGTGAGAGACTGTTCCAGAAAATAAAAGATGGATGACGCCTGAGGAATTGTACTTGAAATTGTCCTCTTACTTCCACATGCCCAATACATGTGTACCATCACTTACACATAAAACAAACACATACAATGCACAAACATATTCAAACACTTAAAAATACACACATGCACATATGTACATACTAGAAAAAGATCATGGCAAGTGAACATTTGCACATTTTTCTGAAAATAGGTCTCATGAAACACAGGATGACCTTTATTTCTAACTCTGTTGAGGAGAGAGCAGTCATCTAGAAGAGATGATAGAGCTGGAAATTATTGAATTCCTGCTCTGTGCTTAGCTTTTTTCTATTCTTTCTGTGTGAGCTATCATTTAATCCTCTTAATTACCCTAAGAATTTAGTGTATCTGATGCCCTAGTTCTATTAGACAATAAAAGCAACCTTATTGTTATGCTTGGTCTTGTTGCTAAAAGCTGACTTCAAAGCATTTAAAGAAACCCCCCCCAAGAAATACCAACTTGAAAAGTACACAGAAGTGGGATATTTGGTCATTAGGTTAGAAATAAGGAAGATGCAGCAACAGTCTGGATCCCTAGTGGAGCCTCAAGCTGACTGCAAGCAAAATCTTATTTTGCACGTTTGTACTCTTGTGGGAAAACGTGACTTTACCAACTATGTTAATGGGGAAAAATTTCTAACCCTTCAATAATTTCAAAAAAACCAGAATATGGTTTAGGTCAAAAAGAGTACTTGATTTTGCAACAGCAAGAATCTCTTCTGGGGTTTCTCAAAAATGCTGTGGCTATCCCTCACAGAACTCTCTCCACTTTCACCACAAACACAATAGCACTAATTCAGTGCACATTATAATCTAGACCACTTCAGGGGCACCCAATGACAGGTATCGGAGACCTGCATATCTGCTCCCTCTAAATCTAATAGCATAAAATTGAAATGTGAAATTGAAAGAGCAGAAGCACGTACCGTCACACAGGGCATAGATTATTATATACCTAGTAAGCACAGAGGGATATATAGAATAATTAATCTTGACTGAATGTAATGGAACAAAAATTAGAATATTTAATGGGGATAGAGAGATAGCTCAGTGGTTAAGAGCACTGACTGCTCTTGCAGAGGACCTGGTTTGATTCCCAGCACCCACATGGTGGCTAACAATCATCTGTAACTCCAGGGAATCTGATGCCCTCTTCTGACCTCCACAGGCATCACATGACATGGGTGCACTTACATACATGCAGGCAATACACTCAGACACATAAAATAACATTTTTAATAAAAAATTAAATTAGAATATTTACTATTGCTTCAAATAAGGGAATTAACTTATTAGTGAACTATTATTGGGGGGGCAGGAAGGTGGAATACAAGCCTTGAGTGTCAGAATGCCTTGCTCTGAGTTTCCTTTCCTTCTGTTAGGGATGTTACTTCAAAGCCAAGCCCTTCAAACACTCTGCAACACCTTTGAAAAGGAGCTATACAAAGGGGTTGGGGGCATATTTGGATAGTGAAAGTGTTGTAAATACAAACAACTAGATCCAACATGTGAGAGTAAAGTCAGACACCATAGCAGGCAAAAGAAAGCAGATATCTGACCACTGGAGCATGACTGTCAGAAGCTGTGTCTATGCAGATGCTCGACAGAGACAACAGCAGCTGGGGGCAGATCTGCATGCCTGCATGGAGTGCAGTCTGTGCAAAGACTCACTCAAGGCATTTCCTTAACACTTGGAAACATAGAAGGGTTTGTTTTTTTTTTTTTTTTTTTTCATTTCTGGTCAAGCTATTTATTAAAAAGATGCAGCTGGCACTGTGATATAGTCAACAGCTTTATTCACTGGCTCAAACAGAAAAATAGCTGTTCAGTATTGTGGGTAGATCTATGAACTCAGTTCACCAATTCCCCACCGTCCTTCTTTGGTTCTTCAGACCAAGGAACAAGGGTTTAGAAAGGGCAGAGATGCTGCTGCAGTTTTATTGACCTGCTGTAAAAACTGCCCTGCTGACCTGCCCTCAGCAGAGACAGTAGTTCCAGGGCACAGCAGCTGCAGTCACAGTGATGGCACAGGCCGACCAAGTGAGGGTTCATAAGGAATAAGGTCGCTTACCATTAACTCACCAGAAAGTGCTGGAAGGCCAGCAAGAAGCATCAGCAAGTAAAAGCATTAGCTACAAAGCCTGACAAACTGAGTTTGATCCCCAGGTCCCACATGGTGGAGGGAGAGAAACAACTCCAGCAAGCTGTCCTCTGACCTTTATATGCACTTGCAAGCACATGCACACACACACACACACACACACACACACACACACACACAAATCATAAACTAAATAAATAATAAATAAATAATACGTACTTTCTTGGGATCATGGCTTTAGTTTTTGAGAACTTCATACCAGTACTATATTTATTTCTGCCTCTTTCACTCCTCCTCTAAGTCCCCCCACGTTTCACTCCCACACACTCCTTCTCAATTATTTTATTATTATTATATACATATGTTTATGTTTACATATATAATGCACTGAGTCCATTTAGTGGTGCTTGTGTGTACATGTGTTTAGGGCTGCCCACTTGGGATCAGACAACCTCTCCAGGAGTTGGTCCCTGGAGAGAACTGGTTCTCCTCTCAGCATCCATTGATGGCCTATAGCTCTGTATCGAGAGGTGGAACCTTATAAAATTTTCCCTGTTCACCTCGGCACGTCTACTGGTGTTGTCATCATGCAGATCTTGCATAAGCAACCATACTGTGGAGATTTCATGGGTGCAGCTTCCTGATCACATCTAGAAGACATTATCTAGAAGCATGCAAGTCCTTGGCTCTTACAAGCTTTCCACTCCTTCTTCCATGATGCTCCCTGAGCCTTAGGTGTAGGCATTACATTGTAGATGTGTCAGTTGAGGCTGAGCACACTGTGGTCAATTTTTTGTAAAAGGAAATGCTGAAGTAAGCTGGGTAAGGAGGTAGATGCCTATAATCCCAGTGCCAAGGACGTAGAGGTGAGAGGATCAGAAGGTCAAGGCCATCTTTTGCTGCATAGCAAGTCCCAGGCTAGACAGGGCTACATGAGATTCTGTCTCAGAAAAAAAAAAAGAAGAAAGAAAGAAAGAAAGAAAGAAAGAAAGAAAGAAAGAAAGAAAGAAAGAAAGAAAGAAAGAAAGAGAGAGAGAGAGAGAAAGGAAAGGAAAGGAAAGGAAAGGAAA
>VZQC01003147.1:574361-791309 GCA_009823505.1 Rhizomys pruinosus
GGTTCAGTTGAAGCATCAGCCTGTCCCACCCAGAGATATGCACTTTGTGAGAACTAACGGAGAGGAGCCTGAGCTGCTGGAGCCTGAGCTGCTGGAGCCCGTCCCTGTGAGCTCGTGGCTTAAAAATAAAAGACCTAGTGTTATAGTAGGGTTTTTTTTTTTTTTTTGGTCTTTTTGAAACAGGGTCTCTCTACAGCCTCAGGCTGGCCTTTAACTCATAGAGATTGGCCTGTCTCTGACTCCTGAGTGGTGGGATCAAAGGCGTGCACCACCACACCCAGCCATGTTTTCTGAAGAAGAAGGAGAGGAGGAGGGGGAGAAGGAGGAGGAGGAGGAGGAGGAGGAGGAGGAGGAGGAGGAGGAGGAGAAGGAGCAGAAGCAAGAAAAGAAGGAGGGGGAAAGGGAAGGGGAGGAGAGGAGGGGAGAGGAAGGGGAAGGAGAGGAAGCAGGGCAGGAGGAGGAAAGTGCTGAAGAAAGTCTTCCTCCTCCGTGAGACCAGAGAAAAACAGCACGTTACACATGGCTTATTTGGGCATTTTTCAAAATTAGATGAGTATCTGGTCTCTCTTCAGTAATGAGATGGCTTCTGCAAAGTGAAGGACACACATTACCTTGCTGCCTTTCTTTTCCTGCCATTGAGGACCCAGCAGAACAGAACCATCCTCCTACAAGCCAGACGGATGCCCTCACCAGAACCGGACCCTGGTGCCACCTCATCTTGGACTTGGAGCTGCTACAATGTGCAAAATCAATTTAGTTAAGCCACCTGGACTGTGGTATTTTAGTGTAGCGACTCACGACTGCTTATCACATGATCCAATAGAAATAGCTCTGTTGGCCTAAAGTCCCTTGGAGCTCTGGTGCTACATGATTCCTCTATCTTTGTTCTGTCAGAATAAGAACTTTCCCTACCATTTTGTTAGGAACACAGTGCCAACTCACTTGAACAAGAGTAAGAATGCTCTTGAACTTTTAGAATCATTAGAGTTAAACTCTACCAAATAAAAAATTAGCAAAAAATGAATTGCCCCTATCTACTTTCCTGTGTATATCACAATTTTTATTTTCTAATAGAAATTTCTAAAATATTGTCCTAGTTGTCAAGCTAAAAAAAATTAATGAAAAAGTTGGTTGTCATCATGATTAATAATAAACAGTGATAGAGGCCTGTTATGCCAACAGTCATAGTTAGTTTCACACATGTCTATAAGGAACTAGGTCCCTGGCAAGCACTCAGGGTCACAGAAGAGAATAAAAATGGCACATGTCCTGCTTCCTTTGGTCTGAGACAAAGACCTGGCAGGTTCTTTGTCCTACTAGCAGGGCTCCCTTAAAAGGTCCAGACCAGTTTAAATAAGACCAGCCCTTATGGAGTGTGACCTGTGAGGTCTTTCTTCTCTGCTTAAGTTAACAATCCAAAATTGGGGAAGGCGATCTGCATCATACCACCAACTCAATCCAAAGGCCCAAGCCCCCTTGGTGGATTTGGAGTTTTCCTTTTCCAGGTCCCTTCTCAGCTCATGGAAAGCTTTTCTCTCTGTATTAATAAGTGTATGGGTATGACTCTTCATCTTCCTTTTTATATTTTATTGAAGTTTTGTGCATCTCATACATCATTTCTCAGTCCAATTTAGACTCACTCCCCTTTCCATGCCCCCCGCCCCACCTGAGTTCATGCATTCTGCCATACCCGCCCCATATCTTTCTCTGAGTCTTTTTAAAGTTTTTCAAAACAGAGGATCACTGCTCTTGGGAGAACCTTACTGTTTCAGTTGGTTCCCTGTCCCAGTTATTTTGTTGTTGTTGTTGTTGTTGTTGTTGTTCCCTCCCTTTTGAATTGCTTCAACATATGCATATATTTATGTCACACCTATGCTTAAATTATGTCTTCTGAAAATAAACTGTATGTTATTTCTATATTATATTTCAGGATTCACATTTTCCTTTTTTAAATTTATATTACTTAAGTATGCCTACATACCCTCCACCCATATACCAAGATTACAAAGTCTAAAAATAAGTGGTAGGTTAATTCTAGAACCTGTTAAGGGATTCACATTATAAAAGCACAGTTGCTTTCAGAAAAAGAGGAATATAACATTGACATTTCTCAGTTTGCCTTACAAGCAGGTGCTTGGTGCTAGCATCCACAAATGAGGGACACCATATGTTGTTTGTTCTTCTGGGACTGTGTTACTTCACTTAGCATAATATCTTCTAATTCCATCCATTTACCTGCAAAGTTCATGATGCCATCTTTCTTTACCACTACATAGAACTCCATTGTGTAGATGTACCACATTTTCTCTATCTACTTGTTGGTTGAGGGTCATTTGGGTTGGTTCTAGCTCTTCACTATTGTGAAGAGAGCTGCAATAAATATGATTCTTTGTCTTTCAATAAAGTCTACTCACCTGTTGCTCTCTACCATGTCTGAGTTTTTTTCCTACCTTTTAATTCTTTCATTGGCAGAGAAAATTAACCCAATAAATACCCCTGGACAATATATTATATGTCTTTCTCAACATTAAATTAATAAACAATTGAATAAGATTAGCAACTAAGGTTGGAGATGTAGATGAATGAGTTAAATGCTTGCCTGTCATCCACAAGGCACTAGATTCAATCCCCTGTACCACGAATCCAGGCATGATGGTGCACACCTATTATCCTAGCACTCAGGACACAATGACAGAAAGATCAGAAATTCAAGGTTATCATTGGCTATGTAAGGCCAGCCTAGACTATATAAGACAAAAATAAAGTAGGATGGGGCTAGAGAGATGGTTCAGTGGTTAAGAGCACTGATTGCTTTTACAGAGGACCTGGGTTTGGTTCCCAGCATTCATATGGCAGCTAACGACCACCCGTAACTCCAGTTCCAGAGGAATTTGACACTTTCTTCTGACCTCTGCAGGCCTTGCATGACATGGGTATGCTTATATATGTGTAGACAATAAATTCATACACATAAAAATAAAATATAAAAAGAAATCAGGAACTATGTCTTTGTATATTTTAGCACAGAGTGAGCATAATAATAACTCATGTTGAATTTATGAATGAGTGAACCATCACAAGGATTTCTAGTTGCACAGTATAAACCAACAGTGCCTATAGTTTCATTTAAATGTATGATATAACATCAAAGGCAAATAATGACACAACTGAATGCTTATAGTTAAGTAAGTAAGATATGCCTATTCATCAAAACAGAGAGAAGTCAGTTTTGATATAGGGCACCAAGACTTCATAAACAAAGTAGAGCTGTATCTGGAAGAGACACATGGACAAATCTTTCCAGACAATGGACACAGTGTGAGCTATAACATATTGGTCTCTGATTGCTATTGCTATCCACTTACTGTCTTAAAATAACTCAGATTTATTTTTCTCACAATTTTGGTGATCTGAGACCTAAAATCAAAGTTCTCTACAAGTCTGGATCTCATTCCTTAGGTTCTAAGAGAGAATCCATTTTCTCATCTTTTCCATCTTTTAGAGGCTGCCTGAATCTTTGGATGTAACTAATTTTCCACCTGCAAACCCAGCAACAACTTGAATAGTCATCCCCTCCCATCGCCCTCCAGCCCATTCCTCTTTCAGGTAGAAGGATCCCTATCATACCACACAGTGCATCCAGAATTCAAAAGAGTCTCTCTGTTCTATTGCCAGCTGCTACCTTAACTTCCCTTCACCATATAACCTAATATCTTCAAAGACTGAGGAATTAGGATGTGGGAAGCTTGAGAGTCCATTTCTCTCTCTGTCCTACAGAACATCAGAATGATTCTGAAATGTTTGGACAACAATACAATTTCCATAGAAATATTGTGTATTTAATGTAAGTTTGAGTGAGTCTATAAGACTAGATGAGTGGGAGTTGATTTTTGAAAGCATTAAATGCCTTACAAAGGGATTTGGACAGCTTTGTAAGTAATGATTCTCTTTGTATCAAATTAATATGAATAGTTGCCATCACTGTTCCTGTGTTACATATTTGGAAAATGACATGATTGTAAGGTGTGTCTGATGTACAATGCATCAAGTTTTAAAGACTAAGCTGAACTTTCTAATAGCTTAAGGGAAAACTTAAAGAACACACTTTCAGAGTAGTTCAATCAACTGCCTCCTCAAAGTTTAAAGGCAGTGGGGGAAGTAGCAGCATTGCAAAATGCATTGACCAAAAACTTTCATTTAATTAATTAGTTAATTAATTAATTAAATGAAAGTATGGTTCTTGTGGCCTAGAAGTTGAGTCCTGATACTCTAATTGAGGCACAGAAACATAAGAAAAACAAGGTCTATGAATCTGTGCACATGAAAGGCAATGTCAATGTCAAGTTCAAAGATCAGAAAGCAAGCTTTACAGTCCATAGAGTGTGTTCAGGGAGCGATAAGGGAGCATGAAGAATACATAGACCCATAAGAAGACAGAACAGGACAAGTTAGCACCATATGTCAGAGACTGAAAGATTACAGTCCTGTTGGGTCATTTACAGCAAGGAGCAAAATATCACAAGATTTTGAGGGGGGTGTGGTGGGGAGAAAATTACCAAGAGAAACACTTAGACATTTTTTTGATGGTAGCAATGTTCTATACACATTCACGCAGCCAAATGTGCTAGACTTTATTTCAGTATGATTACATGATTCTATGGCAATACCACATATCAGATAACAAAAAAGATTCAGTAAGAATCCCTGCACCAAACTATCCAAAGTGTGCTGGTTTAGACTACCGAGCAGTCGCCCCTTTATTTTTACCTGCAGCCCTCCTGCCATCATGGAAAACAACCATCTCTAGAACCATCTAATCAATAGTATGATGTGTTTTTACTATGAACACAATCTCTCTCAGCTTTCTCTTCCTTGCTTTTAGTTATCACTTCAGATGACAGGAAATATAGGTGTTCATAACCATAGCAAAGTACTTGGGCTTAGGGGGAAAAAAAAACAAGAAAGACAATGGAAAAAAATACAGCAAGCTGTGTTTCCAATTACTGACAGATGCTTTCATTTATTCTAAGCGTTCTTGTTTAGTTAACTGTACAAATTTTTAATCATATAAATGTGGTGGTATTCTAGCCTCCTGCTCTTGATTGTCCTCGTCTTCCAGCTGATTTCACATGCCTCTGGCTTCTGGCCTTGCATCCTCATAAATACTATGCTTGGAGCTGCATGAATTCCAGGCCATACCTGCTAAAAAGTGTAGCCTGTTGTAGAGTTTATTTTACTTATCTTTTGTGCTTTGTGTGTGTTTTCCCAAGGCAAAATGAGAACGGCACTGTGGTACATTTTTCTGAGTCAGCAGTACCATTGGCCACTGGCTCTAATACCATGAATGCCTGTTTTCATTCTTTCCTTTCTTTCCATCTTTTTTTCTTTGTGGAATCATCTGGTCACCATTCATTCATGCTTAGAATATTACAGTGGGAAAGATTACCAGGCCTTATCCAAAGACCACTTTGCATAAATCTTTAATACATCAAATGGAAGAACCCATCTTGGTGAGAGTATGTTCAATAATGGAACTCATAGGCTCAGAGCCTTCCCTGTACTGTAATCATTCTGAAAATAATTATTCTGAAAATAGTGACAAGATGCAAGAAAATGCTGAAAAGAAAGAGGGATGGGAAAACTGATCTAAGCTTTGGTAGATATTTGATAAAAACTTTCAACAAAAATATTTGGTTATAAAGTTGAAGACTCTCTCATTGATGCTCATCATTGTTCTAGTTTGCGTCTCCATCACTGTGACAAAACATTCTGACCAAAATCAACTTGAGAAGGAAAGGGTTTATTTGGCTCACATCTCCCGGGTCACAGTTCATCACTGAAGGAGCCCAACATAGGAACTCAGGGCAGGAACATGGAGGCAGGAGCTGAAGCCGATGGAGGAATGCTTCTTATTGGCTTGCTCTCCTGGCCCATGCTCAGCCTGCTTTCTTATACAACACAGAATCAGCTACTGAGGGAACTGGGCCCTCCCACATCACTCAACAATCAAGACAGTGCTCCCAAGACATGGCCACAGACCAGTCCAATGGAGGCAATTCCCCAATTGAGGCTCCCTAAACCTCAGTGTATCAAGTTGACACTAAAGCTATCCAGCACAATCATAGTATCTTATACTTAATCAACCTTGTCTTTAAAGTTGGCTCATAAAGGAAAAATAAAGAATGAAACAAAACTGAAACACCAAGAGATGGTTTGATGTTATGAGTCTCTGAATATAACCCTTGCTCATACACAGCAGTTCTGCTTGCTTATTTCCCTTGAGAGTCAAGTCAACATGATTGATTTCAAAAGTCCTAATTTCAGTCTGACCATGGTGACACACATGTTTAGCCCCAACACTCAGGAGGCAGAGGCCAGCAGATCTCTGTGAGATAAAGGCCAAGCTGATCTACGTAGTGAATTCTAGGACAGCTGTGGCTACAGGGAGACCCTGTCTCAAAAAGATTAAAAAAATAATAAAGAAAGAAAGAAAGAAAGAAAGAAAGAAAGAAAGAAAGAAAGAAAGAAAGAAAGAAAGAAAGAAAGAAAGAAAGAAAACCTGTGAAGAATGGGACTTTTACTGCACTTTCTTTCAAAATAACTAATACAAGACAGGCAGAAAATAATTGCCAAATGATCCCCTAGCCTTGAACACACAGTGTAGTTAGGTTCTTCATGTTAGGGGCTGAAGAGATTCAGGAGGCAAGAGCATTTGCTGGACAAGCATGAGGACCTGAGTTTGGATCATCAGTGTCCACATAAATAGCCAAAGATAGCTATGCCTGGGTCTGTAATCACAGTGCTGTTGCAGGTCAGGTCAAGATAGGATGGCTAGAACTTGCTGGCTGGCAGCCTCACTCTAGGATCAGTGAGAGATCCTGTCTCAAAGGAATAAGATGGAGAGTGATGAAGGAAGACATTGGAAGCCTTCTTCTGGTCTACACACACACACATACACACAAACACACGTTAATAGATTCTTCTTTGGTTATCAATATGCACAATAACATTAGAGAAACATTGCTCCAGAATTTTATCCAGACACCTTTCGGCATAGAAATCAAGTGCTAATCAGAACCACCAAGAAACAATAGCTAAATGGAGGAAGAGGAAAACAGCAAATCCCAGAAAGCAGCAGTAGGGTTGCATTCCAGATTCGTGAAGTAGTTCAAATTTCCTTCTTCCAAACTGACTTTGAACTCAGTAAACACAAACACCAAGGGCAGAGTTGGGCCATGTTAGAAGCCTTTGCCCCTTACCTTTTCTTTTTCTTTGTTGTGCTGTCTGTACCAATAATTTTCCCATATCTTATTAGTGGACTAGTATATTTTTAGTATTTTAAGAGGAAAACCCTTCACTCTGGCATTTTCCACAGTGCTTTGAGGATAATCTTCCCCTCCATTTGCCTTGGGATCTTCTAAGCTCAGCCTAATTCTTCAGAGTTTTCAGAAGTCATGCATCTTACTTGTACGAAAACAAGAAAGTAAAAACATATTTTCAAACTTTGATGAGTATAATTTTTAGACATTATATTTGGCTTTCTACACTACACTTCCTTTAAAAACATTTACAAATTAAATGGAGATCAGTTAAGAATAATTGAGATTCTAAAAATATTTCATGAATATAGATCCCATGCCCCCCCAAAAAAAGTGTGAGGTTCTCATATGTTTCATAGGAAAATGGGGTCAGCAGGCAGCCTGAAGACACATGCTCACTACCAGAGCAGATGACGCAAAGCTGCACAGCTTATGAACATCAAACACACCCATTAGTCACTGTGGGTGGAAACGCAATTCCCCCATGGACAGAACGTACACAGTATTAACTAGAGCACTAAATAATCCACAATGAAGATCACATAGGACTCATCCTTGTCTATTGAGCTTATGAACGCATCAGTCATTGTGCCTACCTTACCCAGCCTTTCTCCATTAGGTTCCTTGCTATTTCCCCCATGAGCCACTCCCCAATATCCTCTATCTACTACTCTGTCTTTGACTTTGTGGACTTCTATAACCCCATGAGGAGCTCAGACTTCTAAAGAGACCTACTTCAAGGCAGATGAGTTAAGCTTTTTAGCTCTCTAATAGATCATTAAAAAGTGTAGTCAAGGGGCTGGACACATAGCCTAGCAGTTAAGAGCACCGACTGCTTTTGCAGAGGACCCAGGTTCAATCCCCAGCACCCACACGGCAGCTGAGAACCATCTGTAACTCCAGTTCCAGGAGACACGGGTGCACAGACGTAGGTATGTGTATTTTTTGTATGTGTATGAATGCAGTACATTCATACACATACAAAAATAAATAAAATTAAAAAAAAGTGTAGTCAAATTTTGAGTTTAGGTACATTGTCAAACATGATTTCATTGTTATGGTTATTTGGAGGCAAAGTTTCACTGGCCTCAAACTTGTAATCCTCCTGTCTCAGCGTCCTAAAGGCTAAGATTACAGATCTGCATTTGCATCCAGCCAAGTATAATGTCTTATAGTTTAAAACAGTAATATTAAATCATATGGCATATTTCAGTTCACTCCAGCTTCCTGGGGTCTGATGCCTCTGGCCTCTGAGGGCATTTTCCCTCCTATGCACATGCCCACACAGACACACATGCACACACATAAATAAAAATAAAAACAGCACACATTTCAAGGTTTTTTTAAATTCTTCTAAGATCCCAGTGTTTATTCCTCTAACATCCACTTACAGCTAAGACATTAAACCTCAGGTAAACAAAAACCCAGTTTTTGTAAACCTAAGATAGTCTTGGAGGGTTACTTTAGAAATTTAACTGTTGTACTTATTTTTTTTTCAATAGAAACTCAAATATCAAACTATGACAAATATCTTCTCTCACAATTTATTTTCTTTCACAATCAGAAAACCCCAAAAAGATTATAGACATAGGAAGCCAGAGTCTCAGACCAGAGCATTAGATGTTTGGTAACAGAAGAAAGCATAAAGCTATGTTCAACAGCAGGAAAGCTGTTGGGGAGGCAAAGAAAGCCTGCCAGCCACCGTGACCTCAGACCGCGTGCTCTTAGGTTCACTTGCTGTTGGAAAACTGTCGGAGATGGTGAATTCAGCATTAGCTAAGATATCTAAAAGCCAAGAGAGACGGCTGCCACCTGCTAGAATCTTGACGTCCCTGTCTAGACATACACTAGAATCAAGGATCTAAGCAGCAGAGCCGGGCAGTTCAGTTCCCAGTCTAGAAACAAGGACCCAGGGGCCAGCACAGAAGGCTCCCCCTCCTTAACAGATTTGCAGAGTGAGGAACAGATGATTGGCTACAGCTTAGGTACCTGTTATAAAATCTAATTCTGAACCTGTCAGCTGAACCCCTTCTGCTCCCCCACCTCATCTTTCCCCATCTTTCCCACTCTCTCTCCTTCTTGTGATGATGGAAATATGTGCTGCCTTGTATGGTCGGAACTCTTTTCCTTACTTACTGGCATTGTTCCTTGAGATTAGCTAAGGCCAAAGCTATTACATCTCTATTTCTCCTGAAGGACACTGTAAATTGTTTGAGCTTCTTCTACTTAGGCTACATTAAACAAACTTAAAAGACCTGTTTTTCCTTCCTTGCTCATTCTGGATTGCATTTGAATTGCAATTGTGAAATGAGGGTGGCCATAAGTATAGGGAGGATGAGCGTTGCACATTCATATTGAACTAATTGATGAAGAAATTAGTTCAGAACAAAACAAAGTCAAAATCCCTCACACACAGAAGAATAATCTATGGTGATGGTCAATAAGAGCAAAAATTACTTTCAAAATAATTGAGTGAGATTATCTTTAAAAAATGAAGTTTAGCAAGAATCTACTAATATATTTAATGGAAAAGAAAATGGCAATACAGACTTTCAAGTTTTCATGTTGAAGATACCATCTCTAGAGTATTAGAAATATTTAACATGGTTAATAATCCTTCAATTTTTACAATCATAATAAATATAGAGAAATAATAATAAATATGAAGCACTCCCAATCTATAGAATATTTTCCTAACCCAAAACTCTAAAAGTTCTTCAGATTACTTCAGGGATTAAATCAATTATGCTCTTGCATACTTTGTCATTTAATAGCATTTAATAGTTTTATTCAGTGAATATTGGAGTTATCAGTTTCTTTCCTTTATTGCTGAAACTACACAGCAAAGTTTGTTTGGTTTGGGAGGATTTTTGTTTTGTTTTTTGTTTTTAGTTTTACTGAACTTTCCATTGGAACCAGCTGTTTTCCTTTTTTTTTTTTTTTTTTTGCCTTGATGTGTATGTGGTGTTCAGAGTGTGTGCGGTTGCCTTTGAGACTGGAGGTCTAAGCCAGGTGCCTTCCTCTGTTGTTCTCCACATTATTTTTGAGGCAGGATTTCTCACCTAATCCTGGAGCTCTCCCTTTGAGCTTGACTGTTTGACTAGGGAACCCTCTGGATCTGCCTGCCTCTGGCCCTGGTACTGGGGTTACAGATGCATGCTTCCACATCCGGTGTTTACAAGGCTACTAAGTATCCAAACTCAGCTTCTCAGTACTATGACAAGTACTTTAGCCACTGAGCCATCTCTCCAGCCCAGAACAAGCTGCTTTGACTTTGAGAGTTCACATTATATACTTCTTTCACACAAGAAGAAAATTCTATTCTTTTTTACTGAAATGTTAGGCTGGCTCACAACCTGGACAAGGTTACCTGCTTATTTTGATAGTCTAACTCAAAATTCCCTGTCTGTAGCACATTAATTACTAATAGTAACATTTGTGAGAATTCTCAAATTGATGAGCCTTTGGTCTACACTCCTGCAAGCACAGAACACCCCTCTATCTGTTTTCCCATGCCTAATGCTGGCTGCAGCTAATAGCTCAAGGTAAGTAACATTCACTGTATAAAGGAAAGTATAGCTTTATAGGCATGCTTTTCTCAGCCTGAGATGCTAGCTCCAAAATGTGACAAAACCACCTTTCAAGGTAATCATGCAGTTGAGAGGTTTCAGTCCGGCAAGAGCTTGCACCTCATCATCTTGTCCTGGTCTCCTGGGCTGCTGTTGAGCCAAAAATTTCCTGAGCCAAGCTTTCTCGCAAGATTTCCTGTACTTCCTGTTTCTACGTGAGCCAGAAATACCATGAAAACAACCTTTCTTGTGGTATTTTTGCACTTCTACTCTGAGATGGAGATAATCCCATATTGGGGAAAAAATTTTAATTGTGAAAACGTTTTCAACTTTCAAACCTTCAAATAATGTAGGTTCCTCCTTAGGGATGAAAATTTGAAATGACGTTTGCTTGGCCTCTAACTCATCTCTCATAGGAAATATTCAAGTCCAATGATCCAACATTCTGTAATTTCTCTGGGATATTTTTACAAATATGTCAAAGAGCATAGAAGACACGTTGGGAATTTATATTCGTGGATTAAAAAAAAAGTTCTTGAAGAATTGTACAATGAAGGACTATGTTCTTAATTCATTGGTGTCTGTGATATATCATATCATATATTTGTTTTCTTTGTTCTTAACCCCTTTGTTCCAAGTGTCAGGATATCCTGATGCTCAGTACTATTATGAAATAACTGAGCAAAAATAAAAATAGTCAAACACTTAGGAAACTCTTCAGTTGCTATGTCAAGGAAGTTTGTGCCTGAGGGGTGAGTTTAAGACATTATTCAGGAAATATGATAATAAAGTGCACCAGCCTTGTTGTGCTTGTTGAATACAGTTGTCTCAGTTCTAGATCCTTGACATCCCCAGTCTAATGGAAAGGCGGGATAAAAACTGGAAGGGCTGTCTAACAAGGCAGATGCATCAAGTTGATGCACAAATCCTTTGATCTCTTAACAGAGGGAATTAAATAAGGACGCATACTTCTGATAAAGTAGATCACTGGTTATTTCCTCACTGGGTTATAGAAATATGTGGTTGTTATAGAAAACCTACAATGCTTTAATAAATGAAATTCACACATAAAACAAGCGTTATCAATGTTTTTTGTTTGTTTGTTTTTTAGACCCTAAAAAGGTTTTGATCATTTTTGATCTATTAGGAAAGAAAAAATATCTTTGCCAGTATACTTTTCATGCAGAAAAAAGGGGTGAGGGGGAAATCACTTATGGAAAACCAGTATGGAAAATCAGGCTTATTAACCATGGTTTTAGGAGAATATTAATAACAACAAAATTACAGTAAGCTTTCAACTTCAAAAACAAAAAGATGTGGGAACAGAACTATGAAAATAAAGCACTCTGCAATGATCTTTCTCCCCTCCCCCAAATCTCCTCCACACTCCCCTAAAGAAATATCAAATGATTGTGTGATCAACCAGCCCCTTCAGGAATGTGGAGCAGGAGCAACAGCCTGTACATCAGCAAAATAAAGCGCCAAGCAAAACAAAGGCCTTTGCAAGGCAGAGACATGAAGAGCAGGGGAAGATGGGATTGTTAGAATGTCTTTCAAGAAAACAGGGGCTTTCTATGTGTCTGTGCAAGTTCAAATTGTTCCTACAAACCCAATTTGCTGGCAAAAATGCCAAGCATAATACCACCCCACTTTCGTTTATGTCCGGGGCCTTTCACATAAGCGACAGGGGGCATCTCTGTTGCTGTGTTGGTTCTGACTTCCAGGGTCAGTGCCTTCATCTTTGAGCCTCAGGAAACAAGAGGCTTGGCCCGCAGTTGTCCTCAATTCACCACTCTCAGGTGGTGACACAGTAGTCAGTGGCCCAGATATGAAGCCCACAGTGAGCTCTCTCTGAAAAGTTAATCTTCCACACTTTCTTTCTCTTCAATGCCATTTATGACCCCCTACCAACACCCTTTAAAATGATGACTGCCCTTTGAAAATGAGTTTTTAACCATCCTGAGCCACGTCCCAGCCACATAAACACACTGTGCATATGCATAGGGGCCTTGACACTTCCCTAATCCACTTCTTTCCAGTTAGCTTTGGAATGTGATTCAATGTTATTTCCCTTCCAGCTGAAGGGCAGCTGAGGTTACAAAGGGATTTGACTAATAGGCCAAAACCTGGTGAGTTTGCTGAGAACTTTACAGCAAGGGGGTGGGCTGTGGAGAAGGAAGGAGACTGTTTGATCTGTGGTCCTCGGGATCAAGCCAACCCCATCCCAGTGAGAGCACCGGGTGGAAGGGCAGGGTGGACCTCACCAGGCCTTCCAGAGAGAATCTGCAGTTTCTGGGTCTGCAGAGTCCGGGAAGCTTCTAGGCTTCTCGCTCAGGCAGGGGATGGCCCCTCACCTGAAATCTCGAGATAACTGGCCTCTGGAGAGTCCCTTGGAGAGTCAGGCCAAGTGGAGACCCAGTTCTTTTGCCTGAGTCTTTCATGGCTAAGCCACTTGACAAACTTTGACAAGCAGCAAAACTCACTGAAAACAAACAGATCAGGAGGAAGAGGAAAGGCAAAGGCTGAAACCTCAATGGCTTTTTCCCTCCCTGCTGTCGTTCCAGCTGTAGCCTGGGATTAATTAAGTGCTGTGAACTCAGTGCCTGAGAGACAACGGGAAAAATGCAGTCTATCTCTAAGGAAGGCGCACAGTGACAGTTTCTCAGCAGTGAGAAACCTGAGGAAGTGCAGCGGCCGGTCTAGTCGCCAGTGTTTTGTTCAGGGACTGGGAAAGCCAGGGAGGCTGTGCCAGGCTGGAGGAGGCTTGTCTTTCCAAGGCTGGAGAGGATTTCACGGGGGTTCGCCTGCCGCTGCTCGGGAAGAAATTCCCCTCTGGTGGCAGCAGCCGCAGCAGCAGGAGCAGCGGTAACAGCGGCGGCGGCGGCGGCGGCGGCGGCGGCGGCAGCAGCAGCCCTACCTCCTCTTCTGGGAAACAGGGCAGAATGCCTGTGCTAGAGCGGTACTTCCACTCGGCAGAGCTAGGCAGGAGGTGGACAGCCCCAGAAGGTGTGCTGCCGTCTTCCCTCGGCAGCAGACCGGGGTGCCAGCAGGGGCCGCTAACCTGGGACTTGCCAGAGATGATCAGGATGGTAAAGCTGGTTTGGAAGTCCAAAAGTGAGCTTCAGGCAACCAAACAGAGAGGCGTTCTGGAAAATGAAGATGCTCTCCACAGTTTCCCAGGTAAACTGGCGGTGGGGTACAGAAGGTAACTGGGCCAAGTCTGATCACTCTGGGTCTCCTCCTTGGAGAGCCCAAACCATAAAAATTGGGAGAAGGAAGGAAGGCATGCTGTGCGAACAGGGTTCAAGGGCTTTGACTTGCAAATGTTTGCTCTATTGAAGAAATGCATCTTAAATTTAAGAGTGGTAGATGAAGGAGTGGAAATCAACAAACCTGGTTATAGAGCTTAGCTTGTTGCAAGCTTGCCCGGTGGACTTAAACAGGTCAGATTTCCTGAGTGTTAGACCCTAAGGGGAGATGGTGAAATAAAATTCTCTTTAATGTCCATCATACCTCTAACAGTTCTTGATGTCTCCAACAGTATTTTGAGTTGCTTTTTGTAATTCTTTTTGCAAAGTATAAATATATGTTCCAATTTTTAACTATGTAACCATAGAGTATGTATTCCAAAAACTGAGTGTGGTCTGCATGCTTTATGAATCCAGAGCAAGTTAGTAAACCCTCCTGCCTCAGTTTCTCCTTTAGCAAGAGACAATAATACAAACACCCCTATTGATATGAAGAAAACTCAACTCACCCAGAAATGTGGAGATGATGAATCACAGGGGCTCTGTCATGTCATAAGAATGTGCTGTGTTTAGGACAGTCAGTTGTGCCTTCCTGTGTTTCTAGCAGTGGGTGCAGGAGCACAAAGATGCTCTTGGGACTCTGTAAACTACAGATGTCACAACTGATGGCTGGGTGCTCCCTTCTTTAGGGGAATATGTTGGTAAAGATTTGCAAAGCAGCAGTCGACTCACTTGAGAAGAAGGAATATAAGTGTGTTTATGCCTTTTAAATCTTGGCGATCCTTGTGCACTGGAATCTTGATGTGCCATTGGCGGTGAGGGATGGGACAGATGGAAAAGAGACCAGAAATTACCACCCTCTTTCTCATGGAAAGAGACAGAGAATAAAAACTCCCCTAAATTTGTTTTTAATAACTTATAGTAGAAAGTTTTTAATGTTAAGCTGTCTAATTTATAAAGAATATTATTAAAAAGTAATGCTCTGGGCAAAAAAAGAAAATCAGAACGGAAGAAAAAACCCAATGTGTTGATCTGTAGTAAACAATGTGTATTTGAGCACTTAGAGAAGAGAAGGAAAGCAATCAGCCTGAGGTTTATGTGGCCTTGGGAAGATGGAAGCCCACAGAAATGGTCTTGGTCAGAAGAAATGATGTAATGTGAAAGCCATTCTGCATTTCATATGTGTAGGGCAAGAAAAATGGAAAAAACCACCTGGGCAGAAAATTTAACTGTGGCATTTCAACTGCTACCACCCTGGGTTTGTTTCATTAAATGACATGATTAAAATTTGTATTTCAACTGACATCCTTTCATAAGACTTCCTAACTCACTGTATACTAGCCTGTGGGGAAAGGTGCGTATTATCATGTACACTCTATGTGAGCAGGGATCCAACACCTGAAGAACGGCTACCATGCAGAGCCAACAGAGCCCTGTAACTTACAGTACTTAGAGTGTTTGAATGGAGACGGTCGAGTGAGACAGGTTCCATTTCAACATCTCCCCTCAGGGTTGGTCTGCCTCATCTGTCTTCCCTGCTCAGTCAATCACAAGGAAAGAAAGACCTATGCTTTCTGATGTGGGCATAAAACCCTCTCATCTACTAGCAAAGGGCCAAAGTGATGAATAGGGCTGCGTCTCCTTCCACAGCACCTCCTGCTTCCTCCTGGCTCCCATCTCTGGCGCTGCCTTTGCCCTTTCCTGCCAGCAATCAGGTGCTCATCAAAGGCACCATCTCCACCATGAGGGTGCAGTCATGATAGCTAAAGTTGTTTTCAGTTATTGGGGTGGGGGGGTAGAGGGGCATGATAGAAAACACCAAAGTACACATGAAGATTAACACACACACACACACACACACACACACACACACAGGACGACCACCACCACTACCAGCCATTTCACCCTTACCTTACCTTAGGGTCCTCAATTTATACTTTGACAATATTATTAAATCATTGTGCATCAAGTGACAGCTCCCTTCAAGCCTTGTCTTGTGCTTGGGACATCTTTTTTTGGCTGAGCCACCTAAGAATGTTCTAGTAAAACTACAAAATCCAATTCAAGCATCCCTGCCCCCGTCCTCTTTGCTGTCTTTACTGCTAGGTGCTTAGCATGCTACACACAGCATTTTTTGCCATGCTCATTAGTGAAAACAAGAAAACTAAATATTATAAAAATCCATGTGTATTTTGACTGCCCATGATAACAGATGAATAGGTTTAAATGTTTAAAAACCATGAAATTGCAAAAGTTCTAAATAGAACCAATAGCCACTTTATAGGATCTAGAGGTGAGTGTCACTGGTTCTTAATATGTTTAAAGTAACCTTAAAAGTTTTGGATTTTCTTCTTCATGAAGGTCATCATTATTTTTATTCATGTTTTCTTACACAACACTGCAACTTTGTTCTTCACAAGTGAAATATAAAAATGCTTCAGTAGATTTTTTTAGGTAATAAGGGGAGAAAGCAAAAGAATATTTAAGAATATATATATTTATATTCATAGGAAATGTAAGAGGAAATGCCCTGAACCATGAGTGATAGAAAGCAAAAGAGAGCAGTGCTTGAAGAGAGCTAGGAGGTGTTGGAGAGGTGACAGATCAGCATGTCCTGGAGACTGTTCCAACCAATAGGCTGGAGGGAACTTCCACAAGGTATGGGGTGTCTGGCAATGGGGAGTAACCCTAAGCTGAGCACTGGCCGAGATCCTGCTTCCAAAGTTATTGGCATAACTGAATTCAGAATGCCAACTTGGTTTGTTGAATTGTCATTTATTCACTTAATCATATTAATACGTATCTTTTTTCTGTTCTTAAAACAAAAGATCATCTACTGCTAACCCCTGCATTTTAAAAATGAGGTGAATAGTTTAGAAAGATTACTTAGTCTATGCCTACACATTTAATATGTCAGAACAAAACAGGATCTCAATGGCCCAACTGATCCACGAAACTTTAACATGAGCAGAGCATGTTCTGTGTGATTTAGATTCACATTTAAGATAACATGTGTCTTTAGTAGTTACATAGTGATGGCTCAAAGACATGAATTTGTGTCACAAAAACTCAAACCAGAAAAATAACAGTACCATTCAAAACAAGTCAGGGACTGTATGCTCTTTACTTTTTTTTCTACTTATTTTGTGTGCTCTAGTTTAGATGGAAGCCCCAAGTGGTGGAAGATGTGGAGACAATCCTCATTGATCCTTCTAGCTTATAGCACAGCCTTAAGAGCAGGTACCAAAGTCAAGAGTGGGGAGAAAGGAGATGAGAATTGAATCTGTGGTTTCTCAAGTGCTAGGAGTGTAAATATTACTCTAATTACAATTCTAGTCAGCAAGCAGACATCTCCTAGCGGGCCTTGTTCTTACTTGAATAAATAATCTGATTTTGAAATTCAACCAAATAACTGTAAACTGCACCACGGAGCTTCTCTTTCCTTTTGGTAGCTCTAGACTAAATTTTATATTATATTTTACTTATTTATTAAGCTTGTTCTCATTTTTTGAAGAAAAGTATGAAAAGACACAACTCCTCTCCAAAGAAAAGGCACACCCCATTTCCCATTAGCCCTTGTAACTTGTCATATACTTTGAGAAAAATACAAATATCAGAGATTCACTTTATACCCAGCTCTGAATATCAAATGTCAGACAAGAAAACCTCCAGGAGGATTCTGAGTCCAGGACTCTACAATTTAAATTGACATTTAAAGTACCATTTTAAAATGTCTTAAGTAGCAGACATGACATAAATTATGTTGAAGAGTGAACACTTTGATCATTATAATTCAACGAGCTTTTATTGGATGCTTCGCATATGGAATAAGCTAGACAACATAGACTCCAAGTTGAATCAAAGGTTTAATGAGGGAAGAATGATTATGAATTCATGAATCTGAGTTCTATCTGCAGCTTCAGTGTAAAAACAAGCACTCGTTAGTTTCAACTTCCCTGTCCACTCAAAATATTGACTTGAATGCTGGCAGAATTCAGAAACACTTGTAAAAAAATTCATATGCTCTTTCAGATAGTCAGCAGTGTTTAATGATTTCATTCAAAATAGAACAAATTGCTTTGAGAAAAGAATCAATTAGCCTCGACGGGTGATAAACTGGTATTAATTCATAGCATTTCTCCAAAGCTATTGCTTGTAGATATAAGCCTACATTTGGTTCAACTACACTGAATAACAACACTGACAATTTCATCCACCCTTTAAAAAGAATGCAAAATCAAATCAAAACTAAAAGAAAAAACAGGCCTGGTGGTTCATGCTATAACTGTAGCACTTGGGAGCCAGAGGCAGAAGAGTTTCTACAAGATTAAAGCCATCCTGAGCCACATATTAAGTCTCAGGCCAACCTGGGCTACAGAGTGAGACCGTGACTCACAAAAGAAAAGAAGAAAGAGGAAAGGAACAGAGAGAGATATGAAAAATTGAAATATATCATCTCACCTTGAACCAAACCTGTCCTTTGTGTCAATTTGATTTTCTGAGTGACAGAAATCCATGTGTAAGACAATTTCCTCCAGGTCCCCAATTCTAATTGGTTCTAGGTCTTTAAAATAAGTTCATGTGGCCTACTATAGTTGTAGGTTTAGATATATTTAAATCCTGCATCCACAGTTCTGAACTGTGTGACCCTATACAAGTTACTTCCCCTATGGCTATCTCTGTTTGTATAAAACAGAAAAAAAAATCTTGCCTTCATATGAAGTTATTCAAAAAAATCGAATCAACTAATATCCCAAAGTCGCCCTAGAATGAATGACCTAAACACAACTCCATTCTCAAGAAATGGCAAATAGAACATCTAAGTGCTGATGCTATTTCCTCAGCCCCTTCCCTCACACCCCTTCCTTCCTCAGATCCGGCATGTGGCTCTTAGTCTAGCATCACAAAATCTGAGCTGAAATCTTGCCTCTCATCTCCATCCCTCTTCTTTCTACTCTGTGACTTAGATCAACAATGTTGAAAAGAAAATAGAATTTCCTCACCCCTCTCAAAATCCTTCAGTGATTTTCCAAATTCTTATACCCTCCATTCAAAGATCTCAGCTCTCTGGGACTACCTTGCTTTCCCAGGCTTATTTGTCATGAATCCTATCCCAGCTCTTATAATCTGCCTAGACAAGGCAAGAATCCCACTGCAGAATCTGCTGTCTTTGCTACTCTTTGTTCCCAAGACTTAAAATGACTTCCTCCAAGGTCCTCAATTTCTCCCATTCCTTAAGATCACACTTACATATTGGTTCCTTCCCAAAGCCTTCCTGAGACCAAACTAAAATGTCATTGAATTTTTAATCTATGGATTTTGCATGTGTGGATTCAATTGATTATGGATTGAAAATAATAATAACAAAAATAGTCTGTACAGGAAATGCATAGACTTTTTCTTGTCATTTCTTAAGCAGCCATATAACAACTACTTATCTAGCATTTACATTCTATCAGTGTCAGGAATTATCTATGATCTAGAAATGGTTTAAAGGATATAGGAGGATTGCATAGGCCGTATGCTAATACTGAGGCATTTTTTCACATAGGGACTTGAGCATCCATTGTTTTTTGGTATCCACATGAAGTCCTAGAGCCAATCCCTGTGGGTAACCAGGGGTGGCTGTGTGTCTTCCTTTCTGGATGCTCACAGAACTTTCTCCCTATTTATTTCACAGACAAATCATTTTATTTTGTTATACTTATATATGTTTCCTCCTCCTTGAGTCCCTGTTCTCCGAGAGTCTGGAGAGCATCCTATTTTCTTAATGTTTTGCTTGTCAGGCACTCAATACCTTTTGATATATGAAAAAGAAGAAAATTATCAAAAGAAATAAAATTATTTACAAGTTGTCATTAACTACATGAATGAGTACTTTTTCTTGAACAGATAATTCAAGAAACATGAATTGGAGTTCTTCCTTTTAATGGAATCATTTTTAAACTTCTAGCAAAAGATCAGGATTAGTCATTAAAGCTTTTAAAATAAAAGGATACATAAAAGTGAATTTCTGAAATCAAAATTAATGTGAGACAGTACTTTGTTCTTAAAGAATAGCTGTAATTCACTTATAAGTACAAATTCTAGGTGAAAATGTATATAAATTATATATGCATTTATACACTTTTAAAAAGAATTCTTCTATTTAGGCATCTTGCAATGCTTTACATAAAGTTTTCAAAGCTGTGTGGTTGCTGTTGTTGTTGTTGTTGTTGCTGCTGCTGCTGCTGCTGCTCCTGCTATTACAAATAATTTTCAGCAACTCTGCAAGGTGATTTCAAAGACAGAATGTGAAGTGAAGGTGTTTACCTGGCCCCACAAATGACCTTTTGAGGCTTAGCTGAAGATGAAAGATGTTCTTTCCATGTTTTCTATTCTATCACTGAAAACAGTTTCTCTTTCCCTTCTTCCTTCCTTCTTTATGTTTTAAACAAGGCCAGTTTAACTGCATAAAAATCACTGATATTAATATCAAATTACTCTAAAAAGAACACCATCAGCACTGCTGTAGAAAGACCAAAATTTCCACAATATCTTTAACGCACAAGCAACTGAAAGTATTCATTCTTTTCTACTGGCACGTATTTCCTGTCTTTAAATATATTTCATAGTAAACAGTAAGCATGTTTTACCATATGAGAACAGTAAGCAAAGCTCACAGAACCAGTGGTTTAATGCAATGCTGTAGTACAGATATATGTCCAACATTCTTCCATTCTCTTAATTCTCTGTTTTTCCATAAATTTATCTTGGAACTGACATCAGTCTCTAAAATGCTAAGTGACCATTACAAGAGATAATGTGGCATATGTTTTATGGATTATAAGCCAAGACCTTGTCTTGAATGTTTTATTACTTTATGAGCTCCACACAACTTCTGAGGACCCTCAAGAGTCTCCAGATCCTATCTTATCGTTAATAGCAACATACAACTTAAAATCAGCTTGGAGTGCAATTAGGAGGCATGGTTGACAAACAGGAAGCCTGCTTTTAGCTCTAGATGACACTGAATCCAGGAGACCAAACTTACTGCAGAAAAAAATAAATTGCTACAAGGAAAGAACAAATTCAAGAGAGATTTAATAGCACCTGCTTGAGCAACATAATAGAAACAGAATGGTGTAAGAGCCAAAATAAGATAAAGATGAAATAAGTATAAATGTTTAGTCAAGATATTGAACAGGGAAATTAAATAGCCAAAGTAACAATGTACCCTCTTTGTCTTTTTCCACCAATAATACAATACAATAATCAAAGCCAAAACATAAGATCTGCATTCATGGTTCCTTCCCCAAATCTTTTTGAATGGCTCCAAAAAACTCTCTCTCTCTCCCTCTCTCCCTCCCTCCCTCTCATACACAGAGAGAGAGAGAGAGAGAGAGAGAGAGAGAGAGAGAGAGAGAGACATACGTGTGTGTGTGTGTGTAAATTTAGAGAATCCATACATCTAGAAAGGCTGTGAGTAATTAATTCAAAAAAATTGACAGAAAATACATCTTGCTAAACAAGATGATTTAGAAAGAGAAGGGAAATGAATAGGCAGAGAAGCACAACCAGGGATGCTCAAGGATCCAATATAAGAAATTAACCCCCGGGGCTGGTGAGATGGCCTAGTGGTTAAGAGCACCGACTGCTCTTGCAGAGGACCTGGGTTCGATCCCCAGCACCCACGTGGTGGCTGAGAACTGTCTTTAACTCCAGTTCCAGGGGAATCCGATGCCCTCTTCTGACCTCTGAGGCATTGCACAACACGGGTGCACAAACCTACCTGCAGACAGTACAATCATACACATAAAAAATTAAAAATAAATAAATAAATAAATAAATAAATAAATAAATAAATAAATAGAAATTAACCCCAAGCACATTCAGAAATGAAGAGGAAACAGTCACTGTGGAAGACTTTAAGAGATTTCAAATCTCCACACTCAGTTGTGGAATAAAATGCAGCTCGTTTGTCTTCTTTAACCAATGAATCATGGTTTGTTCATCAGCTCTCACACAAGTTCTGAGGAGGTTCACCAGCCTGCATGGAGAATACGGAAATTTTTTTATTAATTTTATTTATTTCTGTATGTGTATGAATGTACTGTCTGCATGCAAGTTTGTGCACCCATGTCGTGCAATGCCGCGGAGGTCAGAAGAGGGTGTCGGATTCCCCTGGAACTGGAGTTCTCCTGGAATTGGAGTTTCAGACGGTTCTCGGCTGCCATGTAGGTGCTGGGGATCGAACCCGGGTCCTCTGTAAGAGCGGTCGGCGCTCTTAACCGCTAGGCCATCTCTCCAGCCCCGAGAATACGTAATTTTAAACTTCCTAATCAACAACACAGTGGCCAGTCTCTCCTAGTTCCATTTCTCCTTTTGAGTGAATACTTTTCTACTATTTTTGTCATTCCAAATGATAATTGTTAGTTACCACTATTGTTCTACTGCAAGTTCACACTCAAATAAACAACAAACCCATTCAGAAGGCCAAACCATGAAGATAGGCCCCTCTTTCACATCTCAGTCTCACTATAACATTGTCGATTATCCTCAGTGGATCTTTTGATAGAGTGGTGGAGCACCGTGAGCTCTAGAAAATACAAAACAAATAAGGCTCATGGCTATCTATCAACAGATTTCTAGCTCCACTCCGTATGGAACCTGGGAATTTCCTACACAATATGGCTTATTAGACTTACATTCCCATGTATATGTTGAACTCAATTGTTTTGAGACCTTTCTCTCCTCTCCTCCTCTCTCTCTCTCTCTCTCTTTCTCTCTTTCTCTCAGTTCAGCAACTATCTCAAGATTTTGACAACAGAAAGTTCAGCTGAATAAGTATAATACATGAAACAAGGTGTATTCAAATGATATCTTCGGTTGGCTTCCACATTGAAAGCCGAGGATTTTCTATCTGCTACTAATTGGGATTGTGGTCATGACTATGCAGTGTCTTCCTCTCTGGTCAGGTCCATTACATTTTTATTATGTGAATGTGCTAACTGGAAATTTTTGAGAGCTCTCTGACTCCTGACTACTCGGGACAGGAAATGCTGGAAAACACAATACTGCCAGCACATTAGCAGGGATTGCTATGTTCTGACACTGGAACAGGAATCATTATTGCCTCTTCCAAGATGGTTGAGATGGAGAGACTACTGCTGCCTCTCCCCTACAGTCAATGTGTATTACTAGACTTGTTTCCTTTGAACACTGATCTGCCATGCTTTTCCTGAATCTATACCTACTTCTATAATAGAAGAAAACATTTTGATGTAAGCCAAATTGGTATATAAAAACTAAGGAATGGTGAATCCCCCATATTTGTACATTTGAAAGCTAATTATTTCTACTCCCTTTAGGATAGAAAGGCTTGACTGTTTGATTTGGCAATGCATGCCTTGCAGATAGTGAATAGACAAAATCTAATGAAAACAAAAAAAAATTAAGAAATTTGAAAGTGTTTCAAATCCTCCAGAAACAATTAGAGATATCGATCCTAGGATGCCACAGGATGGAAAAGCAGGTTTTAAATTGGATGCAAGTATTTGGTTTCTTATACTACACAAAGAACATATATCCAAGATATATTCCCAATTTAGGAGGTATAAATTTAGGAAATATAAATTTATTGGTCATTTACTCAAGATCTTCAGAAAAGAAAAGTCAACTTTAATTTCTAGGTTTCTCTTCTACAGTAATTCAATTATTTAGTTATTTTTTGAGTGCATACCATGATGTTATAATTCTGGGCAGAAGGAGGAAAGAAGAGAGGTTAAGGCATGTTAGAGATATAGATCAATATATGTTATTTTTAAGTATACCCTTTTAAACTGCAAAACTTACAGAGTGGATTTTAATGACTATCTTCCTCCAAGTTCTTGGCCTTCTTCAGGCCTGGCATGAAAACCTGCTTTAAAGACTTTTCAGTATCTAGCTCCTTTTTTTTTTTTTTTTGAGTACAAGCATCCTTCATATAAAAACCAATTTGCAAGCAGTTGTGCCCAAACCCACACAGCCCAAGGGTCCCATCATCCAGCTGGGGGGGCTTGTATGCACAATCAAGTTGATCAAATAAGTGTCCAGTCTATATTGATGTAGTTTTAACATTCACCCCAATCGCAGCCCTTACATTCTACCACTACCCCTCTTCTGTAGATTGTTCCTTAGGCTTAGAAAAGGGGCACAGGTGGATGAGAAGCAGAACAGTATACTTTGTCTGGAGATGTCATTTTGGACTCTGATCAGTTCTGGCTGTTTCCTTTCATGGGCTGACAGTTTATCCAGGAATAACCTTTCAATCCTACTAATGAAGCACAAGCGATTAGATATTGTGGTGATTTGAATGAGTGTCCCCCATAGGCTGTAAGTATTCAGACATTTGTCTCCAGTTGGTGGCACTGTTTTTGGAGGCCTTAGAAGGTATGGCCATGCTGGAGGAAGTGCGTTGTTGGGGGCAGGCTTAGTGAGTTTTAACAAGCCTCATGGTCTACAGTTGCTCTCTCTGCTTCCTGTGCTCATTGCGAGATGTGACCCTCAGTTTGCTGCTCCAGTCTCCAGCCGCCATGCCTCCCACCACAATGGACTCTAATTCCCTGGAACCATCAATCATAAGCTCAAATAAACTCTTCCTTTTATAAGTCCCTTGATCATGGTATTTTATCACAGCAACAGAAAAGTGACTAATACAGTAAATTGGTACCAAGAGTGGGGTGTTGGCTGTGAAGAACCTGACCATGTGGATGTTTGGAGAAATGTGGAAGACTTTGGAACTTTGGGCTAGAAAGGCTGTTGACTACTGTAAGCAGAGCTTAAAGGGCCATTCTAGTGGAGGCCTGGAAGAAAGCATTGCTGCAAAAGATTGGGTTCCAGAGGAGGATAAAGACAGGCAGCAACTGGGATATTTTGATAAAGAGTCTGGCAGCAGTTTGCCCACAGCCCAAATGCTTGCCTGATGCTAAGTTGAAAAGCAATGGACTGATGTCTTTGGTGGAGGATATTTCAAGACAGCCTAACATAGAAATGGTGGCATGGCTTTTAATGGTGAATATTATGCAGATCTACAGTGAAGAAGAGCAGATGTGGCAGAAAGAAATGCAGAATATACAGTTTGGATCTGAAAAGTATATTAGGAAGATTAAAGGTGTGGCCAAGGCATGTGAAAGAGAGGCTCCCTTTCATAAGGAGATTAAAGCAATTAAGGAGAGGCCTTGAGATTTACAAGTAAACAACAGAATCAATACCCTCAGGGCAAGACAACACCCAGCTGATCCTCCAACAAGTCCAGGGAAGAGAAAAATTACAAATGTGGTTAAAGTAGGAGAGATTCCATCCCGAACTTGCAGCCAGATTTGACAATTTCATTCATGTGGTGCTGGCTTTAGAGGCATGAAGTTTGCAAGAGTGAAGGGGCCATCAGTTCTTCCTCCATGGTTTCAGAGAGCTGCCAAGGTCAGGCAGAGTACAGCAGAGGTGTCCCTGCATAAAGTAGGCCCTGATAGGCCATTGCATGAAGCCGTGAATGTGAAGCCTGGTTGGCAGTGGAGACCCCAAGAAGACATTCGAGATGCCAGACCTGTGAGATATTTGCCAAGGAGAGCTGCATACAGGGAGTGGTACCAGCCTAAGAAAGAGATGTATGTTGCAAGCAAAGCTGGAAGAGCTGAGCCATCTAAGCCCTTTGGAAGTCAAGTCCCAGAAGTTGCACATGGAGCTACTGGACTTGGTTTTTGCCCTGCTGGTTTTCGGTCTTGTTTTGGTCCAGTATTTCCTCACTATGCCTCTATTCCTCCCTTTTGGGATGGGAATGTGTATTCGGTTCCACTGTATGTTGGGAGTATATAATTTGTCTTTTGATTTTACAGGAGCTTATAGTTTGGGAGATTGGCCTGAGTCTCAGAGGAGACTTTGGACTGTGGACTTTTGAATGGTATTGAGACTGGTAAAGACTGTGGGGACTTTTAAGGTTGGACTAAATGCATTTTGCATTTTATATGGTCAGGAGCCTATGGGGGCCAAGGAGTGGAATGTGGTGGTTTGAATGAGTGTCCCCCATAGGCTGTAAGTATTCAGACATTTGTCTCCAGTTGGTGGCACTGTTTTTGGAGGTCTTAGAAGGTGTGGCTGTGCTGGAGGAAGTGCGTTGTTGGGGGCAGGCTTAGTGAGTTTTAACAAGCCTCGTGGTCTACAGTTGCTCTCTCTGCTTCCTGTGCTCATTGCAAGATGTGACCCTCGGTTTGCTGCTCCAGTCTCCAGCCACCATGCCTCCCTCCACAATGGACTCTAATTCCCTGGAACCATCAATCATAAGCTCAAATAAACTTCCTTTTATAAGTTCCTTGGTCATGGTGTTTTATCACAGCAACAGAAAAGTGACTAATACAGATATATAGGTATTTAAACATTGCTAATTATTATGGTAGGTTACTTTGGGATAGACACAGATGTTTGGATGGTGTGTTAATCCATGGATTACTTTTTTTCCTGTAAAAGATGACAAGGTCTTATTGTGGCATATAATATCTCCTAATCACTAGAGGATATAAGCTTGTGGTAACATCCATGAGTTATTCCTCGAAGAAGAGAGCTAATAGCCAAATAGATTTGGGATATACAGACATATGGCTGCCACTGCTGCACAGTATCTCCAAGCAGGTGAGGTGTAGCTGATGGTGGAGGAGTCTTGCTTGACTCAAGGAGACCAACATTTGCTTTATTGGTTCAGTGGCCTTTGGTAACACTCTCTGGTATTCCAGAGACCAACTGTACACTTGCAAGTGTGGTCTCAATACAACCTTCCCATGCTTACATCAGGTCTTTGACAGCAGGGCCTTACTGCCTCTCTTCTTGCAGGTATCCCAGTTTACAGGCAAGAAGCCTTTACCTTTGGGGGGGAGGGGGCTTGGATCCCCTGGCCAACATCTCCTTACCAGAATAATCCATTGCTGCTATCAGTGCTCTCCTGTATTAATATATTTTGCTTATATGCACCGCTTAAAGAGGCTTTAGTATTATATTTGGTTCTGAATACAGAATAATCCTTTTTACGGTTCCTATGTCTATTAGTCAATTAAAGAAAGCAGTTTTACAAGAGATTACCTCTATAACAGTCAGCTCTAATTTACAGTTAGAGAATGACTTCATTACCACCATGTTTTTCTTTGTTCTATGAAATAGAGAGGTATTTCAGTAGAGATTTATACAGAAATACAAAATAAAACATATAAGTTAATGGACTTGATTTCTCTGAAGTCATAGTCCAGTCATATAGCTTTAAAGAGCAAAGTGTATAGTGGGTAAAATTTATTTGGCAGGTACTCAACTCTGCCGAAGCTTTATTCTATTGATAAATTTTCAATTTTGAGATCTTGAAACTAACAATGGGAGGAGATTTTTATGTTCCCACAGCTAAAAACACCAATATGAATGCCCAAAAACATTCAACTTTTGGCTGTGCAGGATGAACTGGGAAATGCCAGCACAGAGGCTGACCCATCTGAACATTAAAGAAAGCAGAACCTCAGACTGCCTGAGTCACAGACACTGAGCATCTCTCTCAATTCTATTGGGGTTAACTGTTTATAATGGGCCCTAATGAAGTTTACCTTCCAGATGCTGAGAAACCTTCCTACCTCTCCCCTTTACAGGAAAAAGAGAAACATGATGGTACTGAAGTCATTCCCTAATTGTAAATTAGAGCCAACTATTATAGTGGTAATTTCTTATAAAACAAGTATAACTACCCTTTTTAAATTGACTAATAGGCACAGGAACTGTGAAAGGATAATTCTCTATCTAGAGACAAATTCAATAGTAAAGTCTTTATAAGCTGGTAATTAAGCAAAGGAAACTTCTGATATCAGCAATGAATTATTCTGTCTAGAAGATGTTGGCTAGGGGATTCGAACCCCCCAAAATTATAAAGGCCTTTTGCCTATAAATGAGATATATGCAAGGAGAAAGGCAGTAAGTCCCTGTTGTCAAAGACCTGGTGTGAGCATGAAAAAATGTTATGAGACGTCACTTGCTAAGATACAACTGGCCTCTGAAATGCCAGAGAGTGTTACCAAAGGCCACTAAAGCAGTACAGCAAAATATTGGTCTCCCTGAAACAAGCAAGACTCCTCCGTCAGTATCAGCTACACCTCAACTGCTTGGAGATACTGTGCAACAGTGGCAGCCATGTGTCTCTATATATCCCAAATCAAATTGGCTATTAGCTCTCTCCTTGGAGGAATAACTCACAGCAAATGCCACAAGCTTATGTCCTCTAGTGGTTAGGAGATGTTATTAGCCACAGTAAGAACTTGTCACCCTTTATAAAGAAACCACAGTTTGTGGATTAGCATACCATCCAAGCATCTGTGTCTATGCTCACAGCTTAGCTTGCCATAATAATTAGTACTGCTTAAATGCCTGAAAATAAAATTGCTTGTGCTTTGTTAGTAAGAATAAAAAGGTATCACTGGATAAGCTGTCAACCCATGAAGGGAAACAACCTGAACAGACTAGAGTCCAAAATGACATCTCCAGAGAAAATAGACTGTTTTGCTTCTCACCCACTTGTGCCCCTTTCCCAAAGCCTAGGGAACAAATTGCAGAAGAGGAGGCGTGGTAGAATGTAAGGGCTGTGGAGAGATTGGGGTGAATCATGAGACTACAGCAATATAGACTGGACTCCTAATTGATCAACATGCCTGTGCATACAAGCATCTCCAACTGGACTATGGGAACCTTGGGTTGTTCAAAATTTGGACATAGATACTTGCAAATTGGTTTTACATGAATGTTACTTAATTCATTGCTTATGCTTAATAATTTGAGTCACTTAAAAAAATGCACCAATTACCTAATTGTACAGCAAACTGAGTAACATCAATGTTATCTGAAAACAACTGTGTTATTATATTGTAGAATCCCTTAAAAAATAAACGAATAAAAGAGGGGGAAAAAAGAAGATATAGATCAATTAGGCCACACAAAATACCAGGGCAGAATGGCATATGTTTTACAATCCATAGAAGTAACACTCCATAGAGACATGAGGAAGGTTTGAGAGCATTCTCAGCTAAATTTATTTAATGACTATCATGTGTCAAATACTTTCTTTAGTTTCTAAGAAAATTAGAATCATGAAGCAAGGATATTGAGGCAAATGGATAGAGATAATAAATACATAGACAATAGATAGATACATAGAAAACAGATATATAGATGATCCATGGTAGATATATAGACAATAGATGATAGATGATAGATTATTATAGATAGATAGATAGATAGATAGATAGATAGATAGATAGATAGATAGCAGATAGAAAGATGATAGATAGTAGATAGATAGATAGATAGATAGATAGATAGATAGATAGATAGCAGATAGAAAGATGATAGATAGTAGATAGATAGATAGATAGCAGATACATAGCAGATACATAGATAGATAGACAGCAGATAGATAGCAGATAGCAAATAGATAGATAGATAGATAGATAGCATATAGATAGATAGTAGATAGATAGATAGATAGCAAATAGCAGATGATAGATAGATAGATAGATAATAGATAGATAGATAGATAGATAGATAGATAGATAGATAGATGATAGATGATGTAATTATACAACAACTGCCAACACAAGAAGGAAGGGCTAATCATTTACATACAGTGGGTGGTAAAGAATAAGAAAGGAACTAAAATTTTTACCTGTCATCCAAGGTAAATCACAAACTGCAAATAAAGAAGAGACAGAGGACCAAAGGGAAAAGATACAGTAGAACCAAATGTAAGAAATTCTGTGAAATGACAAATTGCAGCATATGGATTGCATCAAGGGTGGAATGGAGATGAGATTAGAAAACTGGGAGTCCAAGTAGCCCACAGTTAGACCTGCCTTTTGGGTGTGTCTTTCTGAGACAGGGTAACCTTATAGCCCCACCTGACCTGGAACTTACTCTGTAGACCAGGCTGGCCTTGAACTCAGAAATCTGCCTGCCTCTGCCTCCAGAGTGCTAGGATTAAAGGCGTTCGCCACCACTCCCCACTTAAAGATGGTTCTTAGCCGCCATGTGGGTTCTCAGAAAGAATCCAATCTGGCTCCTCTGCAAAAGTAGTCGGTGCTCTTAACTGCTGAGCCATCTCTCCAGCCCCTAGACCTGCCTTTCTAAGGAGTGTGTCTTCAAGGTAATGAATGACCTAAGATAAATGTTCCTGTCAGATCACTCTAGACAGTGACTGGTAAAAGGACCTGGGATGAAAAGATTCTGAGGAAATTACAACTATAATTGTGCCAGTCAGTAACCATTTTGATTGAAATATTAAAATATTTTATTATTTTTATTTTATGTGGATGAGTATATTGCCTGCATGTATGTAAGTGCACCTGTGTAGTGAAATGCCCATGAAGATCAGAAAAGGGCATCAGATTTCCCTGGAACTGGAGTTTCAGACAGTTGTTAAATATCATGTGGGTGCTGGGATTCAAACCCAGGTCCTCTATAAGAGCAGCCAGTGCTCTTAACAGCTGAGTCAGCTCTCTAGCCCCTAGTGTTGAAGATTTTAACATAGTTACTATTTTGCCTTCAGTTCCAAGGGTTATAGTACACTACAAAATGGCTCAAGAAATTTTGCACAAATCACAAAGTCAATGGCCTTTACCCTGTGAAGCACCCCACTCTGAATACATGAATTCTTGATTCTTCCACCCGCAGTTGCCATCCCAGCATGTTCACTTCCTCCTCAAATTCAGGACACCACCTGACCTTATGCCTCAAAATCTGAGCATCATCTTTTCCTCCTGTTGAGAAAGTCATATTTCTTCCTGTTTTGAGGTTGCCATTTTATACAAACAAAAACAATTCTTCCAAGGCTGGGAGCTGCAGAAAGGATGAGAAAAATCTATAAAAGGAATGTAACTTTTCATGTAGCTTATAATTCTTGTAGAATTTAGTGAGTTAAATAAAACTACTTACTTAATAAACCTTGTATGACGTATTCCTTGAGCACCAGGCATTAACTGACTACCTTCCAGTGTAAGCTAGGAGGCTTTGTTTTAGACTGATCTTTATAGCTACATCTCTAAGGTGGTTGGAAAGAATCTCAACAAAATGTGAGAAGTTCTCTTTCAGTGAAGGAGTTAATGCAAACAGAGGTACAAAGGTAGAGAGGCTAAATGAATGGTTAGAAATGGAGATTAGTCAATTTGTTTGATAAAGACATGGAGTGAAGGATGATGGGAAACAAAGAATAAGTCTTTAGAGGAACCATATGGCATGTGGACAAGAAATCTTAATTCTGCTAGAATTATTCACAGTGATAAGTAGAAAAGTAGAGAGGTCTTTGACTTTTGCAATGGATATGGGTCTTTAAATTAACCATCTATTTAAGCCAGCACATTATAAAAAGGAAACTGAACCCACAAAGGTTACATGATGCACTCAGGATCCCAGAGCTGCCAGTTCACTGCACAGAACCAACTCAGGATATCAACATCTAGCCCAGCTACTGACTTAGCCACCCCATGTGTTATGGTCAAACCCCCAAACTTCTAAACTTCAAAAAGGCTTCCACGTGGCAATCCCCCCTACATGGAATCTAGTCCATCCTTTTCACTCCCAAGTACTTACCACCCCTATGACTGTGATGTTGGTATGTGGAGTCCATATTTTCACTTCAAACTTATAGGTTGAGCATCAATAAAATAAAAACCAGACATCCAAAATGCTCTAAAAGCTGAAACTTTTTAAGGGTCAGTGTGGCACCAGAGGAAAATTCCACCCCATGTCACACTCAGAGGGCAACGCATTAAAAATATTCTAATAAATCACTTTCAGACTATGGATACAAGGCATATAGTAACACAACTAAATTTCATATTTATACTGTGTTTCCATTCCCAGAATTCATTATGGATTCAAGTATTCCCAATTTTTTTTTAATCTGAAATCTAAAACACATCTGGTCTAAAGAACTTTGGATATAGAACACTCAAACCCTATCTACAAATGAATACGTGTGTTCTAGTTTCCTTTCAATTGCTGTGACAAAACACTCTGACCAATTCCAACTTGGAGGAAAGGGTTTATTTGGCTTACATCTCCTGGGTCATAGTTCATCACTGAGGGAGCCCACCATAGGAACTCAGGGCAGGAACCTGGAGGCAGGAGCTGAAGTACAGGCCATGGAGGAATGCTGCTTACTGGCTTGCTCCCCTGGCCAATGCCCAGCCTGCTTTCTTATACTGTACATAACAACCTGCCCGGGGTGGCACCACCCACAGTAGGCTGGGCCCTCGCACATAACTCATCAATCAAGACAATACTTCACAGATGTGGCTGCAGGCCAGTCCAATGGAGTCAATTTCCCAATCGAGGCTCCCTCAACCCAGGTGTGTCAAGTTGACAATAAAGCTATCCAGCACAACATGTATTTAGAAACCTGTCTTTTTCTTGTTTTCAAACTTAGGTTAGCTTAGCATGTAGCTCAGTGATACAGTACTTGTCCGGGAGCACTACGTTCAGTCCCTAGCATGGGGGAAATCAAACCCACGTTATCAAATATCTGGGAAAATTTCAAGCCCTTTTTGTGAATTTTCCCATCTGGACAGTATATAGTGTGCTAAGGAGGGTAGCAGTCACCAGAGCAGAATGCCGGAGGTAAGAAGTTAACCAGGATTGCAAGGCCAGGGGGGGCGGGGGTTACATGTAAGGTAAATAGACAGAGGTGGAAGCTACCCAGTTCCTTAGCCATAATAGGCAATGTTACCGTGGTCTTTTGAAAGCTCTGCTTCTTTCTACATCATTGCCTGTATGTTGAATTTTAGGAGAGCCAGTGAGATAGCTGAAGAAGTATGAGTCTGGAGCTGAGGAGATAGCTCAGTCGTTAAAAATACTTGCTTTGGCTTTGGGCACAACTGCTCGCAAATTGGCTTTACATGAAGGATGCTTGTACTCACAAATTATCACTTATTGTTAAAAAAAATGAAAACAAAACAAAACAGAAAGATGCAGAAAAGTTACAGCAGAATGCATGATCTGGGATGGGTAGGGGTGGGGTGGGGGGAAGGGAAGGGGATATATGCCTGAACTGAATTGGAAAATGATGTATGAAATACACAAAGCATCGATAAAAAGAAGGAAAAAAAAATACTTGCTTTGTAAGCAAGAGGACCTGAGTTCAAGTCTCAAAAGTGCACATGAGAAAGCTGGAAATTTTGGTGTGCATTTGTTTGTTTGTTTGTTTGTCTGTGGGGGATTGGTCTTTTCGGGTCAGGGTCTCCCTGTAGCCCCTCTGCCTCTTGAGTGTTGGGATTGAATCCAGCTTTGGGTGTGCATTTGTAAGCCCAGCACCGGGAGGACAAAAGCAGGTGGATGCATGGGGCTCACTGGCCAGCCTCACCAGCCTACTTGGTGAGATCCAGGTCAGCAAGAGGCTGTTTCATAGCATCAGAGGTTGGTCCGTAAAGAACGGCACCTGAGGTTGTTAACTGGTTCCCTACACATGCACACATACCCACATGTACACCCCAAAGAAGAAAGTATGAGTCTATGGTACATTTGTCCCTAAACCAGTGTGGAGTAGCTTCTCAGTCCTCCAAGATATCTTTACAAAACAGTCCTGCATATGCTGCATGTCCTGTGGTCAATCCTTCAGTGAAGATTTAGCAATATTTAGACAGGGCTTTGGAAACTAGACAAGCCCATCCCCAGCCACTTGTTTTCCTTTCTTGTTTTTCTAAGGTGTTTGTGGCTCCAAAGGAAAAAAAAAGCGTAGCGTTGATGGGGGCGGTATTTGTCTTCCTCTTTCTTCTGAAACTCCCCCTCTGTACAGAAGTTTTCCTAGCTGTCTACATTACAACATGCACAGCCTGCCTGCCACCCAAATAAACTACCAGAATACAATCAAAGTAGCTCTTTCTGCTTCACGCAAAATAGGGTTTGTTTCATTAAAAATAAGATCCTGTGCTGAATCACAACAGAACTTTTTTTGATGCTTAAAAAGAAATGCAGTGAGTAAGGAGCAGGAGACCCAGAGCTTTCCCATGTTGCTCTTCATTATTTTTACTCTGTGCTCCCTGTACCCCTGGCTCTAGCTGAAGCAGAAACAGTGAAATGCCATAAAATAACCCTCTCTCAAAGTATATTTGGCTTGACAGGAAACAGGAAATACCAGAAAAGATCACAAGAAAAGCTGTAATCATAAGATTTCTAGCCTAATTCTTTTGACGTCAGCAGTTTAGATAAGTCAGATAAGCAATCGCAAGCATCCGCGGTTCCAGAGTGCCAACCCAAATACCCGAAGTGCATCTTCAACCCTTTTGAACTCTAGCATTGTTGTTGAGCCCCTGTTCTCCTTGTTCCCCAAGAAGCATATCCTGAAATTGTGAGTTATGGAGTTAGTGTCAACATTAAGGTATTCAGAGACATTACACAGAGCTTCTAAATTGGTCCTAGAGCCAATTCATCTTGCTTGGTATATTATAAACCCTGGATAGAGCTGATTGTTTATAAGACATAAGAAAAGTCTGCTTCATCTCAAAAAGAGTTTGCTTCCTAAAGTCTAACTTTCTCAATCTTGGCAACTAGTCTGAGGCTGTGTCATGTCTCCCTATAAAAACGCTCAGAAGATAGATTAGCAAATCCAAGATATTTAGTAACATTTTTATTATTTTCACCTTTCTTTGGCTACTGCCCACCCTTACTTCCTACAACAAAATACTAACGAGTTGGTTGACTGTAAATTAGGAGGATACTGTCACCTCTGAATTTTCCTAACTTCAGACCAGAACTATAGAATTCAACAATTATAAAACATGCAAAGGACAGAAGCTTATGTATAGTCTCTTGAAAGGATGAGGCAAGAGTTTAAAACAAGATTAAATAGAGGATTGAGGATGTTGCTTAATGGTAAAACATTTTCCTAGTGTGTGTAACACTCTAGGTTTGATCCCTAACACTGAAAAAAAATTTTAAGTTAGATGTAAATTTCAAATAAAAAGACTGAGAATAAAAATTTATTTGTACAGTATCTACCTATTTCCAAAAAAGATTTCTAAGCTTATAAGAGCTTATACAAAGTACACACAGACATAAAATCATTTGTGTCAGGATGTAACAAAAGCCCTATGTAAAGTAGGAAGGAAGACAAACAGTTATGAGAAGAAATTAAGAAAAACTGACATCAGAACTTCTTATCAGACAAGGCAAAGGGTAGACAGAAACCATAACAACATTCATTATCATCAGGAAGGTTTGCTGGGAAGAAAAACGTTGCTCCTGGCATTAAGTGTGTGGAACAAATTTTGATGAGGGCTTTTTATGTATCAATAGAAGATGTCCTTCTAAGGAATTTAAGCAGATAGGTAGGTGTGACACAAGGTATCAGGAATATGTATAAAAAGTAGCCTTTGGGGCTGGAGAGATGGCCTAGCAGTTAAGAGCGCCGACTGCTCTTGCAGAGGACCCGGGTTCGATCCCCAGCATCCACATGGTGGCGGAAAACAGTCTTTAACTCCAGTTCCAGGGGAATCTGACACCCTCTTCTGACCTCCACAGCACTGCATGACACAGGTGCACCAACCTACATGCAGACAGTACATTCATACACATACAAAATTTTTAAAAAGTGTAGCCTCGTACAACTGTAAAGTTATAATACAGCCCCTTAGAATGTCCACCTCAGACAGTTCCATGGCTTTCATAGTGAGTATACATGCCATTATCATTTTCAAAATGAAAAGAGTAAAGTTAAGGAGAAATGCTATCTCTTTGACTGTGTAGATGCTTTTGCATTTGCCTTTGGCCTGTGCCAGAAACTGGGCTCCAATTATACACACTGATAAGTTGTTCCACCTTATGGAAGAGTCTGAAATCTTTACCTAGCTTTTTATCTGATACAAGGCCCTTTCCTTCTCCTCAGTATATGAACACAAGGCAGCTGCAGATACTCAAAAGTGAATGCTAGGTCTGTGAACAAGCTCAGACATCCAAAACATCCTATGGTTCATATGGAGAAACAAAAGACCCTGGATAGCCAAAGCAACCCTGACCAAAAAGAGCAATACAGGGGGGATTACCATACCAGACTTCAATCTATATTATAGGGCTATAGTTATAAAAACAGCCTGGTATTGGCACAAAAACAGACCCATAGATCAATGGAACAAAACTGAGGATCCGAATCTGAGCACATCCAATTTCAGTCACCTCATATTTGACAAAGGGGCCAAGAAGACTCAATGGAGGAAAGACAGCATCTTCAGCAAATGGTATTGGCAAAACTGGATCACCACTTATAGAAATAAAACTAAACCCCTACCTCTCGCCATGTACAAAAATCAACTCCAAATGGATCAAAGACCTCAATGTGAAACCCAAAACTCTGAAAATGATAGAAGAAAACATTGGTAGTAACCTACAAGACATAGACGTAGGAAAAGACTTTCTAAATCAGACAACAGCTGCACAAAAAATAAGTTCAACAATTAACAAATGGAACCTTAAAAAAATTCCGGGCTGTGGGGATAGTGCAGTGGTTAAAGGCTGAGGCTAAGAACTGCAGAAAAATTCAAGAGTTTTTGTACAGTGAAAGAAACAATCAAAGAAGTGAAGAGAAAACCCACAGAGTGGGAGGAAACCTTCACCAGTGATACATCAGATACAGCATTAACATCCAGAGTGTATAACTACTCAAAAAACAAAGGAGGAAGAAAACAAAAGGTGGAATAAAGAGCTGAACAGAGACTTCACAAAATAAGAAGTAAAGATGGATGAAAAAATCTTTAAAAGTGTTCAACATCACTAATAATTAAGGAAATGCAAATTAAAACCCCCTTAAGATTTCATCCTACTCTAGTAAGACTAGCTATGATCCAGAAAACAAAGGATACCAAATGCTGGAGAGGTTGTGGGGAAAGGGGAACACTCATCCACTGCTGGTGGGAATGCAAACTCTATGGAAAGCAGTGTGAGGAACTCTTAAGAAACTGAAAATGAGGGGGCTGGAGAGATGGCCTAGCGGTTAAGAGCGCCGACCGCTCTTACAGAGGACCCAGGTTCGATCCCCAGCACCCACATGGCGGCCGAGAACCGTCTGAAACTCCAATTCCAGGAGAACTCCAGTTCCAGGGGAATCCGACACCCTCTTCTGACCTCCGCGGCATTGCACGACACGGGTGCACAGACTTGCATGCAGACAGTACATTCATACACATACAGAAATGAATAAAATTAATAAAAAAAATTGAAACTGAAAATGAGTCAGGCATGGTGGAGCATACCTTTAATCTCAGCACTTGAGAGGCAAAGTCAGGTGGATCACTGTGAATTCAAAGCCAGCCTGGTCTACAGAGCAAGCTCTGGGCCAGCTAGGACTAAAGGGAGACCCTGTCTCAAAAAGACAAAAAAACAAAACAAAACAAAACAAAACTGAAAATGAGCCTCCCACCTGACCCAGTCATACCACTCCTGAGTATATACCCACAAAACTTATTCTATCACAGAGACACATGCACATCTATGTTTATTGCAGCTCTCTTCACTATAGCAAAGAGCTGGAAGCAACCCAGGTGTCCCTCAACCAATGAGTGGATAGAGAAAATGTGGTACATCTACACAATGGAATTCTATGCAGCAGTAAAGAAAGATGACATCAGGAACTTTGCAGGTAAATGGATGGAACTTAGCCATTATGCTAAGTGAAGTAACATAGTCCCAGAAAAAGAAAGGACAAATGGTATCCCTCATTTGTGGATGCTAGCACCAAATCCCTAGTTGAAAGGCAAGGTGAGCAATGTTAATGTTATATTTCTTTTTATCTGAAAGCAACTGTGCTGTGTGAATCCTTTAACGGGCTCTAGAATTAACTTACTACTTATTTTCAGACTTTGTAATTGTGGTATATGGGTAGAGGGTATATATTCATATTTTAGAGTAATATAAAACTAAAGGGGAAAAATGTGAACTCCTAAACATATTTTGGAATTAACATACAGTTTATTTTCAGAGGTCATAATTTTGGTATATATGTGACATATATGGGCATATTTTAGAGTAATACAAATGGGAGGGAACAGTTAACTTCTGAAACAGTTAACTTCTGCCCAAAGAAAAAACCTCTGCAGAGTAAAAAAAGACTGAGAAAAAAATGCAAGACATGTTTGGCAGAATGCATGAACTGGGGTGGGTGGGGAGTATGAAAAAGGGAATGTGTCTAAATTGGACTGAGAAATGGTATATGAAATACACAAAACATCAATAAAAATATTTTCTAATAAAATGAATGCTATATTCAAAGTTCAGAGGAAACATCTAAATGTACTTTTACCTGATCCCATTTTCCATATATTGCTTAATATTCTGCTAAGTTAAAAAAACATTTTAATATTTTCCAATAAATACTGTGTCTTTAGATTAAAACAAATATTACACTGAAGGAAACAAAATAAGTATGAAAACAAGTAGATTTATCTATACAGGACAAAAATGATGAGCAGCTAGGTGTTAAGTGCCTTGAGAACTGGAGTCCAGACGTCTCTTCCACCACCACTGCCAGGTCAAGTTACAGAGGAAGGTTACCAATGCAACATGGACAGGGGTAAAGCCTAAAAGAACCAAGTTAACTGTAAAACGAAAACAAAGTTCTTGCCTTGTCTAAATACAATGTATCAGGCATCAATCCTGCAAGAGAATTAAGAATGGAAGACTGAAAGATACAAGATTTGATTGGGCAAAATAACACCTGCTTTCTAAAAAGTACAATGGAGCCCAGAAAGGAAAAAGATGGGGGATAAGGCCACATGTGCCCAAAGTATGAGCAGAGGTAGAGAGAGAGGAAGAATCTGGAAGGCCCCAGCAAGATTTGTTGGTGCCTTAATTCTTTTTATGCCTTAAATTCTTTTTTTTTTTTTTTTTTTTTTTTTTTGGTCTTTTCGAGACAGGGTCTCCCTGTAACTCACTCTGTAGACCAGGCTGGCCTTGATCTCACAAAGATCCGCCTGCCTCTGCCTCCCAAGTGCTAGGATTAAAGGCGTGCACCACCACACCCCGGCTATGCCTTAAATTCTTAAAGCTGAGATGCTCTTGTTTCTGACAGTTGACCAGAGTCAAAGTGAGCACCTAGCTGTCAGCAGTTGCTGTCCGTTTATACCATCTGTCACTAGCCCTGTTGAATTAAGTCTATCCTTTCACTGGAAATCATGCTGGATGCCTGCAGTCCAGATGTGTGCACATACAAGTATGCAAAATACTCACCACTGTACAATATATTTTAATCAGGTTAAGGTGCTTCGAAGGCTTCTCTGGCCACCCTAAGTCATCAAGTTCCTTCTGAGATTGGGATTATTCGCAGATGCCTTACAAAATGCAAAAGTCAGAGCAATTAAAGAGTGGTACTTTTAGGAAGCCTGCAATCCTGAGTTCCTTTGAGAACAGACTCCACTTTTACAGTATTTGTGGTCCCCTTTTCTTTTCTTTTCTTTTTCTTTTTAATCCTTTTTTTAAAAAATATCTTTTTTATTTTATGTGTATTGCCAGCATGTGTGTAAGTGCACCTGTGTCATGTGGTGCCTGCAGATATCAGAAGAGGGTGTTGGATCCCCTAGAACTGGAGTTACAGAGAGTTGTTAACTACCATGTGGGTTCCGGGAATCAAACCCAGGTCCTCTGCAAGAGCACTTAGTGCTCTTAACTGCTGGGCCATTCTCTTTTTAATTATTAGGAAAAATTAATAACCTCTTACTTGCCCAGCCCCAACCTTTTGCTCTATCATTGGGATACTCTTTCATTTGCTGTTAAGTGTAAGGATGGGCACTGGAGTCAGACTGCCCTGCATCTTTACCAAGCTCCTTGGACTTTGGCTTTCTCATCTGTAAATGATAAATAACAGATGCAAGGGGCCTGGAGAGATGGTTCAGTAGGTAAACTACTCACTGTTCAAGCATGAGGACCCAAGTTTGGATCCCCAGAGCCCACATAAAGCCATACACAGTAGTATGGATCTGTAACCCCAGTGCTCCTAGATTTGCCCAGAAGTCCAAATTCCACATCAACAACAAAGTACTAGAGTGTGGCAAGCTTTCCATGAGTGTTGATGCTCATTAGCCCACACTATTTTTATTTCTCATAATACCTAGAAGTATTAAATTGCCATGTTAGTTTACTGTAAAAATAACTTTGCTCAATTTACATGTCCCATCCAGGCTTCATTACTATGAATCATAGTGGGAAGAAAGTTGTAGAACAAAATTCTGACTTAATTTTATTTGCAATTCCAAGAGAAAATTTTGAAAATAACCTTTACTTCTAATTTTCCATCATATCTTCACCCAGTATAATCAATATGTACAAAGAGACCTATATCAGCTGGGCGTGGTGGCGCACGCCTTTAATCCTAGCACTTGGGAGGCAGAGGCAGGCGGATCTTTGTGGGTGCAAGGCCGGCCTGGTCTACAGAGTGAGTTCCAGGACAGCTGGGCTACAGGGAGACTCTGTCTTGAAAAGATCCAAAAAAAAAAAAAAAAAAAAAAAAAAAAAAGACCTATATCATACAACTGTCAAAATGTTCTGAACAATTTTAAGGTTGACAAAGTTGAAGTGTTTTGGGGTCAAATTATATGCAAAGGTCATTTCTTAAAAGCACATAGAATAGTCCAATATCCTTTAGTCAACTAAATCCTTTGTTAAAATAAATGAAATGAGAGGCTTGTGTTTTGTCATTTGTTGCGCTAATATAATTTATTCATGATATTAATGGCCACTTAAATTCAAAACCCTATTTAATAATCACAAAGAGGTTTTCACTTGAACTAGTCTCAAGATTTCTATTTTGTTGAGACAATATCCACTTCAGACTTGTTAATCGGAAAACCCAATTCTTAGCACGTGCCATTAGAATTGCAGCCATTGCTACAGCTCCTTAGGAGTTAAGATTGATCACTGTGGGCAAGCAGCAGGACTTCACGAACTTCTCAAAGCACAGACTTCTAAGATCAGCATAGTCGCCTGTGTCCTCATGAGCCTAGCAGGAGTCAGTGCTTTCTAGAAAGGCCATCAGATTTCCTCATCAGAGCTCAGAGTTTGAACAATATTCAATTGGGAACAAAGACTATCATCAAGATATAGAGCATCTGTTTGGTAAGAAATATATACACCCAAAGAAACTTGAACTCACTCAGAATAGCAGAATGTTTGCTGGACAAAGACCTGTGACCCCACCCTGCTTCCAAGGTCCATTTCCCAGAAAGTCAGCTAGATGGAAACACTAATAAAATATCTAGTTAATTGCTCTTAGGGAAATAAAACTAGTAAAAATTATTCTAGTTCAGAATGTAGTTTTTATGCACTTCAGGTTTATGATATTCTAGAGTTGTAAGCAATGGTGGGTTCAGGAGACAAAGATCCCTCACCTATCAGCACAAATGTTTAGCGGTATCTTATAACACTGTAAATATATAGATTGAGGAAAAATGGGAGTAGGGTATGAAGAAGGCAGAGATAGCAGGTAGTATTTTATAGGATTCAGAAAGAAAATCCCTTATTATATCCATTTCGTTAGAATGACTGCTAGACCAAAGGAATTCCATTAAGGATATTAATTTGAAAGAACAAGTTGATTTATGTAAGGAAAAAAAATGTGATGTTTGTAAGTTTTACTATAGGAATATTTAAAATAAGATCGGAAAGTTACCCACCTAAATACTCATGATTCACCTTTAGTTACATGAATTATGAATGAGCTACTCTGAGCAGACTTTCGGCATTAACAGAGTTGACATGTCACACTGACCTGTAGTTTGAACCAGCATGGTCAACAGCAACTTTACAGGGTAGGAGTTAAAAGTGATTGTTTCTGAGGCAGAGAGAAGAGAACAGGATGAACGCACTCCAGCCCTGGCTTCTGTCCCTCAGTGGTTCCTCAATGTAGTCAAAGAGAATTAATCAAATCTCAGACACTAAAGCAAAAGGCACTTCCCTTGTCTGCATGACAGCCAGCCAAACTGAGGGCCTATGGAGCCCCAAACCAGGATGGAACCCAGCCAGGAAGCACCATCACCTGAAACAGAGCCCACATTTGATTGAAGCTCAGAATGACAAACTTGGGATGGTAGAGGATGAAGAGGAGTAAGAAAAGCTTAGGCTTTAGACATAAATTCCTAAGTCTTCACTGTGTAACCTCTAAGAACTTAGTAGACTACTAACCTAGCCTTCACTTGGTAAATCTTCCCCACAAATTAGACCATTCAGTTTTCATAACTGTTTCACATTGAGAATTTCATCTCTCACCTCGTTGTAGTTGAAATAAATGGAACACTGCCACAAATAGACAAATCATGCTAAATCTTTCTTAAAAAACAGTGACGATGGTGGTTGGAATACTGAATGTCACTTTACAGAAAATATTTGCTATAAGTCAATCAATTCCCAATCTACCTGAACTCTGCCAAGCTTACAGAAGAATAGGAAGAAAAATAAACTACATCTTCTCTCTCCCTCTCTCTCCCTTAGAAAATTGTGATCCCATTTAGAGCTGTGGCTCCATATGTTCTTTTGTAGAACATTAATCTGAAAAATTAAAAACATAGCAGAGTAAAATAAATAATTATTTTAATCAAATTGATAAAATTAATATCCAATTCATCTCCTCTTCTTCCTTATCTACTGGAGTTTGCAAAGCTTTTTTCTTAAATAAGAATTAGTTCTAAATCTGGTCATAATCCCAAATCTTCACTCTGTCTCTGACCTTATGAAAATAGAAGCGATTCTTTCTGCTACTGTTCAGTTTATACCATTTCTCTTCTCTGCCTTGTTCTCCAGCTGTCTCCTAGGCCCTCTCTTCTTTGCTGCCCACTTTAATAAGTAACACAGTGAGACTTAGAATATAGCTCAGTGGCAGAGTGCTTGTCAGCATGCACAAGAGCCTGCATTCAATCTTCAGTGCCACAAAAAATACAATGAAGTTTACATTTATAAACAGGCACATTAATTTACATAGTGGCTTGATGGGAGACTATAAACAAAAACCAAAATATATTATTAGCAGACTCTAAATACTGTACAGTATGAATTATAAGAAAATCTTGATGTGGTAATATAAACAACTTTATTATACTATATTCTACAAAATTATGATTTAGAGTTTACAAGGAGCTTTGACATGTACATTACTTCCTTCCGTTCCTATTACAGGGATAGGCACAGAGTTGCTATCCTGCCATACAAATGGGAAATGGAGGCCCAGATTGCATAAGTGACTTTTCCAAGGTCACAAAATAGATACAATATTAAATGAGGTTTTATACAATTTCTGAATAAGGGAACATGACAAGGCTCCGATTCTAATCCTCTGCTTTGAAGGCTCGGCTCCTTTGTGTTTTATATGCATCCTTTAATACATTTCATTTATTTTTTAAGCCCTTTGAGTTGCTTTGGCTGCTCTTTCGGGGAAAATCACAGTAGGAAGATTGTCATGTTATTTTCTGGAACATTGTGCTGTACATAGTTGCTGTGACATAATAGATATTCAATAATTACTTATTGAATGACGTAAATGCTAAGAAGTTGACTGCCACCCTCTGTTTTAATTTACTCGTAAGTCAATTGAGTTAATGTCTTGTAATATAATAAGGCAGCTTTATTTTTCAATGAATCAATATTAGTGTCAATTGCATTGTTTATAAGAGTATCCAAACAGATTATAAACAATTCTTCATGTGTGTCAATTCTTCACATGTGTCCATTCATCAGTATTTGCACTTGAATTATTTTTATCATCTGGCTCATGTTATCTTTACTTGTTCAATTCTTTAGAAACTATTCACATGCATATTTTTTGTTAACTAGATACATTACTTGATATTGTTTGTTTGAGGAAGAAACTTAAGAAGCAGGCCAAGACTGACCTCAAATACACTATGTAGGAGAGAATGCCCCAGAACTTCATTATTTAAAAATTCTCATTGGGAGGCTGGAGAGATGGCCTAGCGGTAAGAGCGCCAACCGCTCTTACAGGGGACCCGGGTTCGATCCCCAGCACCCACATGGTGGCCGAGAACCGTTTGAAACTCCAATTCCAGGAGAACTCCAGTTCCAGGGGAATCCGACACCCTCTTCTGACCTCCATGGCATTGCACAACACGGGTGCACAAACTTGCATGCAGACAGTACATTCATACACATACGGAAATAAATAAAATTAATAAAAAAAAATTAAAAAAATTCTCATTGGTAGATTAAATATTTCCTTTTAACTTAAATATATATATTTGAATATTCAAAAGACAATACAAAAGAAATGTGGTGCTAACTCAAACACAGTTGTTTTGTAGAAAATTAATTTGAAAAACTAAAAACATAGCAAAGTAAAAATAAATAATTATTTTAATCAAATTGATAAAAGCGATATTCGATTCATCCCCTCTTCTTCCTTAACTAATCTACTGGAGTTTGCAGAGCTTTTTTCTTTCCTTTTTTTATTGATGCTTTGTGTATTTCATACATCATTTTCCAATTCAGTTCAGGCATATTTCCCTTTCCCTTCCCCCCACCCCACCCCACCCCATCCCAGATCATGCATTCTGCCATAACTGTCCTGCATCTTTCTCTCTTTTTTTTTTTTTCATTTTTAGCTATAAGTGATAATCCATGAGTACAAGCATCCTTCATGCAAAACCTATCTGCAGGCTGTTGTGCCCAAACACCTACAGCCCCACCATCCAGTGGGGGGTGACAGGTTGTTTGTTCAATCAAGTTGATCAAATGAGTGTCCAGACTACATTGCTGTAGTTTCACCATTCACCCCAATCGCAGCCCTTACATTCTACCACGCCCCCTCTTCCGCAGGTTGTTCCCTAGGCTTAGAAAAGGGGCACAGGTGGATGAGAGGTAAAACAGTCCACTCTCTCTGGAGCTGTTGACTTGGACTCTGGTCAATTCTGGCTGTTTCCTTTCATGGGCTGACAGTTTGTCCAGGAATAACCTTTCGATCCTACTAATGAAGAACAAGCAATTAGATATATAGGTATTTAAGCAGCACTAATAGTTATGGTAGGTTACTTTAGCATAGACACATGTTTGGATATGTTAATCCATGAATTACAATTTTCCCCCCTGTTAAATATGACAGGGTCTTACTGTGGCTTATAACATCTCCTAACCTGTAGAGGATGTAAGCTTGTGGCATCAGCCATGGGTTATTTCTCCAAGGGGAGAGCCAATAGCCAATTAGATTTGGGATATACAGGCACATGGCTGCCTCTGCTGCACAGTATTTCCAGGCAGGTGAGGTGTAGCTGGTGCTGACGGTGGAGTCTTGCTTGACTCAGGGAGACCCATATTTGCTTTATTGGTTTAGTGGCCTTTGGTAACACTCTCTGGTATTCCAGAGGCCATCTGTACACTTGCATGTGTGGTCTCAATGCATCTTTCCCATGTTAACGTCAGGTCTTCAGCAGCAGGGCCTTATCGCCTCTCTTCTTGCAGGTATCCCAGTTTAGAGGCAAGGAGCCTTTACCTTTTGTGGGGGCTTGGATCCCCTGGCCAACATCTCCCTGGTAGAATAATCCATTGCTGATGTCAGAGCTCCTGTATTAATATATTTTGCTTAAGTGCATAGCTTAAGGACTTTAGTATTATATTTGGTTCTGAACAGAGAATAATCCTTTTCACAGTTCTTATGTCTATTAGTCAATTAAAGAAGGCAGTTTTACCGGTTTTATAAGAGATTACCTCTATAACAGTTGGCTCCAATTTACAGTTGGAGAACAACCTCATCATCATCATATTTCTCCTTGTTCTATGGGGGGGAGGTAAGAAAGTCTCTCATATTAAAACCTTTGCAGCACCTAGAAGGTAAGTTTTGTTAGGACTCATTATAAATAGTTGTTACAAGTAGGATCCACAGAGGGGTTTGATGTTTGTAGCAATCTGAGGCTTTTCTTCCTTTCAATGTTCAGACGGGCCAACCTTTCTGTTGGCACTTTCTGGTACATCCTACTCAATGCAAAGCTGTATCTTTTCTTTCTCAGCCGTTAAGTTGGTGACATTTTGACCTGTTGGAACATACAAATCTTTTCCTGTAGTTAGTTTTAAGATTTGAATTGCAAGGTTTTTGACAAAAAGGTTTCATATCTATCTGTATCCCCCCCCCCTTTTTTTAGGTTTTTGTTTTTTGACCCATGAGTCTCCAGAAGGCAGTCATATTATACATACCTATAGGGTGGAATCAAGGCACAGATTTCATCAAATTCACCCATGCTGTTTTGGGTGACTGTATGTGATTAACTTGGGAAGCAAACATAATTTTTACATTAAATCATCTTATAGGTGAAAGAGAATGCTACAAGGTGATACTGTGCAACAGAAAAATTATAGAGAACATTTGTATGTGCCAATCCCAAAGTTATTATTATACAGATTTTATGTAAAACAAATGTGGACAACAGCAATTTATATCCCCATTTAACTCAGATGCATTACCGTTTTTATCAGAGCCTGTAAACCAATGTTGTTTAATATACACATATTTACTTTTACTAAGTCCTAAAACGCCATGTAACCTGTAGTCAGTGTCTGGGCAAAACTGGATACTTGTTGAACTCACGTCAATTAAATATGCATTAATCGAATATAGAGCTTTTTTTCTTAAATAAGAATTAGTTCTAGGGGCTGGAGAGATGGCTCAGCGGTTAAGAGCACTGACTGTTCTTGCAGAGGTCCTGGATTTCGATTCCCAGCACCCACATGGTGGCTAAGAACTGTCTTTAACTCCAGTTCCAGGGGAATCTGACACCCTCTTCTGACCTCCGAGGCATGCATGACACAGGTGCACCAACCTACATGCAGACGGTACATTCATACACATTAAAAAAATAATAAAGAAATAAAAATTTTAAAAAAGAATTAGTTCTAATTCTTATTAAGGCTAGAGGGCTAGTCTAGGACCAGAAATTCTCAGGCAATGAACTTGATAGCACTATAATAAAAAAAAAAAAAAGCCAGGCGTGGTGGTGCATGCCTTTATACTCAGGAGGCAGAGGCAGGAAGATCTCTGTGAGTGCAAGGCCAGCCTGGTCTACATAGCGAGTTCCAGGCCAGATGGGGCTACAGGGAGATCCTGTCTCAAAAAAGAAAAAGAACAAAAAAGGCAAATACAAAAATTAGAACTATAAAAATAGGAACAATGATACCTTTTGTGCTTTTCCCTATTTAGTTATACTCTCAATAGGCTATAGGAGATGCGTTCAAACTCAACTGCCCACAGGGTTAAAAATCTACCAAAGCCATTCACTAGATACTAAATGAACATCTAGTCTATGCTGGGCACTGCCTCCAGCTCTAGATTGGGTGATGGTAAAGTTCTGTAACATGAAGATTCTATAAAGTGGGGATTAAGAATGTAACTCAGCTCCAAGTCCAGAGCTGTCTATCACAACGTATGTGACTCTGAGCCAATTACCTATGGAGAAACTTTAGACTTCTCATTTGTAAGCACAGTTTCTAGAACATTGCCAGGAATCAACATAGGATATTAGCATCAGAGCACACAATTTGGTAAAAGGGCAAAGATGTACATAATAAAATATTTCATGACTCTTACCAAAATAGAGTAGGGCAAGGGTCATTGACAGTGCCAAAGTGTTGGGACCTGACCACATCTGAGAGTGTGCAGTGGGTGTTAACTAAACTGTCTTTCAAAGCTTTGCATGCGATCCTCTCACGCTATCCTAGGAGGCAACACTGCTAGCATTTTAAAAACAAATTTTCTACCCTTCCTAATGGTGTATGTGTATTGAAGGTATATAGCATGATGATTTAACAGTTGTGTATATTGTGAAATAATTGCCAGTAGAGCTGGTTAATAGATCTATCTGCTGCTTTACTTAGTTCTTTCCAAATATGTATTTGTATTAATTATAGTTGATAGTCTCCAGAATTTATCCATTATATAGGAAAGCATGTACTTTATTGTCCTGCTTATAGGCAGAAAAGGTTAACATTGAGAAGTTAAAATATTTGCTAAAGCCACACAGAAACTTAATAATAGAATTTGACTTTGGGGTCTCTGGAACTCTCTCTGTTAGCCAGGAGATTTTGGAGATGAGCAAGTCATCGAGTAAGCAAGATGAAAGAGCTATTCAGAGAGCAGCTCCTAGATCTGAAAGATCCCTGCCCCTGCTATACACACGCCCCACTCGTTCTTTCTACATCCAATAGCTAATTCTAACCAAACCTCACATTCAAAGTTGTGCTCTAAACCGAACATAATGTAATTTCCAAGGCCCCAGATCACATTAAGACTAGCATTTCACTAGACTTCCACATCCATGTGCTAATTCCAGGCCACCCTGAATGCTTGCAGGGCAGAATGGATGAGAGGAAGCAAGAAAGGCCACGAATGACAAGCTGAGTCTACATTAGATTTCCTGTGACGACTTTAGATTCTCAAGGTCTCAGCATTCATTGGAACCTTTAGAACAGAGGCAGATTGAGACACAAAAACACATAGTGAAAATGACATTTGTTATGATCTTGAGCAGGTTTTCTAGAAAATGAGACACACATGAACTACCCTGCCTCCAAAGAGAACCATGTAATGAAAATGCATTTCCAGTTCAGGCAGGAAAGTACTAATTCAAGAACTTGTGACCAATGAATTGGAGGAGTGGACAGAATTTACTTGAAGGAGCACATGCCAACCTAACTGATGAGAACCTGGCTAAGAGCCCCCAAAGCACTTTAAAACTACTCCAGTATTTTGCATTTAAAATAAACCATGAACACTTCACAAATCCAAGAAATGATGTACAGTCAATATATTTCCTACGTGATTTCTCCCACCACCCTGGTAGGCCAAGACCTTCTTATTTTATATAGAGTCCTCTAGAGTCTTTGCTTTCAATAAGGCCTGAAGAGGACTCCACCTAAATACTGGTGACTATTTTCAGTGTGGAGCTCTGCTCTCCCATCCCTTCCTGTGTCTTCTAACTACCTTGGCATCCACAAAAACTTGAAAGCCCCCTACTTTCCACTTCTCTGACTCACTTTCTCTCTATGCAAAGAAAACAGCACAGAGGCTGGAGAGATGGCTCAGCGGTTAAGAGCACTGACTGCTCTTGCAGAGGACCCTAGTTCAATTCCCAGCACCCACATGGTAGCTAACAACAGTCCATAACTCCAGTTCCAGGGGATCCAATGCCTTCTTCTGACCTCCCCAGGCATTGCAGGACACAAGTGCACTTACGCACATGTAGGCAGTATACTCATACGCATAAAGTAAAATGATAATCAGAAGAAGGAGGAGGAGGAGGAAGAAGAGGAGGTGGTGGAGGAAGAGGAAGAAAACAGTATGTGCTCAGTTCATATTTACACACTCTCTGTTATTTTCTGCCTGAAAACTCACTCAGAGTTACTCCGTGGATATCCATGCCTTATACCCAGCCCTCTCATTCCCAAATTCCTTTATTCATCAAGGATTGACCCAATCTCCACCTTCCTAAAGGATTCGTTACTATCCCAGGTATAAGCAGTGCTTACCCATAGTCAGAACATCTCCTTTCTGACCTTTTAGTTGGTCTACAGTCATTTTTGTATTGTTCTTATCATCTCCCTCCTGTATAATAAATTACCCTCCAATACCCATGAGCTTATTTAGCTCATTAATCATGTCAAATAAAAGTTGGGCTTGTTGACATGCATCTGGAATCCCAACACTTCAGAGGCTGGAACAGGATCATCCTGCATGGGAGGCCAGCTTCAGACTTGTAATGACTTCCAGGTCAGACAGACAGACAAAGATCCTGTCTTTAAAAAAAAAACAATAATAATAATAATAGTGTCAAAAGAAGAATATGATTCTTTTTTTAAGATACTTTAGTTCTAGATTCTAATAACATATGATAAAACCATCAAAATAATTGCAATTTCTTTTTTAATAATTGCAATTTCTTTTGTGTGTGTGTGTGTGTGTGTGTGTGTGTGTGTGTGTATGAATGTATTGTCTGCATGTAGGTTTGTGCACCGGTGTCGTGCAATGTCACAGAGGTCAGAAGAGGGTGTCAGATTCCCCTGGAACTGGAGTTCTCCTGGAATTGGAGTTACAGACAGTTCTCAGTCACCATGTGGGTGCTGGGGATCGAACCCGGGTCCTCTGCAAGAGCATCGGCGCTCTTAACCACTAGGCCATCTCTCCAGCCCCTAGGTGCAATTTCTTAGTTGAGTAGCTTGTAACTTCAGGATTTGTTTTAGAGTACAAAGGAAGGCTATCAGTTAAGATTTCTGTGAGAGTGCAGCTGGGTTAATGCTGCGACTATAAAGAAAAAGCAGGAAGATATCGAACTATTTGCTCTCTGTGTGTGTGTGGAATCAAGATACGCATGGTTTTCTGTGTCATAAATTTGAAAGCTACCTACCTGCTTCTCTACTGGGAGGAAGTTCATCAAGTACTAGGCAGACACAACCTACTCTGAGGGAAGAATCAACAACAGATCACCTGAGCTGTCCTCCAGTGCCACACGTTGGGGTCTTCTTCATGCAGACCACTTTTCTCTGTAAGCTCGAAAGTCCCAAGATGAGACCTACTTGATCCCCTAACTATCCTGACCTCTTCTTTAAGCATCTCTTATAGTCATTTTCACCTTTATATCTAGACACTTCACTAAGAGTATGTAATGAAGGTAAGACTCAGCTCCATCCCTTACCCTTCCTTCCTCTAGCCCAGAAAACACCATCTTGATGTCTTTCTCTTACTTGTCACTCTTTCTATGGGGACTTTCCTGATGCCCTGGAGAGGTAGAGATCTAGTGCCTCTTCCTATTGTACCTGTCACTCTTCTTCGCCATGTATATAAATAGATATTTTAATTTCTATTTTCTCTCCCCCAAACAAAGCTCCCTAGGAGCAAAAATAATGTCATCGTTTTATACCTGACCTACAGCAGACAATCAGCATTTGTTGTGAATGAACGAGCAACCACAGGTAACAGAGCCCACTGGTTACTTGGCTTACCAGCATGACACTTGTTTGTGTATGTGAAACTATATTTGTAACTCCTCATCACATACAAGCCACAGCCCAGGAACCACAGAGCACTATGGCACATGTGCCTAAAAGTCCTTGGAAAGGTACATGTTTGAACCCATTGGGGGTCTGGAAGAGTTGACAGTAGCTAGTTGGGTAACTGCTGAAACCTAGTTTATACACTTTTTTTTTTTTTGGTCTTTTTGAGACAGGGTCTCCCTGTTGCCCCAGCTGTCCTGGAACTCACTCTGTAGACCAGGCTGGCCTTGAACTCACAAAGATCCCCCTGCCTCTGCCTCCTGAGTGCTAGGATTAAAGACGTGCGCCACCACACCCAGCTTTACTTTTTATTTGTCTTCGAAATACCATGTGATCATGCCATAGGCCATTCCTCTTCACAGTAAGTGATAGATGGGGTTATCTGACAAGTATTGCTGCACACAGCCACCTGTGAGGCTGAGCCACGGAAGTAGAATGAGATAGAAAAATGCAATTATCATCCTTCCTCTATCATGTGAGAAGTTGTGTTAATGTCCATGAGCATCATGCTTGATTTGACTGTTCTATAAGTTCATTGTCGTGTTACAGTCCGTGGTGCTCTGATGCTCAGTGAGGGGGAGGATTCAACAACTCAGCCCAGGGTGCCTAGCACATTGCTACTGGCCTTTACTTTCAGAAGCATCTCTGGATTCTGTTCATATACTACTTCTGTTCATCTACTCCTTCATATACTCTAAGACTACACAGGTGGCCTTCCAAATGAACCAATCCAAACCCAAACAGCAAATAAGAAATCCAGAGTTCACAACTACACATTAAGTAATTTCAAATTGTACAACTAAGTATATCAGACTTGATTGAATGGTGGTTTGGTAATGTTTTCATTTCTTGTATTCTCTATTTTTAAAATATTGGTTTTCTAATTTATGTGTATGAGTATATTGGCTGCATGTATGTAAGTGTACCCATGTCAAGCAATGCCTATGGAGATCAGAAGAGGGTGTTGGATCCCCTGGATGTTAGCCACCATATGGGGATTGAACCCAGGTCCCCTGCAAAAGTAGCCAGTGCTCTTAAACACTGTGCCATCTCTCCAGCCCCCTTATTCTCTATTGTTTGCGAATTTTTTGAATTTTTGTGCATTTCATAAAGAACATCTTAGTCAGCTTTATGCCCATGGGCACTCCCATAACCCCCTCCCCCCAACTGGAGTTCATACATTCTGTCATTCGTGTTAAGGCCTATCATGTAAAGTGTCCCCAAACGTCCCTCAGTACAGGCTTAGCCACTAGGGGTCAGCCAAAGAGTCCCTCCCTTTAAGAAAATCAGCTGTTCCTCACAGAGCAGTAATCAGATGCCAATAATTCTTCAACTAAGATTGGAGCCTACTGTCCATTTCTACAGTTCTGCACTGGGTTTTTGTCTGCTTGAGTTTGCATGGATCTTGTGCATGCTGACCCAATTGCTTTTAGTTCATATGAACAAGGTCCCAGGAGCTTGTAGGTCTCAATTTCCATATGGTCCTGCACCTCTTACCTGCTCTTACAATTTTCCCACCCATCTTCGCAATGGTCCCTGACCCCTGAGTGGGTGGAATTTAACATAGAAGTCCTGTCCAAGGACCCACGCTCTTCAGGCTCTTATTCTCTGTTTTGGCCATTTGTGACTTTTTGTGTTCCTGGCCCTCTGTTGCATGTGGGAGCTTCACCAATGAGAACTGAGATGAGTTAGTGTTCTGTTTACCCTTGTTCTGTGTTCCATGAGCCTTAGGTGTAAGGTTGCATTGCGGATGTGCCACTTAGGCTTAGGCAGTTTACAGACAATCTTTGTGTATGACCAGTTGTGAAACTCAATAATAACCTCTGTCTATTGAAAAAGAAGCTTCTTTGATGATGGGTGGTGATATTCTCATTTTTTTATTTATTTTTGTATGTGTATGAATGTACTGTCTGCGTGTAGGTTTGTGCACCCGTGTTGTGCAATGCCGCGGAGGTCAGAAGAGGGTCTCGGATTCCCCTGGAACTGGAGTTCTCCTGGAATTGGAGTTACAGATGGTTCTTAGCCACCATGTGGGTGCTGGGTCCTGGGTCCTCTGCGAGAGCAGTCGGTGCTCTTAACCGCTAGGCTACCTCTCCAGCCCCGGTGATATTCTCATTTTTAAAAAGGTCTGGTTGGCCGGGCATGGTGGTGCATTACTTTAATCCCAGTACTTGGGAGACAGAGGCAGTGGATCACTGTGAGTTCAAGGCCAGCCTGGTCTACATAGTGAGTTCCAGGGCAGCTGGGTCTACAGGGAAGCCCTGTCTCAAAAAGACCAAATAAATAAATAAATAAATAAATAAATAAATAAATAAATAGGTCTAGTTAAGCATAAATTTTACCAAGAACATTTTTCTAGAATTATTAATATTTTAGGTTTTAAGCCATTACTCTAATTTTTATCATCTCCTAATAACAATAAGAAAATAGTATTTTTTCCTCTTGAGATTTTTTTGGCAGAGTTCTATCTGGGGGGTTTAACAATCAGGTCATCAATTCACATGTCACTGCCAAGTACTACCTCAAAGTATCTCCCATTCTGTTGGTTTCCAGATCTCTCTCCCTCTCCCCCTCCCCCTCCTCCTCCCCCTCCCCCTCTTCTCATCTTCCACTTGTTTATCTTCCTCTCCTACCTCCCCTTCTCTCTTTTCCTCTCATCTTCCATTCCATCTCTTCCTCCTCCTCCTTTTTAGAAGTTTTATCCAGACATACTCATATGTAGTTCTTTCCTTATTTTTAATCAGTCTGACTCAGTAAACAACACACCAACCCTTTCCCACTGCCCCAGAGCAACACGGAGGTTCCACCCATGTTTTAACCCAGGAAAATCTGTCTCCCCAGGGTGACTGACTGGCCCTGAGAGCAAAGGTGCCACCTGGATTCCTTGTTTGCTGTTTGGGTTGGCATGGTCTTTTGAAAAAGCTACAGAGTACATGCGGGAGGAAGCTTCTGCTCTAAACCCTGAACAGAAATGAAAATGTGTTCCTTTGTTCACACCTATCATGTATTCTTCCAACATCTGTAAATTATGAGGCATTTAAAGCCCTTAGAGAATGTGATGCCCTGGGTAGATTAATGGACTAGGCACGGCCTGAGCAACAGACAAAGAATACATCTTCACTCTCTGACTATGCAGATTCAAACCAGCTCTGAAAACAGATATCTAAAGTAAAAAGGAGCGTGCAATATATTCTGTTGCATAAAGTCCCATGATAAAGATTCGTTTTGAAAAAATAGTTGCACATCACTAAGCAACCAAAGCAGAGAGAGGGGAGATAGAACACAGTCTGAAACTGGAGAAATAGGAATTCTGCTCATCATTGTTCAGAAACTCCCCAGTATATTCTTTGGGGTACTACTTTTTAAATCTCTGTCAGAATTCCTGCACAGGATGAAAATATGTCTTTCTTTCTTATCTGTTGAAATGTTCTACATAACAACATGAAATATGCATGTAAGACTTTCCATTGTAATCTTTCTATTGGAATTTTACCCATTTTTCTCCCAAGTGAATAATGGGAGTTCCTAGACAGACCTAAGTTTATTTCTGCTTCTCAGCCCTATTTTGCTTTTGTTATTTTACCACCCTCTGTCTCCTCCCACTAGACCTTATAAAGACCTGACGCCCAGAGCCTGGCATGAACATTTTTTTTATTGAAGGACCTGGATGAAAATTGAACATTAACAATGTTTAAATTATTAAACCTAAAATTATGTGGAACATTGTAATTAAGACTTGATATATAAGTGCTTCTCTTCACAAAGCACACTTATAATTAGAGTATTTGAGTTGTTTAGTTTTTTTTTTTCAAAAGTGTAGGATGTGGGAGGGTGTTCTGCATGTATATGTTTGTGTACGAATATACACAGGTACATGTATGGGCATCCTGTGCTTGTGGCAACCAGGGGGAAACATGAGGCGTTTTCCCAGTCTCTCACCACCTTATATTGTGAGACAGGCTTGCCATTTCGCTAGACTGAGCAGCCCACAAACCCTGGGATCCTCATGTCTCCACCTCCACAAGGCTGAGGTTATGGGCCTTTGCCTTCCACCATGTCCAGCTCTTTGCATATATGCTGTGGATTCAAACTCAAGCCCTCATGCACCTCGCCAACTGAGCCAACTCCCCACTCCTGGATATTATAGCTTTGTATTTGGTTTTAGATTCCATTTCGCCTATTATAGATGTGATTTTTGATCTGCTGCTCATGCTGATTGGGATGTGGCTTCACGTCTAAACAAGGAAGGTGTTTTTCAAGTTGCTAGAAAGGAACTGCCGAGTAATTCCCACACACAGGGCCCTGTTTTTTCAACACCTTGTGGACTACTAATTGGAGTTTGCGTAATCTGCCAAATTGTAGGCATTCCTTTGAAATGAGTGGAACACACATTTTCTCTCCAGAGTCAATGAAAAGAGGTCAGGAGGGGCAAGGCAGCAATCATCTAACGAATGTGGAAGGACTGAATTTCTTATTCTTTATTTTCTCCAGAAGGAAAAATGGAAATCCAATCTGAAAGGAAAGTTTGTGGTTAGTGTTTTAACCGTAAAGGCTGTGCAATCACAAAAAGACAAAGCAGTTGTGAAGTAACTGGAAAATGTGCTCTCGGGTACTTAGAGAGTAGAAGAGCTGGATCCAGTGGGTCCAGTGGGCGGGTGGCACAAACTGGAGTGGGACAAAGCAGTGTGCACTGAGTCCATCTATATCACTTGAAAGAAAGGGTGTGATTGCACACAGGTGGAAACACAGCCCTGGGAGACAGCATCATGAAACTATAGTGGAATTTAAAAATCCATTGGGAATACATCCCTGGTCAGAAAGTCTGGTTTACCCCCCACCCAGAGTCAGCCCTTAGAGCCACAATTTAAAACTGCCTCAGATGCCAGGCGTGGTGATGCTGGTGGTACTGGCCTACAATCCCACCACTCGGGAGGCAGAGGCAGGAGGATCTCTGTGAGTTCAAGACCAGCCTGGTCTACAGAGCAAGCTCCAAGCCAGCTGGGACTAGAGGGAGACCCTGGCTCAAAAAGACAAGAAAAAAAAAAAAAAGATAAAAAACTGCCTCAGAAATGCAGGCCTGATATATATTTTTTTAATTTGGATTGTAGAAACGTGCAGTTTTGAAGAAATTCAAGAGGAAAAATTATATTACATTAATGTTTTAAATTAATATCTAGTCAACTAAAATAAACTCAGTCTTTCAAATGAAACATTTCCAAAATTTTGGAAAACTCAGTTCTAAATCAAAAAATTGTACAATATGAAAAATTATCTTTCATTTTGTTTGTTTACTTTTATACCCCGAGTACTGGAGATTGAACCAGCATCCCCCATATGCTAGGCCAGTGATATACTACTGAGCTACCATCCCTAGCCTTAACTTTGTGTTTAAATATTGTGTTAAAAGTCACAATGTCTTCACCAGCAATGAGCTCAGACACACATTGCCTTGGTAATATTACCACAAAAAATAGAAAAAAAAAGAATGTTTAAAAATTGAGTGTTCCATACATACATACACACATGTATACATAACGTAAATGTTAAAAGACAAAATGCCATAGACCAAATTGCTTAAAATTTCCCTCCTATTATTTTTTAGGTTAGTATATAAAGAAGCAGGTTTCATTATGGCTTTTCATATACACATTATACTTTTATACTTTGTCCTTATTAGTTCTCTACTGTCATGGATAAAATTTTAAGGCTGGGGGTTTAGCTCAGTGGTAATAGTCCTTGCCTAATATGTACAGGGCTAGTTTTGAACTAGCCAGTACTGGAAAAATAAAATACACAGAAATTTTCTCACATTTGTTGAGGCCAAAGTTCTGACACCAAGAATGGCAGCATAAGGGCCCGGAATATAGTTCACGGGTAGAAACACTCACCATGGAAACAAGAAGACCAGAGTTCAGAAGCCATGTGAGTGCCAGGTGGGTGTGAAGGCCCACCTGGAACCTCAGTGCTCAGGAGGCAGAGACAGGATTCTGAGGCCATGTGGCTAGCTCAACTGCCCAAATCCTTGAGCTCTGGGTTCAGTGAGAGAAACCATCACAGTAAATAAAATAGTGATTGAGAAAAACACCTAATGTCTGCCTCTGGCCTCCATATGCCACATGTGCAAATGCACATACTTGCATAGACACACAGATACTAGCATGTTTGACCTGTGGTGAGGCCTCTCTTCCTGGCACATACTTGCCTTTACATGGGAAGCCTGGAAATGCTGGCTTCCTCTTCCAGTGCAGGCACAGCTTGTTGGTTTCCATAAAGGATTCGAAGTCCATGAATTTGGCATGTCAGTGCAAGACATTTCCATACAGACTCTGTTGGTTTCCCATACAGGCAGTCACATCTGTAGATAGCGATGGCATTTGTTTTCTCCTTGTTCCTTTACAGAAATGAGTATGCTGTCCCACCCAGTAGTGAGAATAATAAAAGCAGTGTAATTTTCTTTAAAACGTTAATGAGATGTACTCTCATTCTTATTGACTTCCTTGTTGGATAGGTTTTTTTAATATTGAGTTTTTGCATAAAGATCTCACAATGCTTCATAATTAATGAGGGAGAATTCCTCTTGGATTTATTAATTCTTTCTCCATATCCTCTTTGATGATCACATTCATTTACTGGTAAGACTCAAATACCTAGGTAGGATTTCATTTGACCCATGTACCTAATAAGTATGAGTGAATGACACAACCCAAAAATAAAGGTGATAATTTAATGATGATAATGTATTAGTTTTCTAATATTAACCTTGCATTCCTATATACAATTTACAGTTTTTGCATTAAGGATCATTTTTGTGTTGTATGATTGCTTGGGCAGCAAACCCAGGGCCTTATACGTGCTAGGGAAGCACTCTGCAACTGAGCTACAACTTGAGCCCAATGGATCGTTTTAATAATTAAGTTAAGGGCTGGAAAGATAGCCTAGCGGTTAAGAGCACTGCCTGCTCTTGCAGAGGACCAGGGTTCGATCCCCAGCACCCACATGGCGGCTAAGAACCGTCTGTAACTCCAATTCCAGGAGAACTCCAGTTCCAGGGGAATCCGAGACCCTCTTCTGAACTCTGTGGCATTGCACGACACGGGTGTACAAACCTACATGCAGACAGTGCATTCATACACATACAAAAATAAATAAAATTTAAAAAATAATAATAATTAAGTTAATTGTTTGCCAACACATTATAAAAGCTTTTCATAGTTATGCTTCAGTAACATTGGCATATAAAATTGTCTATATAAGCAATGGATTTGGTGATACAGTTCAGGTCGAGTACATGTTTAGCTTGCACAGGACCTGGGGTTCAGTCCTCAGCACCACCAAAATAAATTTTAAGATGAGCTTAGTGGTATATATGTAGATTATAACAGTGTCATATACTGAGCTAGGTGAATTCCCATCTTTTTTAAATCCTTCACCTGTTCACTTGTTCAGTTTTCCTGGACTAGAGCAATTGTTACTATTTTAGATATTCTGTAATTTTAAACTGTTTACTCAATTTCTTTTGTTTATAGGACACCTAAGATTTCCAATGTTAAGATTTTGAGCATATTTTTCTAGGCATGCTTTCATTTTTACATGTGAAGCAATTTTTTTTCTTGTATGCCTAATGTTTCTTGATTGTATAATTAAATTTAGTCCAGGTCTGTCTTGCATTCTGCAATGATTTGTGTATTCTTTCCCTACTTAATCTTGAAAGTATTCAGTATTCTTTCAAAGAATATTTGCCTCAGAAACGGTTTGTGGTACCACACACTATTAATCCCAGGACTTGTAAAGCTGAGGGAGGATTATTGTTAGCCAGAGCATAGTGAGATACTGTCCAAATGACAAAAAAACAAGTGCACCCAAAGGAAGAGTTGGAATCTGGTAAATGATTTGGGGAAAAAATTGTATTGAACTATTCAAATTTTCTGATATGTTTTTTATTCCATTGACTGTTAAATATTCACATGACTATATTAGCTTTTCTTTTTTCAGTGGTCTTTTGTATCCTTGGTAATTTTTTTTTTTTTTTTTGGTGCTAGGATTCAAACATAGGACTTTCCACATGCCTTTGCCTGTGCTCTACCACTGATGTATAACTCAGATATAGTTGGAGTTCAGAAACTCTGAATACTTGAAATCTCAACTAACAGTCCTTTTACTCTGAACATTTAGTACATTATGTGTAATGTGATTAGTAACAAATTTGGATTAATTTTTAGATCTTGTTTTCACTGTATTTGTTGCATGTATTTGGTGTCCTGGTTTGTCTTCCCTTGCTGTGACAAAACACTCTGACCGACACCAACTTGGGGGGCAAAGGGTTTATTCAGCTCACATCTCCTGGGTCACAGTTCATCACTCAGGGAGCCCAAGGAAAGAACTCAGGTTCCTGGAGGCAGGAGCTGAAGCACAAGCCATGGAGGAATGCTGTTCACTGGCTTGCTCCCCTGGCCCATGCCCAGCCTGACCTCTTATACGGTACACAACAACCTGCCCAGGGTGGCACCACCCATAGTGGGCTAGGCCCTCCCACATTGCTCATCAATCAAGATAGTACTCCACAGATGTGGCCACAGGCCAGTCCAATGGAGCCAATTCCCCATTTGAGGCTCCCTCAACCCAGGTGTGTCAAGTTGACACTAAAACTATCCAGCACACTTGGTATTAATGTTCTTCACTGAAATTTTACCCGATGCTTGAAATTGTGTACTCCATCACTTTTTATTTAAGTTGCTACCCTAAGACATTAAATCAAGTTTTAAAATGAAAAAAAATGAGTGGTCAATAGAATACTTAAAAGATTAGCTGAGGAGCTGTGGAAAGATGCCTCGCAGTTTAGAGCACTTGCTGCTCTTTTGGAGGATCTGGGTTTGGTTCCCAGCGCCCACCAGAGGGTGACAACCACCCTGTAACTCCAATTCTGTGGGGTCCAGGCCCCTATTCTGGCCTCCACAAGCACCTGCACACAAATGGTATATATACAAGCAGGCAAACACACATACACATAAATAAAAATAAATAATATTAGTTGAATGTTTCTGGCGTACCTTTAAGCCCAGCACTCAGAAAGCAGAGGTGGGGAGATCTCTATGAATTCTAGGCCAACCTGGTCTATTTAGCAAGTTCAGGCCAGCCATGGCTACAGAGTGAGACTCTATGTTTAAATAAATGAACAATAAATGAAAAATAAATAAATAAATGTAAAAATCAGCTAAAGAGGTGGCAAATCTCTTTTTCTACCTTGATCTATACCTGGAGATCCATCTTTATCTACCACAAATCTGAGACACCTTTAAAGAAAAAGTGTTACTCAGAAAGAAAATCTGAAAGAAAATAAGCATAAAAATCTCAAATTAAAGGATATAAAATTGATAAATATCAAAAAATTGGAAACTGCTCCATGGGTCAACACTTTCTGAGCACAGAAATTAAGTTACCAGGAGCTGATCTACTAATCTAATATACATGCTGTATTGTAAAGAACAAGACCAGAAGCAAGGTTGAAAAGGAATTGTAAGAAACAGCTAAAACCAATTAACGAGTATAACATTCTGCTATAACCTCAGGAAGAGTTTAATTATAAGTGGATTCAGTCCTTAAATCCCTACTGAAGAAGAAAGTCTGTCCTATCTTAATTCCCTTGAGGTAGTACAGGTAGGTAGTATTAAGGCAACTTAGTTATAATTTCACAATGGCACAAAATTAGATTATTTACTAATCTTTCTGAATACCCATCCAATTTCCTAAACTTTTCATATTTCATATGTACAGTTAATATCATTCTCCAATAATCAATATAATAATCAGATTTGTTGAATGACAATATTTTGATAGAAAAAAACTTTAAGTATACTCTAATGTATTCTTATTTTAAAAGGTCAATATCTGAAATGTGTAGGATAACATTTTAGACATTAATTTCTCCCTGAGTTCACTTAATTTTTTATTTTTTTTTATTTTTTTTTATTTATTTATTTATTTATTTTTTTTTTTTTTGGTCTTTTCGAGACAGGGTCTCCCTGTAGTCCCAACTGTCCTGGAACTCGCTCTGTAGATCAGGCTGGCCTTGAACTCACAAAGATCCGCCTGCCTCTGCCTCCCAAGTGCTAGGATTAAAGGCATGCGCCACCATGCCCAGCTCACTTAATTTTTTAAAATGAACTTGCTGTATACTTTACATTACTAAAAAGCACACTGATCATTTAGAATGGCACTCTGAGTTTATTTCTAATTGGCATCAGCATTGATTTGCATGACATCTTCAATCTAAATTACCATGTGGATTGATTTTCCTACACAATCATATTATCTGAGTACTAAAGAGTTGAATCAAAGGAAGTCTAAAGTCAGTAGAAAGTAAGCTATTTAGGCTTACATAGGAATCAAACCCAAATTCTTGCCCAAAATGAACAATTGGACTTCCTGTTGAGGTTTGTAGAAGTCTCCACCACCCCCTCAAGTGTCCTACTTTTCATATGGCTCAGCACTTCCAAACCAAGCCAGAACAAGGGGCCCTGAGATCGCTGTGGTCGGCCGTTTCCCAAGTATTCCAAACCCACGCCTGGACCAAGACACTCCAGGAATCTCATCAGAGCCTTGACCCCAGGAGGTTTCTAGTTCGATTTCCAAACCAGAGAGGTTTGGAAAAGATCTCATTGAACCTTCGACCCCTTTAGACTCGCCCATCTGTATGGCAGCTTCAGGCGCTCACCTAACACTGCTTGTTGCCTTCATTCACTATACTCACTATACCTCAAAGTTAATGTACCATGGGCACTGTAAGAAACTTGGCTGGAAACAGCCAAGATGGTTCAGTTTAACGACCTAATAAATATATTGAAATAACCAATGAAAACAAAATTACAGAGGCTGCCTTGTAGCTCAGCTGCATAGTCTCTTCTGCCAAACTCAGCTTTCACCTCATCACACAGCTCAGAGCCACAAAGGCACCAGGGAGGTTGAAAAGGAGCAGGAGAGCTCTTGGGGACAGCTCGGTGATAGAGCACTTGCCTAGCCATCTCAAAGCCCTGAATTTGATCCCTAGCACCAAAGACAGAAGAACAAGTTATGTGGCTTTAAAAAGACATATGCAATTAAGTTTCACTTCAAAGTATTAGCAGCTTTGTTTTCAAAGTCTCAAAAATGGGAAAAGATATTTCATTCTATGCAAACCCTCAAAAATTAGACTTCTCTGAGACTCATTGGTTAAGTGATATTTAAATAGCATTACTTAAGAGAAGATGGGGAGATGGTTCAGTTGATGAAGTGCTTGCTAAGAAACTGTAAGGATCTAAGTTTGAGCCCCCAAACCTATGTAAAAAAGCCATACATGATGGTGCACACCTATCATTTGCATTTCACCTGGAGGCTCTTAGACATATGTGCTGGGTAATGTTACTGTCACATTATTCACATACAAAGCTTTGGTCGTGGCCCTAGATGTGGGATTGTTAGGGGATAAAATAGGCACCTGGGCTTTGAATACAAGGCTGACTTCGGTGTGATCACCTATCTAACACCACCAACTCAGACACTCCATCCAAATACTTTAGAGAATGCCATAAAGAAAGAACTAAGCATGTTCTCAGAGCAGACTGATGATGCCACTTATACATCCTATATTTTATACAAACACACATTTATTTATTTATTTATTTATTTATTTATTATGAAGCAGGCCTTGTAGTTGGTTATGAATACACATTGGTGAACACAAACTTAGTTCCTGCTCTGAGGGAGACTACAATCTTGATGAGGAAAACAGAAAATAAATGAGGGAGGGAGGGCACCCAAAGGAAGTATAAGATCAGAATTGGTACTGGTGCCAAGAAGGAGCTGAACAGGGTTTGTAGCAAGGATGAAGCTGGAGAGTTCAGCTCACAGCATTAGTAGTTGTTGACACATTAATTTTGCTTTCTGTTTTCTATTGATCCTAAGAAAGTTTTCTAATTACTGTACTTGACTTTCATCAGTTTTAGCATGAGGTTATGGTGCTTTGTTACCCTTTGAAAGGACTGTCCAGAGCATAGGGCAAGTATTTCAGACAGGTACTGTACCACTGACAGTTTTTCTGGACATGGATGGCCTGGCCAGCTTTCAAGCTGTCACTGCATTTACTTTTCTGAGAAAGGTCACAGGAGAGGTTTTGACAGAGTGCTGCTGTTGATATTTAGAATCCTGACTTTCTTGACCTGCTTCAGTTGAGCTGGAGGCCACCATGTGAGAAGCACGTCAGCCTGGTTGCCATGGTGGATGGGGTCCTGACAACAGACACAGGTCAGGTGTCCCTTCTGGATCTCAGCCTGGTCAGCAGCTGTTGACGGAGCTGGTCATATGGCTGTTATTGGCTCACCTGTACATTCTTGTAGGAACAGCTAAGAGCCATTCCACGTGTCCTTCACCCTCTTTTTGGAGAAACTCCCAGGAGTAGGGTTGACTGTGATCAGTCTGCTCTGAGAACGGGTTGCTTTCTCCCACTTTATGGTGTTCTCTACTAAAAGTGTTTTGATGGAGTATCTGAGGCGGTGATGTCCACAGAGGTAATCACACTGGACTCTGCTTGCCTACTCACAATCCAGGTGCTGTTTTGTACCTTAATAACTCCACAGCTAGGGCCACAACTAAAGCTTTCCAGGTGAGTGTTGTAAAAGGTATAGTAACAGCACCCAATGTACATGTCTTAGATGCTAGTGCACACTGTGAGTCCCGAATAACAAATGTGATTGAATTAATTCAGCAAAGGTGAAAAGATTCATTTTCTGAGTCACAAGATTAAAGGAATCTTTATTAATTTTATGAGGCTAAAATAACAAAATACCACAGACTGCTTAGCATTTGTCTTTTTGCTGCTCTAGAGCATAATAGCCCAAGTTTGATATGCCCACAGTTCAGTTCATCCTGTGACCTCTCTCCTTGCTTCTATATGGTCATCTTCCCCCTGGGTCTGTCTGTATCCTAATTTCCTCCTCTTGTAAAAACACCAGTCATATGGATTGGTTCCCACTATGATGTCTTTCCATTAACTTAATCATCTTGTAAACCACTCTGTCTCCAAATGGCAACATTCTGAAGTGCTGCTGATTCAGACTCAACTCAGCTCATCATAACATTTTATAGACACATTTATTTTAGAAAAACACCTATATTATATTAACAAAATATATCAGACTTTAGATGACCAATATAAGTGATGATAATTATATCATTCCAGCTGAGAATATCAGCATACTTCACAAAAACTTGTGAATGTAAAATGCAAATCAGAGGAAGCCCTGTATTTCACCAGAAGTCCTTTATCTGAAGCACATGAAAGACTCCTGCTCCTCTCAATCTTAATTCCTTTGTGAAGAATTTGTTCTTATGCTGTTTATGGGACCAAAAGGAATTTGGGTAAAACTAGATGTCTTTCCTCTATATAAGATCACTTCGTTGTTAATTCTAATAAGGAGAAAGTTCTAACACAGCTTCACAAAGTTCGTCAGTGTCTTTGTTAACGACTGTGCTGCTTTCACTCCACAGTCTCACCCACCTTTCACCCTCTCTTTTTCCTCTCCCTAGTCCTAAGAACATATTTTAGATGCTATTAAACTTGAATTGTTGAAAGCATTAAAGGAAGGGGGAAATCTCAAAATTATCTTGATCTTCTTTGACAGCCAGAAGATGATATAAATTGTTAACATCTTAAGATTAAGAAGTGTTAAGCCAAGTCTCACACCCCACCCTCTGCAGCTTCCCTTAAAAAGGGAAGCAGCATAGACTGTATTGCCCAGGACCGGTGATGAGTTGTATTTGTACATACAAGATGAGATAGTTTAAAGATGGCACAATGGCTGTGACACACTCAAGGACAAGATGATCCTTTATCTAACAGGGATCAGCACTGTGTCATCTCTCAACTCGGCTGCCTGGGATTTGTGTATTCACATTTGCTATGGTAATGCTTTATCACTTGAAAATCTAATTCTATGGTGGAGGGGTAGCTCAGTGGGTAAAGTTCTTACTGTGTAAGCCTAAGGACCCAAGTCCAGATCCATAGCACCCACAGAGAGTGGGGTATGGTGGCGGATAGTGAGAGAACTTGTCATAAATAAATAAATAAATAAATAAATAAATAAATAAATAAATAAATAAACCTAATTCTGGGTGGGATGTTGCCTCACCTCACCCATACTGCCATCCAGGACATTTCATATACATATCGCTTGCTGCCAATCTCTTTTATTTGATTACATCATTTCTACTTTCCCCTCCCTTTATCCTTTCCTCTGTATGTTGCCCTTCTTGTTAGAATGATGTCAAAACACGGTTCTCATCCAGGAGACAACAAATCCTCATAGAATGGTACCTCAGAGGGCCATGGCTGCTCAAAGGCAAGGACAGCAACCATATCACTCCTCTTCCTTGACTATGAACCTTAGGTTCTGCATTTTGTTTTCTGCCTCTATTCAGTAATGACACATTTTGTCTTTATGATTTGGAGGGCAGATAAATAAGGTAAGTTGAAAGTATTTATGTGCCTATTCCCTAAGCCCAGGACAAGTAGCAATAAAAAATTAATAAACCCTTGAGGGTTAGAGAGATGGCTCAGCAGTTAAGAGCACTAGCTGCTCTTACAGAGAACCCAGGTTCGATTTCCAGCACCCACCTAGTGGCTAACAACCATCCTTAACTCCAGTTCCAGGAAATCCAACACCGTGTTCTGACTTCTAAGGGCACTGCAAGACACAGGTGCATTTACATATATCCAGGCAGTATATTCATACATGTAAAAATAAAAATAATACATAAAATATTTTAATTAATAAACCCACAAGATCAAAGATGAAAAGGGAGATATCAGCAAACAAGAAACACATCTGGAGGGATGGAAAGAGAGCAGGCAAGTAACAACTGAATTGTGTTTGCTTCTATGTACCAGCAAGATCCTGGACACTGCAGAAGCCTAGAAAAAGGCAACTGATTTGTATTCAATCCTTGGAAAAATCTCAGAAGAAGGCAGCAAGGGCTGTAAGGAAAGGGGCAAGGGAGTTGGAAAAATTCCCAAACTAGAATTGATTCCAAATCTATATCCCTTGCAGTGAAGACATCCAGACCTCTTCTCCCGCCTCCATACCTCTACACAAAGCCATTTTTCTATCTTCGCAGAAGGTTTTGTTCTCCAAGGAAGGATGAGCCAGAGAGGTTCTAGTCAAAGAAATATCGAGAGACCAAGACAAGGAGGGAGGCACAATTTTGAGATCATTAAGATGAACACAAAGCATATAGGGAGATGAGACAACTGAACTGCTTCTCTGTAGCCACCAAGGAAAGTGATGGAAAGGTATTGCCACTTGTTGGTCCCCAGACGAAATGCCCAAGTTCTTCTCTATCCCCTAAAATGAGTTAATGTAGAATAAAACACATGCAGGTTTACAACTGTCAACTGTTCTCATGTGCCCAAGGTCAGAGAGCTTCTAGAAGCTGTGTTCTTCCAAAAACAGGCTATAAGAAAAAAGGGAGACCAGGGCAGGGCAGGAAATTAAAAACAGAATTTTTTGGTTGGTTGTTTGAAAATTTCATACATGTATATAATGCATTTTGATCGAAACTACCTCCTTGATTCCCTCCAACTCATCCTCTACCCCCTTTCTGCTTAAAAATATAGCATCTCACATTGATGAGAGGGGAAGAGAATGAATATCTAGGACAAGAATGACAGACAGCTGTAGGAAGTAAATCTATAAGCCGAATGGACCCAGGAAGACAAATTTCAAGCCTGTTGTGCTTGGAAATACTGCTGTTTAATGTTACTTCAAACACACTGAAGAACAAGCAAATACAACTTAAATTATGTGTAATAAGAAAGAAATTATAAATGTATCAATATGGCTGAGTTGGGAAATCATAAATGAATAGTATTCAATCCCAAACTGTAATGATTAGGAGTTAGAAAGTATAGAGGCATGGCTGGAGAGATGGCTCTGCAGGTAAGAGCACTGACTGCTCTAGCAGAGGACCCGAGTTCGATTCCCAGCACCCACATGGTGGCTAAGAACCATCTTTAAGCCAGGTGTGGTGGTGCATGCCTTTAATCCCAACACTCAGGAGGCAGAGGCAGGTGGATCTCTGTGAGTTCAAGGCCAGCCTGCTCTCCAGGGCTAGTTCCAGGCCAGCTGGGGCTATAGGGAGAGACCCTCTCTCAATACACCTAAAAAAAAAAAAAAAAATTCTGGAGGCTAGGGAAGACATCAAGGAAGGTCATGCAGAGTGCAAAGTCCTGCCTTTGGCTATCTAAATTGGAGAATAAATATATAGCAATATAAAAATGTTGCTCATAAATAAAGAGGCAAATTCAGTAACATGCAATGTGAATTTGTGGAAAGTAATTCCCAGTAGTACCTGTGACTAAGGTTCAGAGTTGTTCTGAGAAAGGGAACTAATTTGGGTTATAATGAATCTTATAGTATTAGCTCAGTATTAGGTAAAAAATTAAAATTATATTTCAAACATAAGACTAAACCCAAGAAAAGTATGGATTTAAATACATATTTTATATAAGAACATATTTTAATTATTAGACAAGGCTTTAGATTTTCCAAAAGGCAGAGTTTTGTAAAAGTGGATTTTGATATTCCTATGCCTTTGTTGAGGAGAATCTAGCAGTCTAGATTTTTATGATCCAAAATTATGGAATATTTTGTTTTGTTGTTAGCTGAAATGAACATGAGTATGTTTGGAGATTCAGTCTGGCACACAGGTTTGATCATTGAAGTCCAATGGAGTCATCCATTGCTAATTCAAACCTGGCCAGGCTTCCTGATTCTAATCTCATCCCAGGGTGAAGTAAGGTTAGCCACTGGATGGAATGTTCAGTTCACTTGAATGTGAGCTGATTCCAAGCTTCATGTTAACTGAGTGTTCCAGGGTGCCAGGTGATAAACTGAAGAGAGAGACAGATCACATGAGGCTGTTATCATAACACTTACACGTGATCTTCTCCTGAAGAAATACTGACCAAAATGTTGTCAGTCAGCTACCAAGAAGATATAGCTTTTCACTGTAAAGTAGCGTGCAAAAGTCCAGCTGGTCAGACAAAGAATCTTCATGCCAGAGAGGACTAAATATGAGCTACCCTCATCTTTAAATAGGTGTTTGGGGGCTGGAGAGATAGCCTAGCGGTTAAGAGCACCGGCTGCTCTTGCAGAGGACCGGGGTTCGATCCCCAGCACCCATGTGGCGGCTGAGAACCGTCTGTAACTCCAATTCCAGCAGAACTCCAGTTGCAGGGAAATCCGACACCCTCTTCTGACCTCCGAGGCATTGCACGACATGGGTGCACAAACCTACATGCAGACAGTACATTCATACACATAAAAAACAAATTAAATTTAAAAATTTTTTTAAATAAAAAATTAAAAAAACAAATAGGTGTTTGATAAACGATTATATCCTGAGAATGATTTTCCAACATTTAGCTAAAACCAGTCATCCTTCACAACACATCTGACTTAAGGAACATGGATTAATAGTGCTGAACTAGCAACTTTGATGACTAGATGGTATCTCTTTCCCCACCTAATCAATTCCCTGAAACAGCTCAATATCAATGTAAACTTTGATATCTGGGCACCTTGGTTCCTGACAGGTGGTGATAGCACAAGGTCGTCTGAGAATGCAAATGGTCATGAAATATAAATATCTTGGGGGAAAAAAAGAGCTGGCAAATGAAGGAGATGAATGATGGGGGGGGAACACTGTATACTTTCTGATTAGCAATAGGTATGCGTCCTTGTATGGGAATACCTGTCCAATTCCAAATGGGCTACTTTGGGCAGTATAGAAAAATACAAGTAGAGTAGCAGAATATGTTTAGAAGTTATATATATACATTTTTAAAAAATAATGGTAAAAGGTACACTCAATAAAAATTAGCTCATTGTTTTTAAAAGTCTATAAGCATTTATTAGATTTATTTTAAATAAAACAGAAAAGTACAAAGTCCTATTACCCAGAGAAATGCTGTTTTGCTAATACCTTTTCAGATATGTCTGAATGGACATGCATGTGATTCTTTTTGAAACAGGATCTCCCTATAGCCCCAGCTGGCCTGGAACTCACTATGTAGACCCACAGACTGGCCTTGAACTCACAGAGATACACCTGCCTCTGCTGGGATTAAAGGTATGAGTCACCATGCCCAGCCTCACATACCTACAAGTTTGCATGAATGTGGTCCATATCTGCCATGCTGTTGTCTAATTTGGAGACTGAAAAAAAAATCTTATATGATTAGACAAGCTTCAATCAAGCATGGAAGACCTCTGACTTTTTTTTTTTTTTTTTTTTTTTTTTCTTTTTGAGACAGGGTCTCCCTGTAGCCCCAGCTGTCCTGGAACTCGCTCTGCAGACCAGGCTGGCCTTGAACTCACAAAGATCTGCCTGCCTCTGCCTCCCGAGTGCTAGGATTAAAGGCATGTGCCACGACGCCCAGCATGACATTTTAATACTGGTTTAAAAAACTTTACTTTGTATACTCAATGTATCTGTTTCACACTCTAGGACCATATCTTCAAACTGTACTGCCTGATACAGTGGTTGTTACTCAGGTGTGCTTATTTAAATTTAAATTGGTGGAAATGAAATAAAATTAAAAAAACAATTTTTGCATTGCACTAACCTCTTCTCAAGGGCTCAGTAGATACAGATGGCTAACAACCATGGTACTGGGCAGCATAGACCCATTGCATCATTGCAGAAAGTTCTCCTGGATGGGGCTGTATTGGAACCAGATGTTCCTCAGACATGGACCACTGAAAGGCTGAGATCCTTTTTACCTACCTGAATGTTCCAAATACTTTGGCCTTTCATTCTTGCCAACATCATGTAGGGTTAAATCTGAAAGCTAGATGTCAAAAGCTCCCCCTTTTGTTTGCAAGGATTTCTCAGAGACCATGGCTTCCAGCTGCTCTGGTGATGAAAGAAGCACTCCTCTTCGCACAGTGTTCCCTTGGGACTCACAGCCGTTGCTCACTGGGAATGAGTGTGAGAATTTAATGGTACGTTCTCCCCAACACTAGGTTGAGATCCATTGCATATAAGCATGGGAAAATCACTCCAAATGTCAGAATATAAATAAAACAAGGACAATTAAAGAGCAACAAGGTCTGGGAACTGGATCTAAACCAGCCATCCACCTGCAGTTCCCTGGATTTAACACCATAATGAGTGAGGGGGGGTGTGAAGAAAATAAAAATCTCCATGTGTTTAGCATCCTGTTCTCAAGCTGAGCAAATAACTCTCCCCTTCTTGGGTCCCTGCGTCTCTAGAGAACAGAACACAGAATTAAATTCCAGACTTTTTCCATTAATTTGAGAAGATAAACTCAATTTTTTAGAGTTTATGTTCAGTTTGAATAAGCACCTACAGTTACACGCTCTCCAATCTCACACTAGCATTCCCACCCACCCCCTAAGGCTCTGGGGGCTGAAAGTTTGGCCATGAAAATAAACATTCTCAAAGAAGATCTCTTAGCCTTCCTTCTCTGACTTCCTCAAAAATGGCCTTCAGGGCTTTCACTTCAGCCCATCTTCCTCCAGTCCCAGGGAATTGCCTGGAAGCACAAGGAGAAGAAACTAATCATGTAAAAGAGATTTTCAAGCCTTTAATCCTAGCACTCGGGAGGCAGAGGCAGGCAGATCTCTGTGACTTCAAAGCCAGCCTAGTCTACTGAGTGAGTTTGAGGACAGCCAGAGCTACAGGGAGACCTTGTCTCCAAAAGACCAAAAAAAAAAAAAAAAAGAGAGAGAGAGAGAGATTTTCCGTTTCCATGGGCTTTCCAAACGGCTTATTCTGGAGTCTGTAGAAAGGCTCATTTCTCACTTGGGTGAACTACCTAGTCTCTGCTTATGAGCCTTCTTTGTTCTGTGAGTACCCATTTGTCAGGATCCTATCCAACTGCCATCCTCAGTAACAGCCTCTGGGAAGGACTAGGGCTTTTATTTTTAATTTGTTCATGTCTTTGCTCAATGAACATTTGCTGCACAGCTGCTATATACTAGGGGAAGAACTCAATGCCGTGTTTACAAACATTCATAAGAAATGGCTCCAGAAAGCCAGACAGAGTGGCACCTGCCTGCCTGTACTGGGGAAGGGGGTCAAGAGGGTCTGTGCCAGGCTGACTGCATAAGGGTGACATTGCCTCAAAAACCAAAAAGAGAATAAGAAGGGGAGGAGGAGGGGGAGGAGGAGGAGGAGGAGGAGGAGGAGGAGGAGGAGGAGGAGAACATTGAAATTCTTCTTAGCCCATCTGTGTATTTTATATGTTAATATTTTGTCATTTGCTTACATCTAGTTAATATCATCCTATATCACAGCAGCAATTCTCAAACTGTAGCATAAATAGAAATCACTAGGAGGTCCTGAACCCCAGATTTCATGGTTCCTAAGGTCTTCCAGGAGAAGGCCGTGAATGGCTGCTGTCTGAGAACCATACTCTGAAAACCTTTCTTTACAAGAATCAGTGAATGTAACTATGAAGCAATGTCAGGTTCTTTCCTGTGGTCCTATAGTATCCACAGCACGGAATTGACGTCAGTGGGAATTCAACAGGCCTCACAGGTGTCATGCCCTAAGTGTTTATGCCTCCCCTTCTCCATGCAGCTCCTACCTCCTGTTTTTCTGTTGCATTCCCCACTGGGCACTGCTGTTGCGATTACCTCCTAAGTTGCTGTAGTTACGGCTCCTGATGAGGTCAAACAGTCCCCACTGGAGAGCCTTGCAAACCAGGAGCCACGTTCCTTTATCTAAAGTTCTGTTGTTCTCCCTGAGTTTAAAAGTCAAGGATGAATAAACTGATCGCCTAATCATCTGAAGGGAGGTGAGATCCGCCAGATATTAACAGACACTGGAAAGGCTGTGATGGTCAGCTCAGGGCCAGTCATGCACTTAGCCCAAACCACAATAAAGATAAATGGGTAAGAAAATGCCTCACGGTAGCATTGCAAATGTAATAACTTGTCAACTGCTTTGGTTTAAAATTCATTATCCTGTCAATGGCTTCAAATCGTAGATCTCTTATAGGCAGAGTGGAATCTCTTTTTACTTACAATATTCAGAAGTTTTCCTGGCTTTTGCCTTAAGATATACTTTATACTACTAAACTATAGTATATATATATAATATATACTATTAATTTCACATATGAGAATTTCAAGGAAATTATTGAGCAATTCAAGTATCAAATGATATCAAATAAGGAGAGGGCAATGGAAGTGGAAAGAAGGGACAAATTGAAAGAATGTAAAATGAATAATAAAAGACTAGGTTTCTCCAGCAGAGGGCTTGTGAGACAAGAAAAGATGTTGAACTAGCTCTAATGTTTATAGCTTTTTAAATTATTATTAGCGAGAGAAAGGTGATTACAGACATATGGAGATTGTAGAGTGATTGGTTTACAAAAAAAGGTGAACTGTGTTTTGAATATCCAGGTGACAGTGAGACAGTCAAATAGAAGTGTTTTGAAATATTTGTAAATCCAAGATTGGAATTTGGGTGAAACAGTGGTCTAGGTGATAGTTTTGAGAGACGATTTCACTTAGAATTCATGACTATGTCTTCATCCATGAAAAGTCAGGGTATTGAAGAATGAACTCTAATGCTCCTTTCAGAAGGGTAAATAAGTTCTTAACATGTGATACTTTTGGTGTTTCCAGCTTAGTGTTTCAGCTCAATGTAAGTGATGTTCCTGAAACATAGCATAAGACTGGGCCTAACAGGAACTCCCCAAGTACCGAAGCAAACACCCATGACTGCTTGCTTTCGTACACACCTATAGAGGGAAACTAGCTCCATTGCGTAGTTTCAAGGTTGAACTGGAAGCGTTTTCAGTCCTCAGAAAGAATAATAAAGAAGTTTGCAGTGGCAGGCTGGCTGCCGTTAAAATGCCTGTAGCTCTTCCCTTTTCTCCATATCATCTGTGCCATGTGATACTGGTGTTGGGTATACTTCCCAGCCACATTTGAAAGCCTCCCCTCAAGTTGCAAACCCAATGGTTTGGAAGAGATATTTAAAATAACTCAAAATATACAGTGTAAACAAACTGGCCTTTTAGTATGAAGTGTACTAAATTAAAGAAACCAGATGCTTTGGTTGGCTTGGAACAGTCAGATTATGATTGGCCTTCCTTCACTAACCATTTTCTTCAGGGCCTCTTCCCCCTCCTTCTCTTTTCCCTCTCTCTTGCTCCCTCCTCCCCATCCATAATTTTTTTCTTTCTCACAAAGTTGTTAAATTCAACATATACAGCAGATACATCTCCCTGATGTCAACAAATGGTGTCTGAAAATAAGGTTATGAATTTAAGTTGCTTGCCTGTACTCACTGGAATTTGCTTGCTGGAGACCTGGTGTAAGAGAGTGTGAATCACATCTTCAATCATATTCTAAATGTGACTTGTTTTCCTATGTATTTATTTTATTTGACTTTAAAAATTAATAGTAAATGTTCCTATTTCAGTGGTACTAACTGAAACATTTATAGTCTCTGGGAAATCATTATAAATCTTTAAGTCTCCAAGTTATTTACTTATATGAAGCCTCTCCACTCTCTGATAGAGGCACCCAAGCCTAAATACCCCAATTTGTTAAAAGTTAAATGAACCTCCATGTAATTGAATGGCTTTCTCTGGCACAGAAACTTATAATAGCTGAATCTACTTCACCTAAAATCAAGTAAGACCTTGAAAAACGTGTGGCTTGAAATCTACTTTCACCTGAAATAGTCAAACTGCACCAGGAATGTATTTGCAGCTTGAGCTCTGGGGGATTCTAGTGCAGAAAGGGAAGAAAAGAAGGTAAGGAAAGATAAAAAAGAAAAATTCCACACCATTTGTCGGCAGTAGACACAGATGACGTTGTCAAATCTGTGATTAACCACATAATTAGAGGAAAGCTTATGTTTCTGTAATTGAAGATGAACACTAGTCGACCAGGTCAGGGGGTTGATAATAGCTTAGCTAAGGAAGGAACCTGGAAAGCATGCAGTGTTCAGTAAGATTAGGTGTAGAAAGCAAATCACCAGACTCTAGCACCCCGCCACGAAATTCTGTGGATTACAGCTGGGTGAAGGAATCTTCTTTAAACCCCAAGCATCTAAAATGATACAACTTTATGTTCTCTTTAGGGACAAAGGGTTATCATGCTTTAATAAATCAAGTCTCAGGGTAGAATTGGTTCCAATCAATTTAGGGGGTAAGGTAAATCTTGTTTTCAATTCCAAGGTTGAAAGGACACTCTAGAAATTATCCATGCCTTCTTTTTGTCTCCAAAACATCCATTACTGCCACCCTTCCATCGCCCTCTTTCCCTGCAGGGTCTCAGCCCCCTACCAACAGAGGGTCCCGTGTTTCAGTTTTGGCACACATGGGTAGAATAGGCTGAGCACATCCTGGACTCGAATGTTCCAATGTTATTTCCACCCCAATTGAACCCAACAATAAATCTTTTTAAAAAATGAAGGGATGTATTAAACACATTTCAGAGGTTCTAAACCTGGTAACAGATGTACTCGAGATACCAGCTCTTTTTCTTGTTAGGGTTTTCTTCCATGGTCTGATTTAGCTTCCTAGCTCTGCACCAGAAAAAGCGCAATCTGTCCCCCCACTCGTCTTGCCACATCACTCACTTCCCACAGGCAGGACAGAAAAGAATTATGATTCTCACTAAATCTCCACAGAGACTGCGTCAAGAGTCTTCTTTGTGTCTTGGTTTATGCTCATAGGCCAAAAGTGGCAGCCAAGTACCAATCTGTCTTGAAATTGATGAGGATCTGTTCAAAGGAAAGACAAAGCAATCTGAGCCTGCTAGCCCAGTTTTTCTTGCTTTTCTAAAACTTGTGGGGCAACTGGGTGTTTAGAGAACAGACTTTGTTGCTGGCTGATTCTTGGCTGATGGCATCAGTTAACATCTGGAGGCAGATACGGAAATCTTGACTTCCATCAGGGAGATACTGGCAAACCAGGGAATGCAGAGCTTAAAGGAAAGAAAGAGATAAAGGAAGGGAAAGAAATGGCATTACGGAAGGGCAGCTGAGGAAGCCCACACCCTGTTCTCAGGACAGCTCCACTTTCAGTCCTGGGAAGTGTGTGCTAGGTGCTGGATTTATAACATTGCATTGCTCTAAGTCACCAGGCCACACTGAAAAGAGAGTGCCCCTGAGCGGCAGAGGCCAGCACTACACTCCCAGTGGTTTATACAAATTCATTGTGCCCTGCCTCCTGGTGCTCATTAAGCTCAAAGCTTTTTGAGTTGTTTTTTCTCTTTGTTTTTGTTTTCTAAGATTACTCATCTTCAGAATTCTGCCCACAGGACTCTCAAGCATTCTGCTTTATCAAACAGATTTTTTTTTAATTTTTAAGGGATTCACAATATAAGAGCACAGTTGTTTTCAGATCACATTGATGTTGCTCAGTTTGCCATACAATTATGTAATTGGTGTTAGCATCCACAGATGAGGGATACCATTCATCATTTGTTTTTCTGGGACTGTATTACTTCACTCAGCATGATATCTTCTAGCTCCAGCCATTTACCTGCAAAGCTCATAATGTCATCTTTCTTTTTTTTAATATTTTTAAAATTTTATTTATTTTGTATGTGTATGGATGTACTGTCTGCATGTAGGTTGGTGCACCGTGCCCTGCAATGCTGAGGAGGTCAGAAGAGGGCGTCGGATTCCCCTAGAACTGGAGTTAAAGATGGTTCTCAGCCGCCATGTGGGTGCTGGGAATTGAACCTGGGTCCTCTGCAAGAGCAGTTGGTGCTCTTAACCGCTAGGCCATCTCTCCAGCCCGATGTTATCTTTCTTTACCACTGCATAGAACTCCATTGTGTAGATGTACCACATTTTCTCTATCCACTCCTCAGTTGAGGGGCACTTGGGTTGGTTCCAGCTCCTTGCTATTGTGAAGAGAGCTGAAATAAACATGGCTGTGCATGTATCTCTGCAGTAAGATGAATCTTGTGGGTACATACCCAGGAGTGGTATGGCTGGGTCAGGTGGCAAGTTCATTCCAAGTCTTCCAAGGGTTCTCCACACTGCTTTCCATAGTGGCTGTACAAGTTTACATTCCCACCAGCAGTGGATGAGTGTTCCCCTTTCCCCACAACCTCTCCAGCACTTGGTGTCATTTGTTTTCTTGATCCTAGCCAGTCTTATTGGAGTAAGGTGATATCTTAAAGTGGTTTTTATTTGCATTTCCTTAATGATTAGTGATGTTGAACACTTCTTAAGATGTTTCTCAGCCATCTCTAATTCCTCACTTGTGAAGTCTCTGTTCAGCTCTTTGCTCCATCTATTGAGTGGGTCATTTGTTTTCTTTCTTCTTTGTTTTTTGTGTAGTTTATATACTCTGGAAATCAATGCTTTATCAGATGTATCTGTAGTGAAGGTTTCCTCCACTCTGTGGGTTTTCTCTTCACTTCCTTGATTGTTTTGATGTACAGAAGCTTTTGAGGTTAATGAGGTCCCATTTGTCAATTGTCGACCTTAATTCTTGCTCAGCTGCTGTCTGATTTAGGAAGTCTTTTCCTATGCCTATGTCTTGTAGTCTGCTGCCAATTTTTTCTTCTATCACCTTCAGAGTTTGGGGTTTCACGTTGAGGTCTTTAATCCATCTGGAGTTGACTTTTGTACAGGGTGAGAGGTAGGGGTTTAATTTCATTCTTCTACAAGTGGTGGTCCAATTTTGCCAACACCACTTGCTGAAGATGCTGCCTTTCCTCCATTGTGTCTTCTTGGCCCCCTTGTCAAATATGAGATGGTTGAAATTGTATGTGCTCCAGTTTGGATCTTCGGTTTTGTTCCATTGGTCAACAGGTCTGTTTTTGTGCCAGTACCAGGCTGTTTTTATGACTATAGCCCTGTAGTATAGTTTGAAGTCTAGTATAAAGATCCCCCCTGTGTAGCTCTTTTCACTCAGGGTTGTTTTGGCTATTTGGGGTCTTTTCTTTTTCCAAATGAAATTAAGGACTTTATTTTCCCCAAGCCTGTGAAGAAACTCTTGGGGATTTTAATTGTGATTGCAATCAACCAGGTTTTACAGTTTCATGTCAGGTTGCAATCACTTCTTTCCTACCTAGATATTTCTAACTTTTATCCAGCAAATATTATGAAGTACTTTCTAAAAGCTCCCTCCAAAATGCTCATTTTGGAGGGAGAGTTCATCCTATCATTTTGTATTCTGTGTTTGGCATTTGTGTCTGGGTATCCAGAGTTCTAAAGCCTGTACTTGGGAAGGGTTCTAATGACCTGCTCCATTCTCAATCATTTGTACTTTTTATTTGCATCCACTCTGCATTGGTATAAAGTGATTTGTTTGTGTTTTCAGTATTCTAATTCTTTTCTTAGTGGTTTTAAAATATCCCCTTATGCTGCCTGCTTTTTTCTTTCATTTTTCAACTTTAATGCCCCCTGGACCTCACATTGAATCTCTATAGAAAGGCACATACATAGTCCAGCGTTGGTATAACGCTGGGAAACCAGTCTCTCTTTTCCTCATGAACACAACTACAATAATTGACAAAAGCCAGAGCTGGAGAGGTGGCTCAGTGGTTAAGAGCACTGAGTGTTCTTATAGAACACATGGGTTCAATTCCACATGTCAGCCATAAACAGTCCATAATTCTAGTTCCATAATTCTAGTTCCAGGGCATCTGACCGATGTGGCCATTGCACGACACGGGTGCAATTACATACATGCAGGCAATACATTCATACGCATAAAATAAAAATAATAAATAAAATATTTTAATAATAATTGGCAAAGCCTTGATACCCATCAGACTATGGGTATGCATTTCACCCTGCGCTGACATTTGCATCTGCTTTGCCTGTGTTAAAGATACAGATATTTCACTCAGAATAAAAAAATAACTTAAAATGGAAAGTACTGTTCTGAGAGACTCGGCAATGGTTTGAGAATGTCAGCAACTAAAGCCATGTGCATTCAGAGCCAAGGGAGATGGAGCAGCTGTTTCAGAAGTATTGCTAAGCCAGCTGTTATTCCCATTGGCATGAGAAGGTGCCAGTCACCACCCAAACTGTGGGAAGCATGTGCCAGAGTCTGAGGAAAGAGCCCCTTCACATGCCAACTAGAAAAGGACCTCCTTGTTCCCATGTGTCAAAATTCTGTCTGCAATTACTTATGTATACTTTTCTCTTTAGCCACCCATTCTGCCATCAGAGGTTGGAATGAGAAAGAACACTGTGTGGCGGCAGTTTTCCCTTTCATTTTACATTGCTATAGCAATTTATGATTTAAATGTTGATTATGGCACGGTTGAGGAGTTTTATGTTGATTAATGATGCAGATATAAAACTAGATGGAGAATGGATCAGTCAGTTTCCCAAAGCTCTCTATCTGGGAATCAGAAGTTTTGATGACCAAAAAACACCACCTCAAAATATACCAGAGAAATTTTGTTACTTCCAAGCAAAGAGAGAATAAAGCATTTGTTCCTGATTTTTTTTAGAACTTCAAAGTAGGAAGAACAAGAGGCATTTTACCTCAAAATTTATTCTAATATAGTTTAAGTCAGCTGCAGAAAAGTGAGTCCTAGTTGACTTTCGTTTTGACCATACATATAGACTTGTTGGGGTTTGTTTGTTTGTTTGTTTGTTTGTTTTTTAGGTCCACAAGCATTAACCAGACATTCTATCAGAAAGCAATAGTTTGGGGTGGGGGAGCCTAGGAAGATGGTTCAGTCAGCAAAGTGCTTGCTATGCAAGCATGACCACCTGAATTCAGATCCCCAGTGCCCATATTAAAAGCTGGGTATTGCTGGGAGGTGAAGGCAAAAGGATCACCCAAGCTCTCTGACCAGCTAGTCTTGCCCAACTGGCGAACTCCAGGTTCAGTGAGAGACCTTGTCTCAAAAAAATAAGCTGGAGCTGAACAAATGGCTCTCCCAGGCGACTAGAGTTCAGTTCCCACCACCCACAAGGCAGCTCATAACTGCCTGTACCTCCAGTTCCATGGGATCTGGCACCCTCTTCTGGCTTCCAAAGACACTGTACTCATGTGCACATTCTCTAACACAGACACACAAATATGTAAACATTTAAAATGTTTCAAATAAAAAAAATAAGATGGAAAATGACAGAGGAACACATCTTGCCTCCACATGCATAGACATGAACATATGTGGACACACATGGGCACAAACATGTACACATACATTTATCACACAAAAAGAAAAAAAAAGAAAGCAATAATAGTTTTATACCTCCACTTTTTTTTTTAGTTGAGTTTTTTTTGTTTTTATTTTTGAGACAGAGGCTCTCAACGTTTTCCAGGATGAACTTGAACTCACAAAGAACTCACTCTGTAGACCAAGGCTGGCCTTGATCTCACAGAAGTCAACGCCTGCCTCTGCCTCCCAAGTCTAAGATAAAGGCATGCGCACCACACCCAGCCAATATATCCTCCACTTTTTAATTAAGTCACTTTCAAACATTCCTAAGAACACAGCATAATCTTCTCCAGGAGGTGATTTTACGCATACATACATATTAAACTGCTAGATTATAAAGATAGTAAAGATCGAGAGAGGAGAGGAGGAGAGAGAGGGAGGAGAGAGAGAGAGGAGAGAGAGAGAGAGAGACTTTCCTGTTACTCCTATATCCATATTCCAAGTTTAACTAGGTTTAGAGCAATTTTTTTAATTACTTTATTTTTTCATTTTTTAACAATAAGTAATAATTTAAATGAGTACAAGCATCCTTCGTTTTAAAAACCAATTGGCAAGCAAGTTGTTGCCAAATACCACACAGCCCAAGGGTCCCATCATCCAGCAGGGGGAGGCTTTGTTGTTTCAATCAAAGTTGATCAAATGAGTGTGCAGACTATATTGTGTAGTTTCACCATTCACCCCAATCGCAGCCCTTACATTCTATCACGCCCCCTCTTCCACAGATTGTTCCCTAGCGTTAAAAAGAGGGCCCAGGTGGGATGAGAAGAAAACGTGTCTATTTTCTTGGAGCTGTTGTCTTTGACTCGGTCAATTCTGGCTAGTTCCTTTCATGGGCTTGACAGTTTGTCCATGAATAACCTTTATTACCTACTAATGAAGCAAAGGCAATTAGGATAAATAGGTATTTAAACAGTACTAATTGTTATGGTAGGTTACTTTGGTATAGACACAGATGATTTTTGGACTGGCTATGTTAATCCCGATGAATATGTTTTTTTCTTGTAAAATATGACAGGGTCTTTCTGGTGGCTTATAACATCTCCTAACTCACTAGAGGATGTAAGCTAAGCTGTGGCTATGCCATGGGTTATTTCCTCCAAGGAGAGATCAAAGCCAATTAGATTTCGGTATATACGGGCATCTGGCTGCCACTGCGCACAGTATTTCCAGGCAGGTGAGGTGTACTGGTGCTGACCAGAGGAGGTGATCGCCTTGACTACAAGGAGACCGATATACTGTTGCAATTATATTGGTTTAGTGGCCTCTGGTAACCACTCTCTAGGTATTTCCGTAGACCAACTGAATACCACTTGCAAGTGGTCTCAATTGGCATCTTTCCCCATGCTTACATCATGTCTTCACACAGCGGGCATTATTGGCCTCTCTTCTTGCAGGTATCCCAGATTTACAGGACAGAAGCTCATTCAGCCTTTTGGGAGAGTGCTTGTGATCCCCCTTGCCAACATCTCCTTGGTAGAATAATCCATTGCTGATATCAGAGCTCTCCTGTATTAATATATTTTGCTTAAGTGCATAGCTTAAGGAGACTTTAGTATTATATTTGGATCTGAATAGAGAATAATCCTTTTCACAGTTCCTATGTCTATTAGTCAATTAAAGAAGGCAGTTTTACCAGTTTTATAAGAGATTACCTCAGCTTTAGAGCTATTTTGTATGTTCATTTAATGTTTGTATAATGCAATGCATATTCGTAGCAAACAAAGTTATATTTTATAACTGAAACTGGTGAACCTTTTGTTTTTAGAACTATCCCAGGAATTTAAATAGATAAAAAGTAAAATGATTATATTTTCCATAGTTTCAATAAAGCAGTACCAGAAGGAAAAAGTCTTTTCTGTCATGAAAAGAACAATAGGCAATCAAGTGGTAATTCTGTGGGGACAGCTATACCATTGTCAACATACCAGTTTCCCTCAGACCCTAAAGACCAATGTCACGGAGTATTTCTTTCACTGAAGGCAGCTTCAGATAAAGCCAGCAGGCTGCTAGGATGTATTCCTAAAAATGGAGTGGAATGGAGATGGAAGCAGATGAAGATTGGTGTAATCAAAGCTCAGGAAATAAGGACCCAAGTCAGGTTACAGGTTACAGCATGTTATTACAGTAGCAGGAAGAAAGATGAGAGATGCCCCACAGTGGGGGAGGGAAGCTGTGGGACCTTCTTCAAAAAGATACTGCAGACATACTTCTTCAAAAACAACAGCAGCTAGTTCTGAACCTCGAAAGTACTAATTGTGGGAGCACTGTGTGTGTCCTGCTGCTCCAGGTGCCCCCGACCTGGGGAGACGCTAGGCCACAGCAGGAGAAAGGGCAGGGACATAGGAATGTTTTCAAAGCACAGTGCCCATCACCTCAAATGTCAAAAGGGAAAATGGATTAAAGTAAACTGGACACCAGACACGCATTATACACTCCGTGTACTGCTGTGTCCGGGATAGCGAAGTCTGTAGATGGAACATAGAACCAGATTCCTTAGAGCCATGGATTAGAGGATGGAGGGATAGGAAAAAAATGACCACGGGGTTCAGAGTTTCTTTTCAAGGTGATGAAAATGTTCTAAATTGACTGTGGTGATGGTGGTACATGTCTGCGAATATACTAAAGCCATTGAATTGTACACTTTAAATGGGTGAATTGTGTGATTATGTAAATTATATCTCCATAAACCTGTCATTGAAAAATGTGAGGTCATAAAATTTTGTGGGGTTGGGGAGCCAAGTAAATGGAAGAAGCAATAAATACTTCAGGAGTAGATCTTCTTCCTCAGGGCCCCTGCCCCAGCTTGTACTCCCTCCCCACCTACCCACAAGAAACGAAACAGAGAATTGAAAATTACCTCTGCTCACCTAGAAACAGTGACATACTAATCAAAGACTTAACACGAGTGCCTCATCCCCCCGCTTCCAAAGCCCACTTCAGTGTGAGTTGTTAGAGTATGAACTAGGAGAATCATGAGCTTATGAGTTATAGCCCTAACCCTTTTTCCCAGACAAAAGGGCTTCAACTCACGACACACACTTTAGGATAAAAAGAGTAGACAGTTGGGGGCTGGAGAGATGACCTAGCGGTTAAGAGCGCCGACCGCTCTTGCAGAGGACCCGGGTTCGATCCCCAGCACCCACATGGCGGCTGAGAACCGTCTGAAACTCCAATTCCAGGAGAACTCCAGCTCCAGGGGAATCCGACACCCACTTCTGACCTCCGCGGCATTGCACGACACGGGTGCACAGACTTGCATGCAGACAGTACATTCGTACACATACAGAAATAAATAAAAATTAATAAAAAAATTTTTAAAAAAAGAGTAGACAGTCAAGCTCCCTAAGGCCTTCTCATAAATAACAAAAAAGACTGGCACCAAGTAGGTCTTACCAGAGACTAGCACATTTATAAAGTTTTTCAGTTTGAATTTATTTCAAGCAGTCAATAAATAAATGGTTCCATGCTATTAAAAATGGAGAAGAGGGAAGACTACAAACAAGTGCTTCTCCCTCCTGAAATTTGGTCCCTTTCCCCAACTCCCTTCTCAGAGAAAGATGCAATTGTTCACTTGATGACCCTGGTACCCAATGTATTTTCTTTGGGGCCATCTTTTGAATATTATTTTTGCATAAAGCCAAGTAAATGAATGGGGAAGTTGAAAAGCATAATGAGAATGTTATGTTGACACTGTTGTAGATTTTCTGAATGCTAAAAAACAAGAAATGAATGCAAATGAAATTGCCAAAGTGAACATTTTATGCGTCTTTACATAGGGCATATTCCCAGGTGGAAAAAGTATACTTGCACAAAATAAAGTAGCAAAATATTTATTGAACATTTCAATTTTATGACCTATATTAATTATAGTTAGAACCCTTATCCTCAAAGACTTACATTCTAAACATTGCATGTGTATGCTTTCCCTCATCATTTTCTATCCCTAGAGCTCAGAAAAGTATATACTTTTAGCTGTTTGGAATGAGTTACAAATATTCTACTCAACCATAGATACATACCCACCACCACGCAGCCATTTTTCCAAATTACCCACCTTAGTGGTATGCATAGTGACTACTAATGATCACATGGTCCTTCTGTGAAGGCACTAAGATCTATTTTTCACCAACTCAAAAGGACCTATGTTAATATTAAGATTGAATGACCCAGAAGTGACTGCTCATCTTGCAGCATCAGTGACCCCATCAGGAACAGTGGCTTCCATTAAGTAGGGTAGATCGAGCCTTTTCACATAGCTATGAGAAAAGTTGAACTTATATGAAAATCAAATTTTAGAAAGCAAAGCTATACTAAAAGTTTTATGAAAGACCAGAAAGAAATCAAATAAGTCATTAATCCATTCATGCTAAAGATGTGCTATAAACCAAGGTCTTTGCTTACGCAGTTGGAGAATTCATACTTTTATTTGAAAGGATTATAGCCATTTGAGACGGTATCATAGACGCTATGCTGAAGTTGAGCTTTCTATAACTACCAAATTTTCCCCCTGAATTTGAATTGTGACTTCTTTATAGTAAATACTATACTTGTATTTTTCTGTTTTTAATCTTGTCAGTAAATATTTTTCGACAGTAGTACATTTTCTTTATTTATTTGTTATAGTTTTGCTTTGAGTGTGAGAACAGATTGCTGTTGTTTAAGGCTTCCCTCAGCTCTGATTTGGCCAATTCAGGAAATCGTGTGCCAGCCACGCTCTCCATCTGAACAGGCCACACGTGGAGAGCCTTGGGTTTTGCTCCACAACTGAGCTTCTACTTGCATGGCCAAGAGTTTGTCTTTCACCACAGATGACTTAACCTTCCTGTCTCCGTCTCCCACTCCTTTGCTCCCAAATTCCCTCACCAAACAAACTACTTTGCTACTGTTTCTCTGTTTGCTTCTCTGGCCCTTCATTTTGCCCACCTATAAGAAGTTAATACTCCAAATTTTCATCACCTTTTCTTTTTCAAAATATTCTTAAGTCAGTGTGCTGTTCCACAAAGCTTCTCCTAATTCACTAGAACAGTGAGAATCAGTTCCCCCAAAGTGCCCAAATCCCAACAAGACAGTATTCAAAAATGCCTAAAGATGGTGCATATCATAGTATTTGTTTTATTCTCATGCATTCTTTCTATTTTTTGATAACTGTGCTTTGGGGTATATCCTTTAACAGGTGTTCTCAGTAGCAAAGTAGGATATGAATCAGTAGTTCTCAGTAATGTCTCCCTATTGAAGTTAGTGGGAAAGCTGTAAAAACCCACTCCTGGCCAATTAAATCAGAATATTGATTGCAAACAACCAATTGGACATGCTAAGTATTATAAAAAAATTATATATTGACTATAAACCCATCTAATAGCTACAGTGGTACATATAGAAGTAAAGCAGCAGTTCATATATGAAAAATTAATTGGTGAAACTAAAAGAAATTTTCCCCATGATGCCAACTGATGTCATAAATTCATTATCATGATATTGTATTGCTCATGAGTATATTAATCGCTAATAGGATAATGCATGAATATAATAGACTTATAATATGTATTCAATGAACATTAATTGAGAATAAACAACATTCTTTATTTGTCATCTGCAAAGCAGTATATTTGGAATCATTTTTCAGGTCCAGTTCTCAAATTCAAACAGATTAATATTATGTGATTAGATTTAAACTTGAATTCTTTTCCTGGGTTCATTTATCAGCTACTGTGGGAAATGGTGTATGGCAGTTCACAAAAAATGGAATATTGGGTTTTTGTCAGGCTTTAAGTTTAAAAAGCAAGAGATATATGAATTCAACAAAACAGATTCCAAAAGAATACATAGCTTGCTTGATAAAGAATAAGTAATCATTCAATTAATTCGAGTACTGCTTATGCAGTTTGTATTTTTTCTTTCGCATACTTGCAAAAGTGATAATGCAGGCTATTACACAATCCCGTGTACCATGGTCCATTCTGCCTTCTGTGTTGCCAGCAGAATGACCCCTTTTCCAGAGAGATCTCTGCATGCACACAGGCCCCAGGACACTATGTCACCATTTAATGAAGAAACATTCATGAGGGTAGGAAGCAAAGAGAGAAAGAGGCCCAGCCTTGCCACCTCATTGGACTTGCCATCAGTGGACTGACATTCAGCTCCTCTGGAGATCCTTACTAGTAAGGATCACCCTGCCAATCCATTCTTCACAGAGCACCCAGCCTAGCTCTCTAAAAGCTTGGCTCAACCATGTCACATGCTCTCAAAACTCCTTGTGTCTTCCTACTATACTCTGAATGACTCAACTGCCCCTGCAGACCATAATTAAGAATATTAGTTATGGGGCTGGAGAGATGGCCTAGCGGTTAAGAGCGCCGACCGCTCTTGCAGAGGACCCGGGTTCGATCCCCAGCACCCACATGGCGGCCGAGAGCCGTCTGAAACTCCAATTCCAGGAGAATTCCAGTTCCAGGGGAATCCGACACCCTCTTCTGACCTCCGCGGCATTGCACGACACGGGTGCACACACCTGCATGCAGACAGTACATTCATACACATACCGAAATAAATAAATAAATAAATTTAAAAAAAAAGAATATTAGTTACTTTTCCCATTGTGTGACAAAATACCTCACAAGAAGCAATTTGACAAAGGAGGGGTCTATTCTGGCTTCCAGTTCAAGGGCATCATTCCATCATTTGGTGGGGGAAGGCACAGCAGCAGGAACCAGGGGCTGGTTGGTCACATTGCATCCACAGTCAGGAAGCAGAGAGAGACCAGGAAATGGATCTGGCTATAAAACATCAAGGCCTGCCCCCAACAATCCACTTCCCTCAGCAAAGCTTTACCTCCTAAAGGTTCTACAACCTTCCCAAACAGGGCCAACAGCTGGACCAAATATTCAAGTACATGAGACCATGAGGGACATTTCACATTCAAATTACAACACTTGGAAACAGTCAAAACATTGGAAATTTATTGCTCATAATTCAAGAGGCTGGGAGAGTGAGTCCCAATGGATTGTGTCTGGTGAGACCTGCGCTCTGTCTCCTCAAATGGCACCTTCCATATGGCTTCACGTGGCACAAGGAGCCAGTCAGCTGCTTTTAAAGTTCTTTTATGTCATTAATCCCATTCATGAGGGCCCTCCCTTCATGAATTAATCTCTTCCTCAAAGGTCCCATGCCTTGACGTCACCAAAATGGGGACTAGGCTTCAACATAAATTTTGGAAGGATATATTCAGACCTCACTCCTTCTTACCTCCACTTGTTATCTCCGCCTCCACCTCCTCCCACTTATGCTTCCAATACCCTCTGTCTCTACTCTAGCAAGATGACTGATTTGCTATTTTCAGAACATACCAGGTGTGTTTCTTGTAGTCTTGCGTCTGTTCTCTGAGCCTAGTATGTTCCTCAGAGATGGTTTCAGGGATACTCACACACTTCATTCTAGACTATGCTTAAAGTTACCTCAGGGTGACCATCTCACAACCTATCTTTTTAAACTGTAGCCAGGCACAGTGAAGACCACCAAGTCCTGGTTCATCCTCCCTGTTGACCATCTAGCATTTACATGACTTCCCTATAGGTGCCTATAATCTCAGCCCCACAAGGGCAGGCATGCTTTTTCTGTTTTGTTAACTACTATATTATCAGAGTCAAGAGCAGAACCTGACACAGAGCAAACAACAAAAAAACTGAGAAACAAATGCATAAACATACAACTGGTCTGCAGCCCTCCTTCCAAAATTAAAGCCAGATAAATATTTCTGTATTTAGTCATTCAGGACAAGGATCCAAGGGGTGAGGGTACCAGAGGAGTAAAAATAGGGGTCCTTAAACCCCATCCAGTGCTAGACTTTGATCTAAGCCTCTCTGCCCAGTATTCTCTCTCTCTCTCTCTCTCTCTCTCTCTCTCTCTCTCTCTCTCTCTGAAGAACAGTATATATCTAATTATTTTCCCCCAAACAGTTATCCAAAAAATACTTAGAAAATATGTTTCATCGAGAAATGCATTACCTGCTTGGATATTGACTACATTAGCATACTGAAGAGTCTGAGAAATTCTACAACTGAAAAAAATATTTTGTTAAACCTCCATGTTTCTCAAACACATCTAATTACAAGAACTATATAAAGTTTAATTGCATATCAAGGAATAATGTTTTTCCTTTAAGCACTATCCTAGACTTTTATGACAATATCAATAGTAATGTTATTTACTTAATATATAAATCACAAGATTAAATGGAATTGAGATGGTGTATATGTTTGACATTTATATGGAAGTATTTTTTTCTTTTTTTATATGGAACTATTAATGAGGAATATTCTTACTAATAAAATGTTATTGCAAAGTCATGGGTAAAGCAATTTAATCCATGTGAGTTCATTGATTCCTACGTCCTATGAGGTACAGAGGGCAGATAATACCACCCCTACTGAAGAAAAAGCATAAGATTTAATGAAGCCCAGAATGGCTAAGGTCACAGAAGTAATAAATAGCTTTTCAAGCCAATGGAGTGATTTCCTTTGTGATACAGTACTGCATTATACTGTGAGTGCAGTACACTCACCCCTCCCTTTAAAAAAATATTTTATTTATTTATTTATGTGTATGAATGTACCGTCTGCATGTAGGTTTGTGCACCCATGTCGTGCAATGCTGTGGAGGTCAGAAGAGGGTGTCGGATTTCCCTGGAACTGGAGTTCTCCTGGAATCGGAGTTACAGAAGGTTCTCAGCCGCCATGTGGGTGCTGGGGCTCGAATCTGGGTCCTCTGCAAGAGCGGTTGGTGCTCTTAACTGCTAGGCCATCTCTCCAGCCCCATCACCCCTCCCTTTAACAACAAATTGCATCTCTTACTTCAAGTCAAAGTATCCTTGCATAGAGATTATTCTGGTTCGTTAAAGGCACAGGCTGTGGACTCTGTCACATATGAAACTATATCTGGTTTCACACTGACTACCTACGGCCAAAAAAATTTAGCATCCCTGTCTCTCAGGGCATGGTCATGATATTAGTACTTATCTAAGGGAGCTGTTATGGAAATTAAATGTGTTCATTCACAGAAAGTACTTCAAACATTACCCAGCACACACCAAAGGCTCAGTAACTGATAGCTATTGCTCTGGAAATATCAGTTACTGTTTTTAATAACAACATGACATTCTATAATATGGATAGAATATGACAGATTCAACCACTTTCCTACCAAGTCCAGTTTTTGCCATCTGTTTCCTTTCTGAAAAAGAAACAAACAAACAAATGAACAACACTTGGAGCTTCAAAGAATCCCAAGTGCCACAGAGGGCTGGAATGAAGACCCTCAACTACTTCCCAGTGCTGAGCAGGCTCCAGGAGTGAATGTGGTGGCCCGATGTTCCTTCTTGTGGTGGCAGACTTAGTGTGGAAGTCTCTTAAGAACAGGCTATCTCCTGGGACCAAGAGTATTTCCTATCCGTGATCAGCAACATCTTTTCTTGCAGTATTTTGGCAAGTTTATCCTTGTTCCTAGCCAGAATCAGGAAGTTCAGAAGCACATGAAAATAAACAATACATAGAAACGCTTCTCTTCAGTGATTCCAACTTTGTAATCCTGGTTTGGGCTGGATCTTGCTAATTATATTTATTCTCACTGTCCATCTTCCACCCCCCACCCATGAACACTTTTCTTGGCAGAGAATTCTATCAGACTATTTTTTTTCCTTAAAATATAAGTATAGGAAGTGGTTAGACAGGTTATCAGTATATTTTGCAAAACCTCACAGATATAATCATGACCTGAACCATTCTATCCTTGGAGCAATTTTCAAATTATATTTTCTTATCCAGAAACTATTGTTCTCAGGGTCAGTGTGCTATTTTTCACAAAATTCTCATTTCAATCATCATAATTGGACCAATTATAAGCAAATACTATATACAGATGAAGTGCTGCTTCTTGAATTTTACTTCTCATTCCACTTACCAGGGCCAGCAAGATTGATCAGAAGATAAAGGCACCTGTTGCCAAGACTGGAAAGTTATGTGAGATTCCCAAGAACCTACATGGTAGGAGAGAACCAACTCCTGCAAGTTGTCCTTTGACATCCACATGCATGCTATGGTACATACTTGAGCTTGAAACCCCATACACACACACACACACACACACAGAGCACACATAACAAATAAATAAATAAAATTGTAATGTGAGAAATGCAATACATTTACCACTGGAGAGCCATATATCACCTCCTTAGTAGAACTTTCCCAGATCTCCAACTGCACATGATGGCCCAAGAATCCAATGGACCATTTTTAATCATTGTTCCATGTGCTCTTTGCTTAAAACTTGTATATATTTAGTATACATGCTGCTGAAGCTAGCACTAAACTTATATATTTAAATTTTTAAGGTAGCTTGCAAAGCAATGGGTTTCATTATGGCATTTTCATATATATATGTGCCATTGTCATTTCTTCCCTCTTCTTCTTTAATCCTGTGTGTGTGTGTGTGTGTGTGTGTGTGTGTGTGTGTGTGTGTGTTCTGTGTGTGAGTCTGAGAGTAGTCAGAGGACAACCTCAGGTAGATGCCAGTCTTCACCTTCTACCTGGTTTGAGACAGTCCCTTGTTCTCTGATGCATGTACCAGACTAGCTGCCCAGGAGCTGCCCAGGAGCTGCCCAGGATTACCCTCTGGCCACCTCCCGAATCTCACCCTTAGATTATAGACAAACGTCATGGCAACCAGGCTTACATGGATTCTGGGAATCAGAACTCAGGTCCTCATGCAATTTATCTCCTAAGCTATCTCCTCAGCACCGTTTCTTCCCTCTTGAAGCACACTCTTCTAAGACATAAGTTCTGTTCTCCTTCCCACCCATTGGCTGCCCCTCCCTTTGTAGACCTCTCCTGCTCCAGAAACACATATTGTCACTTAGGTTACTGAAAGCTGCCTGGTGACCCTATTCACTCTCCATTCAGTTGGTGATCAACTTCATATAGGCTCATCACTTTCTTTTCTTTCTTCTTTTTGCTTTTTGGACCTCCCTGTCAACGTGAATTGTTATATAATTTCATAACACAATGTAAATCTCTTTTGTTACACTAGCCAAAGTTGCAGTATTGTGTTTCTGCATAAAATTATCTTGTGCTATGCCTGTTGGAAACAGTAAGGTCCATGGGGCCAAGAATGTTTCTAAATTTCTTCCCATTATGTTTACCTGTCCCAAAAAATTAAGTATCAACATCTTTTACATTAAATAAAATTTATAGAATGAAGAACATGAATTACTTTTTGAAACTCTCTTTTTCTGTGATTAGCACAACCATTTAATTATAAAAGACAGAAAACCAGGAATTTCCCTCAATACCTGCTTCTATTTCACCCCAGAATTCATCCTTTTAGTTTCTCAGTGTCTTTCTGTCTTTCGTCCCCCTCTTCCTTCTCTTTTTTAGTCTCTTTCATCTCTCTCTTTTCCAGTCACTCCTCCTGTATATTTATTTTTTCCAGAAACCTGAAATAATCATCAGATATAAAATGTGTATCTTTCGGGGCTGGAGAGATGGCCTAGCAGTTAAGAGTGCCGACTGCTCTTGCAGAGGACCCGGGTTAGATCTCCAGCACCCACATGGTGGCTGAGAACCATCTTTAACTCTAGTTCCAGGGGAATCCAACACCCTCTTCTGACCTCCGCGGCATTGCATGACACAGGTGCACCAACCTACATGCAGACAGTACATTCATACACATAAAAAAATAAATAAAATTAAAAGGTGTATCTTTCTTGCCAGGTGTGGGGATGCATGTCTTTAATCTCAGCAACTCAGGAGGCAGAGGCAGGCAGATCTCTGTGAGATCAAGGCCTTCCTGGTCAACATAGTGAGCTCCAGGCCAGCCGGGGCTACAGGAAGACTCTGTCTCAAAAACCCAAACAAAAACTATTTATCTATATGACATCATAAAGTTTCACAAAGATTCTGAAAAAGGAAATGAACCTTCCAGAATTGTTACACTTTTTCTGGTTGATGCTGACTTTCTCACTGAGCTGACTCTCTTCTGGAATGTTCATAATCTGAGGACCAAGAAGAAGGCTAACATACCTTTGTACTTCCACTTTCTCCAACATTTGGTACAGTATTCACGTGGTCATTTGTTGAAATGAACTGAATTAATCTAGAATGTCCTCTGAGACTGACCCAGAACTGGCTTTTTTGAGGACTCAGTACCTAAAAGTACTAGTGAGTGAGCAGTGGATTCCAGAGGGAACTACATCTCCTATGCTCTGCCTCACACTACTTGGAGCTCAAGGTTCCCAGGCCAGGGTCCACAGCACACAGCATGGACTTCCAGTGTTGCTGTGAAGAAATGCCAGACTTCATGTTCTGCTTTCCTTGGGGGCACAGTTTTCATTCTTGCTTTACTTAGCCAGATACAGCAGAAAGAGAAGCAATGCAGGCTGGGCAGGTCAAGCCAAGCTCCTTATCCTGACTAGCACCCTGGGTAATCCTCATGGAGAATAGAGACTATGAGCTCCCAGAGCTGTCTGATCTGTGACTCGTTCACTTACTAGCTCTCAGGGAGCTTGTACTAAGAACCTCAGACATGTAAAGACAGCATCTGACACTTAGGAAATCCTCTTAAGTCTTATCATGGGTGCCAAGGAGAAGGACCTTAGAATATCAGAACAGTGCAAAAGAAGAACTAATTTTCTGAGGGGTTATTATATAGGCACTGAGCTAAGCACTTTATATGGAGACATTTATTTAGCAAGGCTGGCTTTGGGGAGACTCTGCAGGTGAGGGCCTTATCCCAGGAGTGGTGCATGGTGTTCAACACTACCCAGGGTTTTTTAACTAAGGGCAGTCAGACGACCTGGTCCCTGAGACAACTCCTCTCCTCAGTTAGTCTTCTTCTCCATCTTTGTAAGAATACCTGTTCTGTGTGTTCTTATTTTTTTTTTTTTTTTTGTCTTTTCGAGACAAGATCTCCCTGTAGCCCCAGCTGTCCGGGAACTCACTCTGTAGACCAGGCTGGCCTTGAACTCACAAAGATCCACCTGCCTCTGCCTCCCGAGGGCTAGGATTAAAGGCGTGCACCACCACGCCTGGCTCTGTGTGTTCTTTTAAGTTAACAGCTCCTTGGAATTTTTCTCAGGCATTCCTGCAGCTTCTTTTTCAATATCTTTTATTAGACTCCTGTGTTCCCAGTGATTGGAACTTATTTTTTTCTCATTTTTCCCTCTGAAACACTATCAAGCTGAAAAATGAGGATAGCTACTGGTCTGAGTTAAAAACCTGCCTTACCTGCTTTGGAAACTAAAGCCCTGCTGTTTATACATTTACCTTAGCAGCATTCAAAACCCAAAATACACATTTGGCGACATGTGTTCAATAACCCTGAGCTCAAGTTGCAGAGTGCACTGTTTGAAACAATTTTCCTTTCTTAAAAAGAAAAGAAAAAACTTTTTGCACGCAAAGAAAACTATTTTGATAGTTTTGTCTAAAGCTTGGTTTCTGAACAACTGTCATTTTCTCTCCTTTCTGCATAAATATTCTTTTAATGACAATCCAGAAGTGTATAGCTAAACAAAACAGTGACAAGACCCTTTCTAGTTAGCAACCCAACACAGTCTCCAATGACCAGATGGAGCCTCACTGAAAAAAGTTGAAGTCTGAGCTGAGCATGATGGTGCACACATGTGACGTCAGCATGTGGGAAGATCAGGCAGGAGGATCCTGAATTTGAGGCTGACATGGACTACACAGTGAGTTCTGGGCCAACCTCTGCTACATAGTAAGGGAGACCCTATATCTCAAAAACAAAGCAAACCAACAAAGAAACCCTGGAAAACTGCAACTTCCTGGGGGAAATCCAGGTCTGACAGCCTCACTGGCTCTCTCATGTAAAACCAGCATAGTCAGGACAACAGTCTCTGAGTTATCTGAAGTGGCTGTTTGCACTGCCCCATGAACCTATGGAGTAAGTCGTATACCCCTCCTTCCCTTTGTTAGGCTAGGTAAGTATCCTAGGAGAAGTCATTTTCTTAACTAAGTTTGAGAGCAGTCATCTGAAATGCACAAAGGCCTACAGCAGAGGCAGTGCAGTGTAGTAGGAGCTCATGTCTGAGACGTGAGCATCTAGTCCTCTCTATCTTCATTTTGCAAGAGGCAGCAATGATATGAATTAGTAATGTGCCCAGGAAGCTCAAGGGAATACCTTTCCAGCAGAGCTTCTCCTTTTCCACCATATTTAGACTACTCTAAGAGTTCAGTTTCTGATACCACCATCATCCTCTTCACATTCATTATAAATAGCCCTGCCACAAATCCCCATCCCATGCTCCCTGCAACCTGTTTATTTCAAGATCTTCATCACCATCATCCTTCTTCCCAGATGCCCCAGGAGCACTGTAGGTACTGCTCTGTCCCTTTCCAAGCCCTCTCCTCACCCTGAAATGACCTTGGCACCATACAATTAGGGCAGGAGTCTGGTTCTTGTCATATGGCCCATGTTTTAGCCACTGTAAGTTGTCATCACTGTCAGAGTCTCCACCCTCTCTGCCAGTTACATAAGAGGCCACATCAATGTCTGCTCCCTAGCACACAGGCTTTTATTAAACATACACCATGCGAGAGGCCAAGTGGGCAAGAGGTCCATCCGGAGCCATGGCCCCTGGGGAGGGGGGTTCAGGGACTATCTCTAGGTCTCAGTCCCTGGAATGACTCAGCTCAGCTCTCTGTCTACGTCTGCAGCCTTCAGAACCAAGGACGACATGTTATGTTTTCAGCTCACAAGAAGCAAAAGAGCAGCCGTCCTTTCAAAATAAGAATTCCCTTGCTGTTTGCTTCCTTTTGGAACACAATAAGAACAGACCGAGGACATGACTCTGAGCTGTCAACGCTTCCTCCCAGCTTCCACCGCACCTTTCCTTTGCCAGGAAAAAAAAAAAAAAAAAAAACTACTGAAGTTAAACAAGGGCTTAATGAATAGTCAAAATAATTGTTTAGCTTGGATATAAGGTCTTAGGTAAACAGATGATTGCCGAGACCAGGAGCCAGGAAAAGCAACTCTGCAAGACGCCACTTGTTCTGTCCTTAGGTAACAGCCCAGTGGTCTCGGCTTCTCCAAGGACTGTCCTTACTGAGATCTTTTCTCACCAGCATATTGAAGCAATTTAACATCAGAAGAGTCTCATGGAGGCAGGAGGGAGAAACAATAACTTTCCCTACATGGAAATATATGCTTAAAAGATCCATCTTACTACCTGGGATTTCTATTCAATAGAAGGCCCACAACAGGGCATGTTCCATTTATTTTCTTCAACTTTTTCATGTTGAAAACTTTCTGAGGTACATGGTTAGCCTATTTACTATTATTCTGCCTCCTGCCTGACTTGTCCTTTTAATATGGTTTAAACTTTTCTGAAAATAATTATTTACTACCCAACAATCAAGCACTTTAGGAGTAATCAGCTTCTAAGACTGTCACTGTAGCTGTACACAGCATAAGCTCTGAAACTGAATCTTTCAGGTATGGTTTTTGTTGTTTGTTGTTGCTGCCTTTGACTTGTTTGCTTTCTGTTTTCTATTTAAAGTTACTCTGCCATCAGTTTGCTTGGTGCTGTCTCTTTTCCTCAAAGGTGGGGTTCATCATGGAAATTCTGTTTATTTGAGAACTTGAATAAGTTAATTATAAGCTAATATCAATTCTGCTGAATAATATTTTCAGTAATTGCTTTCTCTTCCATACTTGAAAGTAATAGATACCTTGTTGATCCAAAATGGGATTTGATTATCTTATCTATGCAACGATTTCCACTGAAATGCTCTGAATAAACAGCATCTATTGACTGAATCTTGAGTTTGTCAAGGTGATAGAGTCCCTGGTATTCAGCTTACGGGAATTATTATGGCTGTGTATTTGGTTTGCCATCAAATAGCGAGCCAAGCAAACACTGGGCAAGAAAAAGGTAATGCTTAACAGTTTATTCAGTTTTTAATGCTGATAGTATAAGGAAGACATTAAAACATGGGTCTGGTCTTTGGCCATACTAGCCTGAATGCGCCCACTCTCATCCGATCTCAGAAGCTAAGCAGTCAGGCCTAGTAGGTACTTGGATGGGAGAATCTGAGTTTAGAGTCAGTTCTGAATTTAACCACAAGCTCTTACTAACCTGTATGAATTTGGACAAATTATCAGATTTTTTTGGCTTTAGATTCCTCAGTCATAAAATGATCTACTGATGATAATAATTATAATAATTCCAACTTTGGGATTTTGAATCGATATTACATATGAAGTGCTCAGCCCAGTGTAACTAACCACTAAATGTTAATCATAATATTTTCACACACTGTAATTTCCTCACAATAGACTTTGTGCAGTAGGCAAAGTTGCTATAATTGTGTAGACTAACTATTATAAAACTAGAGTTCGAAGTGATACCAATTTGTCCAAGGTTACTCCATATAATAAATGCTGGTCCTATCAGTTCAGGAAACTTCCGATTTCTCATGTGTTCTCTTCTCCCTACCTACTGCCATGTGGTCCCCTCTCTAGTTTCCTTGAATCTAAACTCTTTTATCACAAGGCACCTCCCTGCCTCACATTCTCAGATAGACAGCAGGAATAAATCCTGTGAAAGGTTTTTAAACCTACATCAATATCATTCAGATGTTTCCTGAGAAAATTGTATCCTATAACTACAAGTCAAAAGAAACTCTTAGAAGAGAGAAAGAAAATATTAGGAGAGAAGTCAATTCAATGCAAGCCTAGAACTTCTACAAGAAGCCCAAGGGATGACAGCAACAGGTCAACAAACCCACGAGCCCAGCCAGCTTCATAGACCAAACTCCAATAGTCTCCCTTATGCACAGATTTTTAAAGTATGTTTCTATCTTACATCATTATAAATGATAAAGTTATCATCAGTGCAAAATAAGTTGTATTATGAACATAACTTTTCCTCAGTGGCTGCTCCAAGTAAAAGCTACCATATAGGCATGTGAGATTTCGGTTTGGTTTGGTTTCATTCTAGAAACCACATCTACACATTCTGTAAGACTAGACATAGATGCTGTTGAGTTAAGAGAACCCTGGTACAAAGTCTAAAAACCTAGATTTAACACTGTTCTGGAATTTCAAGCTTAAAACACCATCAACTCGGGAAACACAAGGAAGATCAATACACTCTTCCTGAGTGTTTTTTAGGGCCTGAGCCCTTCGCTGAGGCTCTAGGTAAAGTAGTAGTCATTCAGCCTTTCTTCCCTGAGCCACTATATTTTCACTTATAAAATAAGGAGAATAATAGTAGCTCTCCTCACTGGGCTGTTATGAACAACCATTGAGAGAAATAAGACAATAAATCTATGATGTTTTTGAAAGGATCCTTTAAAATTGTGAATGTTACAAATGGGGCATTCAAGATAACTACAGAATAAGGAGAACACTTTGAGTGTCTTTTTCTCAACTATTGGCTGTGTGTGTGCATGTGTGTGTGTGTGTGTGTGTGTGTGTGTGTGTGTGTGTGCATTGAAGTCATGGTCTCCTTGCTTGAGCCTCCTGAACTCTGGGATGGTGGGAGCATCAGTATAGCAGCAGACTGCATTCATATTTTAGCATGCTTTTCATCCGTTCTTTCCTCCTCCCACTTTCCTTTACCTCCTTTTAAAATTAACTTATATCTTTTTAGTCTATAAATTATAAAAACCTCCAACCAGTATCACAATAAAATATCAGATTGTGCAAAGGAGAAGAAATAAGGCACTAATGTAAACTTCAAAGCAGAATATATTCTAACAGTTCACAGTTTGTATTGTACAACTCCAAGTACATTCTGTGAGGGCCATCTTAAATATTGTCAGTTGCATATGTTTGGGGCTATAACATGGAACTAATTAACTCTAGAGTTTAGAGAGCAAAGAGGGGGATTTTTTTCCTCTCTTCTCTGAAGCCCCAGTGCTAGAAGTTCTGGGAAAAGTGGTTCATAAGAGTCCCTCATTACTCCTGGAACTGATACTCCTAGACACTTCCCTGACTTGCCTCTCCCAAAAGTACATTACTTCTCATCGATTTCTGCATCTCCTTGGATTCTATAGGACCTGTACTAATTGTTGAATCTTGTCTTCCTCTATGGGATAATAACTCGGAGTCTACCAAGTACTAGACAGCATACAAAGCACAACAGAGAAAACAGGTCACACCGTGTACATGGCCCCTGCCTTGCAGTAGTCTGGAAGGACACATGCCAGCATCCACTGCCAAGTAGCCAGTGTTATTTTATAAATTCTTACCTTGGCACTTTGAAGCAAGTCCATTTCATTTGATAAATAAGACCACTGAAACAGAGAGAAATGGGTCTCAAGAAGCCACATGTAGCAAATGTCCAACCCAGGCTTCTCTAAAGTCACCTTTATTCTAAAGTCCACACTAGTTCCACTCTACTTGATTTCCTTCCAAGATGGAGAAGGCTGGACAAACACACCAAAAAGGAAAATGAAGTCAACCATTAGAAAAAACCTGCAAAGAAATAAGTGCTAGAAACACCATCAGCTATCACAGGCACAAGGTGGGGGGGGGGGGCGGGATCTGAAGTTCCTGGAACTAAGTTAGCAGGCTCCAACACCCATCAATGGTACAGCCTAAGGGAAAGAGGGTGGACACCGGTCAGAAATGACTGTGGCAGAGCCATGAGATATGATTGGTACGCATTACATCTGCTAAGCACAAAAGCTCTAACCCCAGCACACCATTCCATCATCCTTCCAGGTTCCCTCACTTAACCATTGTAGCCCTGAGAAGCATAAAAAGATTACAGAAATTTGTAGGTTGTTGACATTTTCACAGATCAGGAAAATATCAGAGTGCGGTGGTTGATTTGTTAGAGCATTGCCAAGTCCTTTGTATTCAACACTCCAAACATCCCTTCCCACCTAGCTCTTTCCTCAGTGAGGGGAAAAGTAATCCTTTTTCTCCCAACATCTGCTGTTGGTTCCATTGATATAACTAGTTGAGAAGATTTACTGAGGAAAGTGGATACACTTGGCAATACCTTCAAAGGTTTGTTTGGATTTTTTGTTTTCTAGGAGATGTACGACTAAGGGGTCAGACCGGGGTTCCTGCTGAACGCCGCGGCTCCTACCCGTTCATTGACTTCCGTCTACTTAACAGTGAGTAACCAAGTGTACCTGGAGCAGATCAAACCCTTTCTTCAAAAAGAAAAAAAGCTCATTTCCTTATGAACTTCAAAACCTCCTGAGGTCTGCCTTCCTTCCTCGACCTCTGTCCACTCAACTAGAACTTAAACCTTGGTCTTTCAAGTTCCTCACTCATGAAGGAATTTTTGGCCCTGCCCCAACTTTATCACATTGGCTTTGAAAAGCAGACCCAACTGTGAGCGTTATACAAAGAAGGTGTTCATTTAATCTTTTAGCACATTCTCTCCACCTGCAGACAGGATTGGATTAGAGGAGATGGTGTTTGATTTTTTTTTTTTAACTTCCCAGGGAAATATACTCCAGAGTTGCCCTTAGAGATCCTCATTATCTCACTCTCTCTGCACTCTAAAGCTCTGAGGTCTATTCTTGGCTTCTCGCTCACTCTTCACTAAAAGGCAAGTCCTTTCTTCGGCCCTTGCTGCTGCTCCGCTCCCCTCTTCCATTATTACTCAGTCTTACATTCCTTTGGAAACCCAAACCAGTGACCAGTTGTCCCCTCCAGATTTCATATCTCCTGTTATAGTGAGCCTTCACCTTGGACTTGTGGTGGGTGGAAGGAGGAGCCATTAATAAACTTCACAATTTGCCCCAAGGTTCTTGGTATTGGGTTCCTATCACTCCCCATCTGTAAATTTCAAAGTGCTGGATGGTATCAACAGGGTATTATTTTCCTTTGACATAAACAAGTTCAGTGCAAGCAAGAGGTAATTTGATTTACCTTGACCCCTGGAAAGGACTAGGAAAAATTAGAACTTGCTATTTCAGATTCTTAGATCCTTGAAAGGCCAGCAGAAGATAGACATGTTTGTGTTTCTTCTGGCTTGCTGACCTCTCCTATCAATGTGCAGCCTCTGTTTTTCAGCTCTTCGAAGGATATAGACACTTACAGTAACTTTTTCCATGCTAAAGGCAAACACCCACCACTTTAAAACCCAGAACTGAGCCTCCACTAAACCAAAGCAATATTGAACATAGGCTGTGAACTCCAGTGGTACCTCTGACCTCTCCTTATGACCCCAAATGAGCTGTTTTAATTCCCATGGAAGTTACACCTTTGGAAATCTCCAGAGCATTATGAATTTCTGGGTCCCAAGCATGTGGTTCTATAAAACAGGACATTATTCGTCTGTACCAGAACTTCCCAACAAAGTCACAGGGAGAAAAGTACCAAAAAGCATCTTTTCAACAGGGGATAAGATGTTATGTCATGATTTCTGATATAAGCCTTGAGCAAATAAGGAAAATAAGAGATATTGGTCCTTGGAACAAGCCCAAGTACACATAGGCAGCACCGCTCCTTGCAAGTGGGAATGAAATATTTAATTGTCCACAACATTTGGCTGTAAAAGGCACTTGGATTTTTATTTTATTTTAAATTTTATTTTATACATATGAGTGAGTGCTTTGTCTATTTGAATGCGTACGCACCGTGTGCAGGTGTGTGTGTGTGTGTGTGTGTGTGTGTGTGTGCGTGTGTGCGCCTAGTGCCCACAGAGACCAAAAGGGGCATTCAATCCCCTGCACCTGGAATTACAGGCTGTTGTGAGCAGTCACGTGGGTGCTGGGAATCAAATCAGGTCCTCTGCAAGAGCAATAACCACTCAACCACTGAGCCATCCCTCCAGCTCCATACTTAGATTTTAAAATAATCTTCTTTTCTTTTTAATTAAAAAAAAAAACCTACAGGGGCTGGAGAGATGGCCTAGTGGTTAAGAGTGCTAACCTGCTGACTGCTCTTACAGAGGACCCAGATTCGATCCCCAGCACCCACATGGCGGCCAAGAACTGTCTGAAACTCCAATTCCAAGAGAACTCCATTTCCAGGGGAATCTGACACCCTCCTCCGACCTCCACAGCATTGCACGACACGGGTGCACAGACCTGCATGCAGACAGTACATTCATACACATACAGAAATAAATAAAATTTAAAAAAAATTTAAAAAATTTTAAAAACCTACAAACCTATATAAATATGAAAAGAAGCCTATTGTAGGCAATGATCATTACTATTCCATTTACAGTATTTGAAAGATGACCGGAGCTGGAGAGATAGCCTAGCAGTTAAGAACACCGACTGCTCTTGCAGAGGACCCGGGTTTGATCCCCAGCACCCACATGGCGGCTGAGAACCGTCTATAACTCCAATTCCAGAAGAACTCCAGTTCCAGGGGAATGTGAGACCCTCTTCTGACCTCCGTGGCATTGCACGACACAGGTGCACAAACCTACATGCAGACAGTACATTCATACACATACAAAAATAATAATAAATAAATAAATTTATATAAAAAAAGAAAGATGACCTGCAAGCAGCTGTCATTCTGTTACTGCTGGAGATCCTCAAGGAGCCTCCTGGGTATTGTTTCCTGGGCCCTGCCCAGTCTCCCCTGGCCCCACCTGTCCTACCCTTCACTTGTCTGCACGTGGTGGTCAGGGCGCTCTACTCATCAGGAGAAAATGTTGGCCACTTGAAATCCTCTTTCCTCCTCAAGGCTCCATTCTGGATAACTCTCTAACTCATATCTCATTCTTATACAGAACATATACTGAAGTAATCCTAATTTACTTTTATTGTATCTTACTTTATATGTGGTGTCAGTGTTTTCCTAGATGTATAAGATATGTCCCTGAACAAACTACAAAGGCCCTAAACTCACCACTATAAGTACTATATGGTTAATTTACCTGTTACATTGAGTCCTTTCAAAGCTGGGCATCGTGGCTCATGCCTTTAATCCTAGCACTTGGGAGGCAGAGGCAGGCAGATGTCTGTGAGTTCAAGGCCAGCCTAGTCTACAGAGTGAGTTCCAGGACAGCTGAGGCTACAGGGAGACCCTGTCTCAAAAAGACCAAAAAAAAAAAAAAAAAAGAGTCCTTTCAAAAAGAATGTACAAAAAGAAGATATACATGTCATAGATCCACAACATTATATTGTCTGTCTGCCACCTATTTAATTCTCTTTCATCTCTAGATAACCTCATTGAGATTTTCCTAAGTAGTTAAAAGTATGCTTTCTGTAAAGGGAAGCATTTCTCCATGTGTGTGTGTGTGTGTGTGTGTGTGTGTGTGTGTGTGTGTGTGTATGCTTGTGTGTGTACATGTATGTGTGGGGACTAGAGGTCAATGTGGGATGTCTTCCTCAACTACTCTCCACCTTGTTTTTGAGATATTCTTTCTATTTTTCTATCTATCTATCTATCTATCTATCTATCTATCTATCGTGTTCTGATTTAGCTAGACTGACTGGCCAACAAGCCATAGGAAGCTTCTTGTCCCTGCTTCCCTGGTGCTGATACCACAGATGGACCCTACTGTCACTAGGTTTTGACTGCAGTGCTGGAGACCAAACTTGGATCTTTGTGCTTGCATGGCAAGCACTTTACTGACTGACTCATTTCCCCCAACCCCTTAACATGATTCTTTACACTAATCTTTTTGGTCTTTTTTGAGACAAGGTCTCTCTGTAGCCCCAGCTAGCCTGGAACTTGCTATGTAGACCAGACTGGCCTGGAACTCACAGAGATCTGCCTGCCTCTGCCTCCTGAGTGCTGGGATTAAAGCCATGTACCACCATGCCTGGCTTCTTTTCACTCATTTTGAGTCCATTTCTTTTTTTATTTTTTATTTTTTGGTCTTTTTGAGACAGGGTAACCCTGTAGCCCCACCTGTCCTGGAGCTCACTCTGTAGACCAGGCTGGCCTTGAACCCACAGAGATCTGCCTGCCTCTGCCTCCCAAGTGCTAGGATTAAAGGGGTGCACCACCATGCTCAGCTTTGAGTCCTTTTTCTTTTAATAATAGACACAGATACAAGATTTTTTCCTCAAGTGACTACAGTTTTGCTTACTCTCCCAGGTAGAATCTAAGACTTAAAGCAACTAATTTATAAATCTAAACTTTGAACAAATCTCTATAACCTCTATCCCAATTCTGCATTTCTCAGCCTTCCTCCCAAGATGCTAATGGAACCCATATAACTGCTATTCCCTATCCACAGTGTCTCCAGCTGTTTCTCTTCCACTGCCCACTTCAAAACCTGCCTTGAATCTCTGGAACATTCATAAGAAAAAAAAATGTGCATTGACTAGGAGGTCCCATTGCACTTCCCCATGGCTCCCCTTAGCCAAAGTCCCAATGGGACATCTCAGACAGAAACATCAAAATTAGCACCTACAATAATTTGTCTTCTGTCAGAATAATGTTCATAGGTATTACTACATATATCTGGAACAGAGGCAAATCAATGACAGCACATGCGCAAATCTGCCCCTGCCTGTTTTGGTAGAGACAGTTCTGCTGGAACTCTTCCATGCCCATTTGCAGATGTGCTTGCAGTCTGAGGCTGCTGCTGAGCAGACACAACAGAGACCCCACATCTGCAAAGACCAGAGCCTGCTGCTGCTTGGTGCTTTATGGAAAAGAGTTGTCAACTTCTAATGTGGACAGTTTCTTATTTATTTCTTATTGATTCCAGAATTCCATACCATGTATTTCAGTCATACTCCGATCACCTTCCACTTGACACTCTTCTCCACTACCCCCCATTATATGTCCTCCGTTATTATCTGTCTTTTTCTTTTTGTAATTTTTTAATTTTTAGTTATTATTTTTCTTTAAATTTTTGTTTTTTAAAGACCTATCAATCCCATTCCATGCCTCCCACTTGTCCTGGCTGTGGATCCATGCCCTACCAGGAGTCAGGTCAACCTACCAGGCATCACACCAGTAAAGAAACTGACTCCTCCTCTCCCAGCATCCATCAGTTGCCAATATGTGCTCAGCTATGGCTAGGGCATCCTGCCTGTCTCCCCCATCTAAACCACCCGGCTTGGGTTTGCACAAGTCTTGTGCATAGTATCATAGTGCTGTGGGTTCATAGGCCCAACGACCCTGTGCTGTCCAGGCAACCCAGTCTCCTTATGGCCATCTACCACCTCTGGCTCTTACAATCTTCCCTCTCCACTCTTCTGCAATGATCCCTGAGCTTAAGGAGGAGAAGGCACAATATAGGTGTCCCATCTAGGGTGGAGCACCCCTCTTATTCTCTCATATTTGTGGGTCTGTATTAAAAAGAAACTTCTCTGGTAAGAGCTGAGTGATATACTAATCTGTGGGCATAACAGTAAGTCATTGTGTGTCAGTTTAATATTATGTCTATTTAGCAGAATGATAGTAGTAGGCTCTCTCCTATTAGTGGTAATTTGTCTAGACATGAGTTCTGGCCCTGGTAACAGTGTCAGGTATAGATTCCTATTGTAAAGTGGACCTTAAATCTGATTAGAAGGTGCTTGGTTACTCCCATAATAGTCATGCCACTATTGCATTACTGGGTATATTTTGCCAAGCCAGTGTTATTATAGCTTGTAGGGTTCACAAGCGCATAAGGTTGATGATTGCCTTTCTCTGTCAGCATCATGCATAGCACCTTCTAGTACTCTGATGGCTAGCCAGCAGAGATGTAGCTTCAAGGTCAGAACCAGCTTGATTTCTCCTTATTTGTTCTGCAACTCAGGTATGTAGTATCTCCAGCAGTAGGGTATTACCATCAAGTTCTGGTTGAAAACCAAATGCAACACAATAGCCATTATTGTTGGAGGATCTTTGAGATCTCTCTGGTCCATTCCTGGCATTGGGCTTTGCATTGCCTGTGGTATCCACTGGGGCCATTGACCCCTCATATAGGGTAGCTACATTTAAACTCTTTTTATATTATATATGTATATATTTAGAGAAGCTTTCATAGTAGGCTTCCACATGACTCTTTCAAAAGGCCTCCAATGTTAGTATCCCTCTTCTTATTCCCTCTCAGCCCCACCCTCCCAGTTCCCACTCCATTAAACCTGTTTATTATCCCATTCCCATTTCTATCACTGCATTCTATCTCTACCTGTGAACCTTATTAGTTTCCTAATCTCTAAGTATTTTACAATTGAAACACACCTAACTAAAGATTAAAAGCTAATCCACTTATGAGAGAGAGAGAGCATGCCACATTTGTCTTTCTGGTTCTGGATTATCTTACTCAGGATGAGTTTGTTTCTGGTTCCATCCATTTACCTGTGAATTTCATAATTTTGCTTTTCTTAACAACTGAATAATAGTGCGTTCTATACCGTATTTTCAATATCCACTCATCAGTTGATTTCCAGCTGTTTCCATTTCTTATTGTCAGTAGAGCAGCAATGAACATGGATGAACAGACATCTGTGTAGTAGCATATAGAGTCCTTTGGTTATGCTCAAGAGTGGTATGACTGGATCATGTGGGAGATCATTTTTAGCTTTTTGAGGAACCTCCACATTAATTTCCATACAGGCTGCACCAGCTTGCACTCCCACCAGCAGTGAGTAAGTGTTCCCCCTTCCCCACACCCTCACCAGCATTTGTCATCATTTGTTTTTTGGATCCTTGCCACTCCGACTGGAGAAAGATAAAACCTTAAAGTAGTCATCTGCATTACTTTGATGGCTAAAGATTTTGAATGTTTTTTTTAAGTGTTTCTTAGCCATTTGAAAATTCTGTTTAGTTCCTTGCCTCAATTTTTAATTGTTTTTTATGTTTAGTTATTTGAGTTCTTGGTCTAGCATAGATAGTTTTAAGCAGACTTAGAAGAGTTTTGTGACATCTCCATGGATTCATTTAGTCTCTTTTCCTCTGTTAATGTCATTATTTTCTTTCCAATTTCCAGTACCATCACTTTACTTTCCAGAATCGCCTTAACACTGACTAAATTTATATGAGACAGAGAGAACTAGAAAGCAAATCTCCCTTATTGGTCTAGATGTAAAATTCCTATTTGAAATGATAATTTTTAATCATATAAACATTCTTCTGGAAAAAAAGTCTCTTCCTATGCATGCAGAGGAAGGCACAGTTCTACCATACTCACAAGGATATAGCCTACATATAAGGTTATTAACTCGATTTGTCTGTCAGAGTCCTAATTTGAACTTTTGTCTGGCCATCCTTAATAATGATACCATCTTTCCTTCCCAATGTGTTCTGTTTTGAACAATAAATTACAGACCAATTGCTTGTAAACATTTACCCACAAAAGAGTACTTCAGTACAATGTCACTCAAATATCACATGCAAGAATAAGTTCAAGAAACCTATGTGTAACACTAGAGTTATGAACACATGTATTGGGGATAAAGAGATGTATCAGCAGTTAAGAGTGTATACTACTCTTACAGAGGACCAGAGTGAGGTTCTTAGCAACAACATTGGGTGGCTCACGACAGCCTATAACTCCAGCTCCAGAAGATCCAACACCCTCTTCTGGTCTCCATGGATACCTGCACTCACATGTACATACCCTCACACTGGCCTTATACATATAATTAGAAATAAAATACAGCTGGGCGTGGTGGCATACGCCTTTAATCCTAGCACTTGGGAGGCAGAGGCAGGCGGATCTTTGTGAGTTCAAGCCAGCCTGGTCTACAGAGCGAGTTCCAGGACAGCTGGGACTACAGGGAGACCCTTTCTCGAAAAGACCAAAAAATAAATAAATAAAATAAAATAAAGTAAACCCACAGAGTTGGAGGAAAACTTCACCAATGATACATCTGACAGAGCACAAACTTCCAGAATATATAAACTACTCAAAAAACAAAGAAGTAGCCAGGTGTGGTGGCGCACACCTTTAATCCCAATACTCGGGAGGCAAAGGCAAGCGGATTCCTGTGAGTTCAAGGCCAGCCTGGTCTACATAGTGAGCTCCAGGCCAGTTGGGACTAAAGGGAGACCCTGCCTCAAAAAGACATCCCCCAAAAAAGAAGTAGTAAGAAAACAAATGACTCACTCAAAAGATGGAGTGAAGAGCTGAACAGAGACTTCACAAGTGAGGAAATAGAGATGGCTGAGAAACATCTTAAAAAGTGTTCAACATCACTAATAATTAAGGAAATGCAAATTAAAACCACTTTAAGATATCACCTCACTCTGATAAGGCTGCCTAGGATCAAGAAAACAAATGATACCAAATGCTGGATAGGTTGTGGGGAAAGGAGAACACTCATCCACTGCTGGTGGGAATGTAAACTCGTGCAGCCACTATGGAAAGCAGTGTGGAAAACCCTTAAAAGACTCAAAATGAGCTTACCACCTGACCCAGTGATACCACTCCTGGGTATATACCCACAAGACTCATCCTACCGTAGAGATACATGCACAGCCATGTTTACTGCAGCTCTCTTCACAAAGCAAAGAGCTGGAACCAACCCAAGTGCCCCTCAACCAATGAGTGGATAGAGAAAATGTGGTACATCTACACAATGGAGTTCTATGCAGCAGTAAAGAAAGATGACATCATGAAATTTGCAGGTAAATGGATGGAACTAGAAGATATTATGTTAAGTGAAATAACACAGTCCCGGGCTGGAGAGATGGCCTAACGGTTAAGAGTGCCGACTGCTCTTGCAGAGGACCCGGGTTCAATCCCCAGCACCCACATGGCAGCTGAGAACCGTCTGTAACTCCAATTCCAGGAGAACTCCAGTTCCAGGGGAATCCGAGACCCTCTTCTGACCTCCGAGGCATTGCACGACATGGGTGCACAAACCTACATGCAGACAGTACATTCATACAAATAAATAAATAAATAAATAAATAAATAAATAAATAAAAATATTTTTTAAAAAAAGAAATAACACAGTCCCAAAAAAACAATGAATGGTATACCTCATCTGTGGATGCGAGTACGAAGCACCTAGTTGTAAGGCAAACTGAGCAGCATTAATGTCATATTCCTCATGATCTGAAAACAACTGTGCTCTTATATTGTTAATCCCTTAACAGGTTCTAGAATTAACTGACCACTTATTTTCAGACTTTGGAATTTTGGTATATGGGTAGAGGGCATGTATGCATATTTTAGAGTAATATAAAATCAAAATGGAAAAATGTGGGGAAAAAAAAGAATGTACAGAGAACTACAAACCAACTCTTTATTTTTGTGTGGGGGGGTTTCTTTTCGAGACAGGTTCTCCCTGTAGCCCCAGCTGTCCTGGAACTCACTCTGTAGACCAGGTTGTCCTTGAACTCACAAAGATCTGCCTGCCTCTGCCTCCCCAGTGCTCGGATTAAAGGCGTGCACCACCACGCCCGGCCAAACCAACTCTTTAAAAAAGGAGCAACAATGTGTGTAGCAGATAGTCCTCCAATATGACGGTTGGCTCTCTTCTCATTTCCGCTATGATGGTTGGCTCTCTTCTCATTTCCGCTATGACGGTTGGCTCTCTTCTCATTTCCGCTATGACGGTTGGCGCTCTTCTCATTTCCGTTATAACGGTTGGTTCCTCTTCTCATTTCTTACTTCCCAATGGTTTGAAAATAATACACATTCAGTGGAAACTGAGAATCAGGATTTGAGTTTTGATTTCTCCCCTAGGCTAGCAATATGTGGTATATAATATTCTCTCCACTGCTGGGTAGTGGCCACAGCTTCCAGTCAGCCAGATGATCACGAGGAGCTACACTAGCCCACTGTGGGGCACATGTTAAGCTAGCATGCCAGGTAGGTAAGGTGTACCAAATACATTTTTTTACTCTGTTTTAGCCAGGATATTGAATATATAAGGTGTATGGATCCAATTTTTACTTACCATATGATCAATTTACAATATTATTTAAAATTGGGTTTATGGGTCAATGGTTAAGAGCACTGGCTGCTCTTACAGAGGACTGGGGTTCAGTTCCCAGTACCCACAGCTGACAACATTCATAATTCCAGTTCCAGAGGATTCAACAATACCGTCTTCTGGCCTCCGTGGGCATTGCATGACATGGGTGCACTTACATACATGCAATGCACTCATACACATAAAAATATTAAATATTAGGGGCTAGAGAGATGGCCTAGCAATTAAGAGCACCGACTTCTCTTGCAGAGGACCAGGGATCTATCCCAGCACCCACATGGAGGCTGAGAACCGTCTGTAACTCCAATTTCAGGGGAACTCCAGTTCCAGGGGAATCCAACACCCTCTTCTAACCTCCATGGCATTGCACAACACGAGTGCACAGACCTGCATGCAGACAGTACATTCATACAAATAAATAAATAAATAAATAAATAAATCTAAATAATAATAATAAATATTAAAAAAGAAACTACATGAAAGAAAAGAAAGAATATTCTATATCCTAGTAATCAGGATAAATGTACCATGATGTGAATCCTCAGCCTCTGCTTCTGCCTGTGCCTCTGCCCAGGCAGGATTTATTGCTTGAGGAATTGCCCTTCCACCATTAACAACTGGAAAACACTTCAAACAGCTGTTTCCAGACTTTAGACAGTGGGCAACATAGGCTGCCTTTGCTGAGGAAGTTGGGCACAGTGAGCCCTAGGGGTGCGGTCCCAGAGCAGAGAGAAAGCCATCACAGAACCAGCCACTTCCTGGGGCCAGGGAGACAGCATAGTGGCAGACCATGGAAAGGACACTCAGTGTCCCAAAGGTCTGCAGTGTCTACTCCATGCTTCAGCTTCTATTGATACTTGCATAGGCTAACCCCATTATCAATAAAACCCTGTTGTTGACTGGCCCTTACCCATGCAGTGTCAAGTTAGTTTTGTCCTCAGGCCTAAGACAACATTTTTTCCAGGTACCCTCTTGTTATTACCATTGGCATCAACTAACAAAGTTCTTGCTTCAGAGCCATAAAAAAGGAAATAAAATAAATTTTATTTTTAAAAAGGACAAATACATGGGTGGTAAAGAGATGGTTCAGTGGTTAAGAGCAGTGGCTGGTCTTGAAGAAGACCCAAGTTCAAATCCCAACACCCACATGGGAGCTAACAACCATCTGTAACTCCAGTTCCAGGGAATCCAACACCCTCTTCTTACCTTTGTGGGCCTTGCCCAACATAGGTTCACTTACATACATGTAGGCAACAGTCATACCCCCAAAAAAATAATAAAGAAAAAAATTTTTTGGTCTTTTTGAGACAGGGTCTCCCTGTAGTCCCAGCTGTCCTGGAACTCACTCTGTAGACCAGGCTGGACTTGAACTCACAAAGATCCACCTGCCTCTGCCTCCCAAGTGCTAGGATTAAAGGCATGCGCCACCACACCCGGCTAGAAAATATTTTTAAAAGAACAAATATATTATGTACTTGAAAATTACTAGGAGAATAATTTATATATTATATTATTTTTATTTTGAGTGTATGAGTGTATTGCCTACATGTATGTAAGTGTGCTCAAGTTGTGCAATACCCAAGGAGGTCACAAGAGAGTGTCAGATTCATCTGGAACCGGAGTTATGGATGGTTGTTAGCCACCACAAAAGTGCTAGGAAGCAAACCTGTGTCCTCTGCGAGAGCAGCCAGTGCTCTTAACTGCTGAGCCATCTCTCCAGCCCCTAAGAGAATAAATTTAAAGTAGTCTCACCACAGAGAAATAAGTATGTGATATATATGTGTGTGTGTGGCCTTATTTAACCATTCCACAAAATATATTTAATTCAAAACATCATCTTGTATAGCGTAAATATATGCAATTTTTGTCAATAGCAATAATATGTATCCCAGAAATAAAGATCTAAAGTCTTCTTCATAAGAGATCGATCACTGGAAATACATGAGACAAATTATTTATTAAAAGACCGTTTCATTTCCTGTTTCTTTTTTTCCATAATTTAGAAAAGAGACCTGTATATGAAATTTCTAGAAGTTTCGCAGGAAATGGTGTCTCTGGTGCCATTGTGTGGGACACAGGAAACATGGGCCTTTAAAGAAGAGCATTCTCTTTATAACTAAGCGTGGAGGGGAAAAACAGAGTGAGAAGAAAGAGGCAATTATTTTTATTCCGGAGGAAATACTGAAAGAGACCTGGAGGAGCGCAAGCACCATGGAAGACTGATAGCTCTACTGTCCAATTCTGGCTTTCTGTGGATAGATTTCATTACTAGCTCTATTGAGGGGAAAACAGGAGAAAAAATGTTGAGAAAATGTGTGTTCAGAGACAGGAACAGAGAGAGGACAGTGGCAGAGGAATCCCAGTCTTCTGGAGCAGCCGGCTCCTCGGCAGCCCTCCCCCAGCTGTCTCCTGATTTAATATAATCAGTAGCCTGAGTAGATAATGACTAGGTTGAGATGTTCCCGTGGCAACCATCTCAGAACAGATGTGATTTCCACACTCACTCAGCAGAGGAAGTGACATACAAAGAAAACATTCCCAGGGACTGGGGAACATTAGAGAACTCAACTCTTCAACAGGAGGTTTCAGAGCACAAATTTCAGCAGCCACAGACAGCCTGGTGCAGCCTAGTGCTCCAAACCAGTCCAGGGCTTTGCAGTAGTAGGTTAATTGGTTACTTGGCTTTTCCTGCCTGTTAATTTGCTAATCTTGATCTTTAAAACTCTCTTCCTCTGGACTTGCCTCTCCACGCAGGGCCATTTTAGCTTCATAACCATGAGGTCATTTTAGTAGAGATACAAAAATATGTTCCTGTGCTTATTATTTCCAAAGCAGAACCAAAATATACAAACCAAATACAGAATATACAGTATGTGCGTATATATCAACTGTTTTATAGAAAATGACCTAGAGACTCAAATGCTTTTTTATTTTTTATTTTTTTGGTCTTTTCAAGACAGAGTCTCCCTTTAGTCCCAGCTGGCCTGGAGCTCGCTCTGTAGACCAGGCTGGCCTTGAACTCACAGAGATCCGCCAGCCTCTACCTCCCGAGTGCTGGGATTAAAGGCGTGCGCTACCACGCCTGGCTCAAATGGTTTTTTAAAGCTGCTGTCTAAAACATATTATACCCTATAGCCATTCTTCCTTTGATATATAAAAGCATATTTACTAAAGAACTATTGAGCAAAGGCCACCAAGAATGTTAGAAACCATCTGGTCCTAAGTGACATCCCATCTTAAAAATAGAAAGGCTGTTTCCCTGCAATGTCGGTTGTCTAAAAGAGGCTTCCTAGGTAGTGGCAGCCTTGCAGTCATAGATACCCTTAACTGTCACCTGTGAGGGCCACACAGCATACAAAGGACCTGAACTAAAATGTCAATCTGAAAGCAGTCTTGCTAGAAGGAAGCTGTCTCGCCCTTGTCCCAGGCAGCTGCCCCCTGAAGGGAGGCCTCAGTTGGGACTCCTTTAGAGTTCTCATACTTGAGAGTGCCAAAGTAACACCCCACAATTTCGAAGTTCAATATTGACCTTCCTCTAGAAGAAAGGCAGAGCTCTGGCTGTGGTTGTGGTACTTCCTGGCTCAGCTGGCCGAGCTCCGTGATGTGCACTCAGGGCTTCTGGCCACACACTCCCCAACACTTCAGCTGCGGAAGTGCCAGACCACTAGGATGGTTAGCCACTGAAATGCCACTTCATTGTGGAAGCCAAAGCTGACAGGGTCCTTACTGTTCTAGTCATTGCCCATCACTGTTCCATCAGAGGACATCGATGGGACATTTCCTATGGTAGGAGCATCCCAGGTGCCAGGGATGCAAAAGTGAAGGAGGCATAGGCACTATCCTTCAGCAGTTTACATGGACATAAGAAAACAAACATCAGTGCTATATGACACCCACATGTATGATACCATACATATATGAATAGTAATAAGCATATATACCATAGACATGGATGCATTGCATACAATCAGAAGCATTACAGATAATAGTAAAGAACACTGTCTTGGGATATCAGCTTAAGATTAAACAGTGAGTCAGACACATGACAGTGAAGTAAAAGGGGGCTTGCATGCTGAGGCCAGCTTTCAATGCTGTTATGAAATATACTTTGGGGGGCAGGAGAGATGGCTCAGCATTAAGAGCACTGACTGCTCTTGCAGAAGACTCAGGTTCAGTGTCCAGCACCCACATAGAGGCTTATAATCATCTGTAGCTCCATTCCAGTGGATCAGATGCTCTCTTCTGGCCTCAGACACCACGTGCCTATAGTGTACACGCAAATAAGCAGGCAAAATACTCACACCGAAAATAAATAAATCCTCTTTAAAATATATATACCTCACAACTTATAACCAGGAAAGAGTTGTTACAACTGTACTTGGCTAGATAAAAATACTCAGTACATGCTGAAAGTGACAAGACCAGAGTACATGGTGCTCTGGGCCACATCAACACCAGGGGACCGAGATAATGGTTTGATATGATGGGTGGCTTTTGTCTCAGGCTACAAGGACTGAGTTAAGTAAAGAAAAAATATCTGTACAATTCCTCTTAAAATGGCAACGAGTTGTGTCCTTGGGATGGAGATTCTAAGGGATTAAAAGGACCTCTATCCTCAATGGATGATGGTTTTGTCACAGGGTAAATACACATTGTATCAAGGGCCATGCAATCGAATAAGTAATTGTATATCCTTATTCTAAAATAATTGTCATAAACGATAAAGTGCCCTAAGCAAGAGTAGAGGGCGTGTGCAGTCTTGTGCTGAATGCTGAAACATAAGGAAAAGAGTTGACGGGTTAAGAAGTTCTCCTTGAATAAGATTAAGCTGACATACACAGATAGTCACTAAGATCTGAAAGTTAGCAAATAAATATGTTGACTAGAAAGAAAAATGAAAGCATTGGAATATCAAGATAAAGAGTCTGAAGTTGACCCATTGAACAAAGAGGATCACTAGACAGTTTCAAGAAAAAGCATTGAACGCCATGACAATGGTATCTCTGAAAATTAAATGGCATTCATCTGTATGTAGGAGGGACAGAGACTGAGAGAAACCTTTGGGTATTAGACCATGGTGCAGCAGAAATAAAAGTACAAACCACAGATGCTGTGTGGATGGAAGCGGAAGTACAACTTGATGACATAGAATATTGGGAGCTCCAGCAGGGGGTCTGGCCATCTGGAAAATTAGAGATGAGGTCAACAGTAAGGAATGTTGGGGAGAAGAGGGAAGCTCAGGTGGGACAGGCTGAATGTGCAAGATAGCCAACTGCACCGGGCGTGGTGGCACACGCCTTTAATCCTAGCACTTGGGAGACAGAGGCAGGCAGATTTTTGTGAGTTCAAGGCCAGCCTGGTCTATAGAGCGAGTTCCAGGACAGCTGGGGCTACAGGGAGACCCTGTCTTGAAAAGACAAAAAAAAAAGAAAGATAGCCAACTGGATATGTCTGGAAGAGAGCTGGATATAAAGGATCATGATGCATATGAGATGCCACTTCAAGAACTTCTGTTTGGAACCTGGGTCAGTGGCTCAGTGGATAATAAGCATGAAGCCCTTTGAATCCTCAGATCCCATATAAAATCTCAGACATGACTCTGTATCCCAGAATTGGGGGAAAACAGAGTAAAACTTGCTGGCCAGTCAGCCTAGCCAAAAATAGAGAGCTTAGCAATAGCTCAGCAGTAAGAGCACTGGCTAAGAACCGTCTGAAACTCCAATTCCAGGAGAACTCCAGTTCCAGGGGAATCCGACACCCTCTTCTGACCTCCGCGGCATTGCACGACACAGGTGCACAAACCTACATGCAAACAGTACACTCATACACATACAAAAATAAATAAAATTTTTAAAAAAAGACTCAGATTCAGTTGCTAACACCCACATAGCGGCTCACAACCATCCATAACTCTAGTTCCACAGGATTCCATGTCCTCTTCTGTCCTCCATAGGCATTGCATGACACAGGTGCACTTATAGACATGTGGGCATAACATTCATACATCCAAAGTTTAAAAAAATAAATAGGCAGAGAGTGATAAAGATGCTCAAAGTCCTCACAGAGGGTGGGGAAGAGAAAGAGGGAAGGAGGGAGGGAAAGAAAGAATTTCCACTTGGAATCTTAGTCACCCATGAGCCAGCCATACATCAACTGCACACATTACCAGGTCAGTGATTAGGTGATTCGATAGCCAGTCTATTGAGTTTATGATTTAGAAAAGCGCTATAAAACTATCAACGATAAAGCCCATGAAGTGAGTTTCACCAGCAATTGATTTTCCCCCCCGCAAGATGCTATCTAGACACTATGACTTAGACTTCACCCCCTGCAACAACATGGATTCTATTTAATACAAATAGGTCACTTATGTCCGATCCAACTCACCTGCCCATAGCACAGAGAGAAGACAGCTCTCTACTGCGGCAATTTCTTGAACAAAGATCAACCTCACTTAGATTATTTCTGGTATTGTAGCCTCTTTAGATTTCTAGAAATAATATGATATAATGGCAAAGAAGAATAAGCTAGGTTTCTTTGACTGAAGTCACCTTATGAGTTGTTTGTTCAATAAAATTAAGTTCAAACTCCTACCCAGAATAGGCAGAGTTTATCTTCAATGTGTGATCTCATTAATAAACAAAATGAGGGGTTATTTTTCCCTTTGCCTCCCCACTCTTACAGTTTTGGGAGATTTAAGAGATGCACTATAGTAGGTAAGTTCAATAGTAAGAGCACTTCCTTTCTCATCAGAATGCATTTCTTCCATGTTCTTCTCTAATTTGTTCAACTAGACAATTACAAGAGTTGAAGTGTATTCAAATAGATACATTATGGTTCCTATTCTCTTATAGTCATGAAAAAAATAGTAGCCGTTTCTTTAAAATGTTTTGTATGGCCAAACTGAGATCTCAGGATTAGCATAATCAACAAGCTCTTGTTTTCTTCCTAACTAGCAACTCAAATTGCTTTGGCCACCAGGGTGGTTTATTACTTTTAAGTAACTCTGCAGGGGGAGCACAGAGGTTATGAAGCAGAGTCCCAAGGGAAAAGCAGTCAAAGCCACTAGCAACAGCCACCACGACAGTCACAGGATGCTAGAAGCCAGATGTGTATTTCTGTTAGACAAGGAACCCTAGGTTATAGGTCTCTGGAAATCTTATAAGAATAGGTTCTGTGGGTACTAAAAATTGAAAATCCCTTTCCAATCCCAACCTCAAGCTGCCTCCTGTGTCATGTTGCCACCCAGAGCTCTGAGCAAATGACACTCGCCCTACCCCCTGCACACACTGTGGAGGAAACTGACAAGGAAACTGCCCAACCTTGAGCTTTGAAATGGGACCTGGGCTTGAATTTGCATATTTGTGAGTTTGCTCAAACTACTCACTGTGACCACATGGGTTGAAGGAGACTCTATGCCAGCTAGTAGAGATGCGGAAAGAAGCATGCGATAAATCTGCACAGCAGCTTGTCCTGCTTCTAGTCGGTCCGTGCTTAATGAAGTTGAACTTTTAAGTATTTGTGTGTATCCCTGTCTCTAGACATTTCTTCCTCTGGGAAACATCTACCTCCCTCTTGAGGTCCTGGCCTTGGCATGATGAGCTTGGTGAAGCCTTCTTCAACCCCCCAAAGGTCCTTCCTAACTGACCACTCTCTCTGTACTTCCGCTCTGTCTCCAAGAAGTCATTGTCATACCAATCAAACACTCATGGAACCTGAGTGGCTGAGCCCAGCACTGTCCAATCCAATGTAACAAGCCTGCTTTGAACCTTCTGTGAGTCTTCGAGAACCCCACATATATTGCTGTATGTGTATACTTCAGTCACAGCATACACATTTAGCAATAATCAAAATCATCATCATCACCATCATCATCATCATCATCATCATCATCATCATAGCTAGCATGTTTGGCACCCCTGGGTGCTATGCACTACCATATGTGCTTTATTCAGGATTGGCTCATTTAATTCCCACAAAGTAGTCACTGCCATTTAACCTGAGGAAATTGAGATCCACAGATGACAACTGATTCATCCAAGGTAACCCGGTTTATAAGCTAGAATTCAAACTCCTAAAATATAATTCCAGAGCACAAGCTCTTAGTCATGGTGGGTTATAATTTTTATTTATGAATTTTAAGGTTCAGAGACAATGTATGTATATAAACTATTCCTCTTAAATGTAATATATACAACTAATTGCTCCTTTTAAATATTTTTCAGATAATGCTATTATTTAATACTACATTTATATTGTTTCCAGCTTGGTACTAAACTTCTTTAATACCTTTGAAAAATATTTTATAATTGAGTATAAAAATGTAGCTAACCATTGAAAGTATTAGAGTTTGAAGCATTTCCAGACTTTCTCAATGTTCTGATGCTGTGGCAGAAGCTGCCAAATGACGAATTGTTCATTTCATCACCTGACCATGTGTTCTTTGATAAGGAGGAGAAGGGTGTGGTGGCAACTGCTGAGAATGCTTGTACACTGTCCCCAAAGAAGAAGGAAATGGGATCACTACTGTGACAAATTAAAGTCAGACCTGCATCTGCCACCAGTCGCTTTCATTTTTCTCAAGAGGGAGTTGGTTATTTCTTGTCATGCAAACTGCATCACTGAAAGAAACAGGTTCTCAAAATGTTTAGAGGTAGTAAATAAGAAGCAAGATACGAAATTATATATCTGAAATGATATCACTTATGTTTATAAAAATATGCCAACATTTAAACATGGCTCATTTCTTGATGGTTTTTACTTTCATCTTTTTATTTTTCCTACCATAGCAAGTATTCCTTTCATAATCATAGAAAAAAAGAATTTGCATTTTTTAAATGCTCAATATCCACGAGAAATATTTTTTTCTTAAAGTAATATCAAAATGGAGAAATTGAAGTTAATACAATAAGCCACAAAATACCATCAATAAGCCACCTTGGAAAACCAGTTGGTCAGAGTAAAGCTGAGTGACTATCCTAAGGTATATATGATGATATATGTACAGAATTTCTTGTTTGTTTGTTCCTACAGTGTTTTCACTCTGTACCCCAGGCTAGCCTCAAACTCACAGGCAACCCTGCTGCTTCAGCCCCTGGAGTGCTGGGATTACAGGTGTAAAGTAACTTGTTGGGCAGAAAAGTAGGATGAGCTTCGACATTTAAACTTATATATTAAAGATGAAGTCAAGATTTGGGAGGTAGGAATTATATGTGAGATTTTTGCAATGATATCTGGCTTGTCATTTAAAGGTGAAATTTATTCCATAGAATCAAACTTCTGAAGCATAGTCAAACAGCCCTTTGTGCTCTGTAAGATTTTGAACAGAGGTATTTGACATGACATTATTGTGCCTAGTTTTCCAACTGGAAGCAAAAAAAAAAATGGCTTAGTCATTCATTGCAAGGAAATGAAAGGGTTAAGATGCAGGTTTTAACATCCTGTCTGCACTCAACCACAAGGAGCCCCTTAGGTAAATTTTGCACTAAAGATAGAATATATGCTTTACCTCTTCCAATGATAAAAGTTCCCCTAAAGGTGATGCAACTGGCTCTGGGGCCAGCTGCCTGACTGGATCCATGCAGCAAAAGCTATAAGACCTGAGAGACCCCAACACTCCCCCGCCATATCATTATCCCTCCCCCACCCAAAGACCTGTGCTCTGCTCCTGGATTAGAAAAGGGACTTCAGAACCGCAAGATTTTACCTCACTAAGGACCAAGAGAGATAAGCCCGACACTCTTCCTGCCTTCCTCCTCCACACCCTCTCCTCCACTCCTGCACAGAGCTAGAGGTAATAACATCAGTGTGATTTCCCTGTTCTTGTTTTCATCTGTACTCTACATGTCACAGACTCTACATGGAACAGGTGGCCAAGATTTATAAGCTCACCATGAGTTTATTAGGTGAGGTAGTGAGCATATTTGAGGCCTAACACAGCACCAGCCACCATGTAATTTCTCAATAAGTATAGGCTTTTAGTATTACTGTTACTAATATTCTCACTTGTTACTATATGTAGATGTGTTTAGAAGCCTATACGATATATACTAATAGAAATTTCTTGATTTCTATTGATGAAGAAAGTGGTTTATTAGCCTCTTTCCATCTTCTTTTCATTTCACAGATATTCATTTATCCCCTTACAGTGCCAGGCACATCTTCCAACACTTTGGTTAGAAATAAAGTAGTGTAATGACGCCTGTGAAAGTGGAGTTAGGGGGAGATGCCATAATGTGCCAGGCCAGTAGGATCGAAAGGTTATTCCTGGACAAACTGTCAGCCCATGAAAGGAAACAGCCAGAATTGACCAGAGTCCAAGTCAACAGCTCCAGAGAGAGTGGACTGTTTTACCTCTCATCCACCTGTGCCCCTTTTCTAAGCCTAGGGAACAACCTGCGGAAGAGGGGGCGTGGTAGAATGTAAGGGCTGCGATTGGGGTGAATGGTGAAACTACAGCAATGTAGTCTGGACACTCATTTGATCAACTTGATTGAACAAACAACCTGTCACCCCCCACTGGATGGTGGGGCTGTAGGTGTTTGGGCACAACAGCCTGCAGATAGGTTTTGCATGAAGGATGCTTGTACTCATGGATTATCACTTATAGCTAAAAATGAAAAAAAAAAAAAAAACTGAGAGAAAGATGCAGGACAGTTATGGCAGAATGCATGATCTGGGATGGGGTGGGGGGGGGGGAGGGAAAGGGAAATAAGCCTGAACTGAATTGGAAAAAATGTATGAAATGCACAAAGCATCAATAAAAACTAATTTAATTAGAAAAAAAAAAAAAAGAAAGTGGAGTTAGGGAAGGGGTTTGCAGGACATTTAGGCATGCTGAGATTTTAGTAAGAAGGAACAAATTGAGAAAGAACCATAGAGCACATAGGAGAGAAAAGCCATAATGCAGAATAAACATCTTGAGGAGACAGAAGAAGACAAGACTCCAGAAAGGAGGCAGATCTCCTAACAGAGAGGGTGGAAAGATGGGGAAATGGAGACCACAAGGGAAATTTTGGAGGTTTTGTAGCAGAAAGGGAAGGAATTTTTTATCCAGTGATTTCCAGTTTCTCTCTGAAGAAGTAAGCCAGGCAGAGTGCTGGACACAGGGCAGTGTGAGGAGTCACCAAGCCTGGTAGTCACGAGTTTGTGGCAGTATTTCTTAACATGACCCAGATAGAGCTGGCCACTAGCAGAGTCATAAGAAGTTTACAGGGTGGTCTGTTGAACATAGTAATCCCATCATTGACATGATGGCGCATCCCCGCTCACACCAACAGTCTCTGCAGCGGCATTCACTGTTTACCTCACTATGCAGTCAACAGAAATAAGCCTAACACTCGTCTGCCTCTTCCACACCCCAGCTTCTCTCTCAGCAACACAGAAGAGAAGCAACAGGGTCAGCATGGTGACCTCCTATCCTGTGCTCATCTGTGTTCTGTAGGTTACAGAATCCATGAGGAATAGGCAGCAAGGAGACCAAGTCCCAACTGTGCCAGGTATCTGAGCCTTTGCACACCTAGCACACCCCATCCACAGCTGGGAATCTGAAGGTCAAGACATCTGCAGCCACTGCTAGCCAACTCCTAGCAGAGGTCATGAGATGTTCCCTCGCCATCCTTGTCCTCACTGTAGCTCTGGATATGACAATCCTAGTGGCTTTTCTCCAGTGAGGTACCAAGACATCAGGCAAGTAGAGCATACTGACCTTAGCATAGTCTGCAAACCTTGCCTCCTCCCTTTCTTGCCTACTCTCCATTTTAATGTCTTTTCTATGTGATAATCAATTGTTTTCTTTCCCTTATCATTATTTCATTTAATGCCCAAATCTTCTCATTTTGAACCAATTCTTGGCATAAAAAAAGTAGAAAACAAACTCTTTCAAAAAGGTATTCACCTTGAAATATGTAAGTCCTATTATTTTCTTAAGAAGAGGTAACTAAATGAAATAAATCACATTTATTCAGCAGCTGCTGCATACCAGGCTACAAGCTATAGGAGACAGGAGACAAATTTAAAAACTGAGCAAAAGGTTGTTACACACTCACTAAAGCACTTGATAACATGACAAGTGCACTGGTGGCCCCAGTGGGCACCTCACTGGACAGATCGGTGAAAGTCCTTTTGGAAAGAGGCTCTTGGGCAATGGTTAGATTTTTTTAATGGGATGTTTTTAGAGTAGTTTTCAAAGTACAGGGGAGAGCATAGGTAAATGCTGGTTCCATTGAAGGAATGGGCAAATGCCTACAGACCCTAGATTAAGGGTGCAGTGAAACAATGGTTGGCAGGAAGGTAAGCAAACTGATAGTAAATTAGGCTGAAGATTTTAGCAGGACTATGGAATTAGAACCAGACCAGGGGCCATTTTTAATGGTAATTTGTTTTTTAATGGAAAGTGGTGCTGAGGAAATGGCTTACTAAACAAGCGGGAGGACCTGAGTTTGGAGCTCCAGCAGCCTTGTAAAAGCTAAGGGTGGTCACACACATCTATAATCCTAATCCTGGGGGCAGTATAAATAAGCAGATCCTCCAGAGATAGTTAGTCTGTCAACCTAGCCAATTGTGAAGCTCTAGGCTTAGTGAAAGACCTTGTCTTAAAAGATGACATGGGGGGCTGGAGAGATGGCCTAGCGGGTAAGAGCACCGACGCTCTTGCAGAGGACCCGGGTTCGATCCCCAGCACCCACATGGCGGCTGAGAACCGTCTGTAACTCCAATTCCAGGAGAACTCCAGCTCCAGGGGAATCCGAGACCCTCTTCTGACCTCCGCGGCATTGCACGACACGGGTGCACAGACCTGCATGCAGACAGTACATTCATACACATGCAAAGAAAAATAATAATAAAAAAAAAAAAAAAAAAGATGACATGGGTTTCCATAGTGGAACACACCCAATGTCGCCATACAAAAAGATACATGTACACAGTATACACACACACACACACACACACACACACACACACACACACCATGGAGAGTCACTAAGAGCTTGTGAGTATAGAAGAATGTTTTCTGTCCCTCAGGTCTTTTAGAGAAAAGGGTAGCTTCTACTTAATCTTGAAACTAACGGAGACTTGCCAGTTATTTCTGAATAAATTATGAAGATGTATTCTCCCTTCAATATCCTACCCCAACTTCCAGTCCTAAGACCAAAACAGTTTTAGAACTATACTTTATAGGGCTGGAGAGATGGCCTAGCGGTTAAGAGCGCCCGACTGCTCTCACAGAGGACCTGGGTTCGATCCCCAGCACCCACATGGCGGCCAAGAACCGTCTGAAACTCCAATTCCAGGAGAACTCCAGTTCCAGGGGAATCCGACACCCTGTTCTGACCTCCGCGGCATTGCACGACACAGGTGCACAGACCTGCATGCAGACAGTACATTGATACACATACAGAAATAAATAAAAATTAAAAAGAAAAGAACTATATAAAACTCACATAGACCCCCTGCAGTATTCAATTCTCTTTCTTTTTTTTTTTTTTTTTTTTTTCTTTTTTGGTCTTTTCGAGACAGGGTCTCCCTGTAGACCAGGCTGGCCTTGAACTCACAAAGATCTACCTGCCTCTGCCTCCCAAGTGCTAGAATTAAAGGAGTGTGCCACCATGTCCAGCTCAATTCTCTTTCAAAGGTTACATAGAAAGTCCAGAAACTTGGACTAGCAAGATGGCTCAGCAGGTAAAAGCACTTGTCATTCAAGCCTGATAACCTGAGTTCAATCCCCAGAACCCACGGAGGAAGGACAGAACTAACTCCTGAAAGTTGTTCTCTGACTTCCTCACACACAGTGTGACATGTGCACACCTAAACACATAAACACCTGAACACATGCAAATGTAATAAATGAAATAAAATTAATTTTAAGGTCCAGGATCTTAGTCCAATGTGAACAAAGAATTATTAATTGTGGATTGTGTATTAAAAACTATAAATTGTAACTCTAAAATTAGTTGATGTTTATGACAAATGTTCTGTGTGCTAAATACTTTATGTGAGCTTATACATTGTCCTTTGTAATGTGGTAGGGTCTGTTAATTATCCACATTCTCAGTTGTAACCAGAGACAATGGGGTCCCTGAATGCAGAAGGCCACATCAGCCTATAGGGCTTAGCAAGTTAGCAAAATCCCACCACAGACTCTCAAGGTCATTCTCTTTACCTCCTACAGCAGCATTCTGCCACCTTCCCTACTGCTGAGACATACTACTCTTCATTCATTTATTCAGAGTGTGTGTGTAACACATGTGTACGCATGTCCCTGTGTGCATATGTGTCTGGAGACCAGAAGTTGACAGTGGGTATCTTCCTCAACCTTCTTCACTTTATTTTTTGAGTCAGGGTTTCTTTCTGAACCTGGAATTTAATAATTCAGCTGGACAGCAATCCCCAGGAATCTTCCTGACTTTGCTTCCTCAGCCCTGGGATTATAGGGGTGCACCACTGCTTCCAGCTTTTTTACGTGGATACTAGGAATCAAACTCAGGTCCGTTCCTCCCCCCCCCACCATGCAAGCACTGGAAGGACTGAGCTACCTCCCAAACACCTTCACTCAATGGATTTTTTCTGAGTATCTACCATGTCTCCAGGCACTGTTTTAGTGTTTAGTTTTAGCATTGGAAATAAGTAAAAAAAAAAAAAAAAGTTCTTTGTTTTAAATGATCTCCTTGAGAAGCTTTCTCTTTCACACTTATTCTTCTGGATAATAGCAATCATCTTTAAGAGTAATACTAAGTCTCCAAAATGTCATCATTTTTCTCCATACAATTTCCAAGATAGCCAATGTTCATGTGAAAATCATGTTTACAGATGAAGCTACCTGAGCAGGAAATGTATTTTTAGAAGGAGAGTTGCTTGCTATATTGAAACATGAGTAAGTTCTAGTCTGTGAATGTTCTCCTAATTGAGAATTTCCAAACATGGATAACTTGTTTTGAAAGAATTATAGCATAATTCAAAACTCCTAACAACAAGAAAAGCTATTTGGGGCATAACTTAGTTTTCCTTTAGTGACTCATGACTACTCACAATCTTAGAATGGTTCAGAGTTAATTCTTTTAAAAAGAAATTGTTGACTGGAACTTCAAAACAATCTTTGGGGAGAGTTAAGTTTTCTTATTAAAATTTCCATTTGCTGAACTGATGATAAAGGGCAGTGGTGCCACCTGAGTCTTGAAAGTATTCTACAGCAGTGGGGGTTTTTCAGCTCCTTGGAAATGACTAACTGAGGAACAAAATGGATGGATTTCATCTAACACTAATAGCCGGGTATGTAAGAAACACCCACTACACCGAGATTAATAATAAGATGTGTCACCATAGTCTTATGACAATGATTCTTTTAGAATACTTCTCAACCCTCTATGGAACAGTTCTCATCACCTTAAATCACCTTTCAAGCTCATTTAAGTGACTTAAATGGAGAATTTTAAGAAAATGAATACCTATACGTCTTTAAATAATAAGAGGCTCTGGTAACCATTTATCAATGGAATTAATGGCATAAATAACAGAAAAAGATAATTCAAAGATGATTTGAGGACAATTTGAGTTACATGTAAGAAATGAAAAGTAGAGCTGAAAACTTTAAAATTTCTTCAACTCTGCTCTTTTAATAGTGGGTTGAAAATTTCTAGATTAAGAACTAATTTTCAGGACTAAGAACTAATTTTCAGGACTGAAAATACACGTAAAGTATCAACAGAATAGCATATTGTTAGGAAAGATGTGCAAAGCAAAGCACAGTAAAATCATTTTGCTATAGAAAATGAACGCCAAGTGGAAGGGCATGGGGTGCATGTCTCCTAACTCTAAGCTGCAGCCATCTGATTGATATGGGATTCGATGTCATTGCTTCATCTGCTTTCTTTTCAAGACTAATGGACATCAGTTTTGCTTTCGCTTTGATATTATGTTAACATAATTTTATTTATTAAGTGCCACTTCCACAACATAAAGAATTTTATTTCATTCCCTATTCTATTATAGTGCATAGAACAATGCTTTGCACATAGTAGGAGGAAGGAACTTGCTAGATATTTGTTGAATGAGTAAATAAATTATGTAAAATGCTCATTTCAAAAGGATTCGTTATGAATGGCATAGTCTATTTTTACTAAAATTATGCATGCTAGCAACAGTGGCTAGAGAGTTTGCCCTAGCAAAAGAAGTTTTCGGGACTGGAGAGATGGCCTAGCTGTTAAGAGTGCCGACTGCTCTTGCAGAGAACCCGGGTTCGAACCCCAGCACCCACATGGCAGCTGAGAACCGTCTTTAACTCCAGTTAAAGGGGAATCCAACACCCTCTTCTGACCTCCACAGCATTGCACGACATGGGTGCACAAACCTACATGCAGACAGTACATTCATATAAATAAATAAATAAATAAATAAATAAATAAATAAATAAATAAATAAAATATAAAAAAGTTTTCATCAATGACCTCAGTAAAGTGTATGATATTCATCTGTCATCCTTTGCTATTAACAAAATAACTAGTATTATATACTTTATAAAGAAAGGAGGTTATTTATCTAAGATTTGGAGGCTCAAGAGCATGGTGCCAAGGCCACCCTTGCTGTGATAAATAGACATGGCATCACTGCAGGAAGGTATGAGAGAAGGAGAGATCATACAGTAGAAGAGGAGCAGGCACGGGGAGAAGCCACTCTTGTTTTCCATAATAGTCTCTCAACAACTCACCAGAGTCCCATGAAAACCACCTTAAGGAGCTGGGGATGTACCTCAGTGGGTTAGAGTACTTGCCCAGTATATACAAAGTCCTATGGAGGTGGAGGTGAAAGATCAGAACTTCAAGCTCATCCTTGACTATACAGAAAGTTCAAGGCCACCCTGAGCTACCTGAGACTCTATCTCAACCAAACAAACAACTAAATCTTCCTAGCATGAGTGCTGTTATTCTCATGCACTTTCAGATGCTGTCAACCCAAAAGCAATTGTCAACATAAAAGGGCCTATTCCCTCTAAGAGGGGGTAATATTTCCAATGATCTGACAGTAGGCCCCACCCCTTAAAGAACCCATCACCTAATACTGCCACACTGGGGATGAAGCATCCAACATGTTAATGCTTGGAGGATAGGCCATATCCAAGCATATCCAAACATAATTACACCATAGCAAGTATCTTTATGAAGACATCGATATTACATGGCATTGAGACTGTTTTTACAGATACTCCATTCTACTTTCAAATTATTTGTAATGTTATAAAACCAATGTTTAAGACATAACGTGGGAGCTGGAGAGATGGCTCAGTGTTAAGAGCATTGGTTGCTCTCACAGAGGGCCAGGGTTCTATTCCCAGTACCCATATGGCAGCTAAATGCCATCTGTAAATCCAGTTCCAGAGGAATCTGATACTCTCTTCTGACCTCCGCAGGCACTGCATGACACAGGTGCACTGGTACACATAGAGGCAATACACTCATCACACAAAATAAAAATAATAAATAATTTTTCAAAGATATAACATGGAAGCCAGACACGTTGATACATGGCTCTAATCCCAGCACTCAGGAGGCCAAGGCAGGAAAATCTTGAGTTTAAGACCAGTGTGTGAGTTCCAGCCAACCTGGGCTAGATAGGAGACTCTTTCTCTAAAAAACAAGCAAATTATGGAGGATATATTCTAGCAAACGGAGAATGCCTTATTTTTAAAGAACACTGAAAATTGAAGAGTATAACTACATCATCTCTTATCCTTAAGTCTTATTTTTCAAACCTTTAAGTCTTTATCATTTCCCAAAGGGTACACAAGGTAATCTTTTTTATTCTGTTTTTATCATTACATACTTTATTGCATACTAGAAAAAATGTCATTAGCACATTAGTCTGTTCTATTGATGACAAATTTATGTAAGATGAATTAAGTTGAAATTCTTATCAATAATTCTTGCCTGGAACTGTGAGGCTCAGAGCAAATGCTGTGTTCTCTACGGCTTTTCCTATGGCTCAAACAAGGGTCTGTTTTTGCAATTCTGGAACATCTAGGTTTTTCCTAAAATAATGACTTTTAACTTTCTCAGACTAATGCCTCCTCTTTATCACACATACTTTATAATGTCTCCTTTATGTTTTTAAGGAGATCTATAGCCTACTTAATTCACCTAAGTTCAAAGAAAATCTGTACAAAACTCTAATTGTACTATAAGACAAAAATACAAAAAAAAATCACTTAATATGTTTTGATATGCAAGTACTGGGGCATGATCATCCTAAGAAGGCATAGTCAGGGAGACATTTATTATATCTATATGTAGAGTCCCTGGACAGAGAGGCCCCTTAAACATATTGACATGTGTGCTATGATGGAACCCCAGTCAAATAATACCTTATGCAGTCTTGCCACTGGTCATTTCCTAAGTGACACATCCCTTCCTATGCCCACCACACCCCCTGACAAAACTACTTCCTTGTCTTAATTTGCATTAGGGCTGCATTCCCCAAAAGAGATTTGCTATGCAGATGAAAACTTTGTGCTTATATATGAAACAGAGACTCTAGTACATGAATATAGACTAAAGGAGAGTCAGGAAAATGTGTAGTGTAGATCAACCCCGGGCTCCCTTCCACTACATTCCATTCTAGCCCTTTCCATCATTTTGACAACCAAAACTATTCCCCAGTACTCCTAAAGTATCTTCTAGGGAGCAATGCCTCCTATACTGAAATAAATCCCGATAGTGTTTAGGTTTATTTGCATCTGAACTATTCATGACTATCCAATGTGTGATGAAGCTACTTTGACATTTTTATTATCACTGATAGCATTTGAGTTCAAAGTATCTTTTTAGTTATCCCTTCTGGGTTGTTTTGTTTTGTTTTGAGACAGGGTCTCACTATGTAGTTCCAGACTGTCCTGGAACTCCCCATGTAGACCACCCCAGGATGGCCTCAATCTCATAGCAATCACCCTACCTCTCTGCCTCTGCCTCTGCCTCCCAAGTGCTCGGATTAAAGACATGCACCACCATGCCTGAATAAGTTTAAAGTATTTTTGAAAGAGTATTTTAAAGCTATAAGGTGCTTTTGCTTCTAAGATTTTTGCAATGTTCTATTTGATCGTTATTAACATAGTTTTATTGTTTATAACATATTCACCATTAAGCTTTTCTTTTGACTTGGTGTAAAGAATAAATATTCTTTTTTTTTTTTTTTTTTTTTTTTTTTCGAGACAGGGTCTCCCTGTAGCCCCAGCTGTCCTGGAACTCACTTTGTAGACCAGGCTGGCCTTGAACTCACAAAGATCCACCTGCCTCTACCTCCCAAGTGCTAGGATTAAAGGCGTGCGCCACCACACCCAGCAAGAATAAATATTCTTAAAGTAGATTTCAGTAAGTGTGGTTACCCTTAAGAATATTTTAGAGTTGGAACTTCTGAAAGATTCTGAAATGCAGTATAACTAGACATCTGGTAACTGAAAATCAGATATAGTTTAAGCAATTGAAGCTTCTTGGGGCCACACATTTTTGATTTGAAGGTGTAGCTTAAAAATCAGATTCCTGGCATAATGCTAAGTGGGATTTTGACAAAGTGATGCTGCGAAATTTGCAACTACAGCATTCACTGTGATGTATAAGAAAAAGAAAATAATGAAAATTTTCCAAGGTGAAAGACCTTGAACTTAAATGAACTTCTGGACTTTGCCCCCTGTTTTGATGTCTCTGACACTTTGAAGAATAGTTCTGGATGACCTTCAAGTAGCACACTGCTCAGTCTTCATCCTCCAGCAGTGCGAAATCTGTCAACCCCACCAGGTCACCAAGAGGGCAGTCTGCCACTTGTCGCCACTGAGAGGGTATTCTCTGGAGTGCTGAGACCTGGGAGGTCTTGCTTTTAGGGCCTGGAGCTCTGATAGACTGATTCACACTCACTCAGAAAATCTGCTTAGCATATACGTGTGAATCAAATTATGTCCCATAAAAGTCATCAGAGTCATTATTTCACATCTATCTCTTAATTTTTATCAGAAAACTGATCATCAAAAATAACTAACAGGACCGGTTATGATAGTACATGCCTATAATTCCAGGACTTGAGAGGCAGAGGCAAATGGATCTCTGTGAGCTCTAGGATGGCCAGAGATATGCTGACGTCGTCTTTAAAAAACAATTCTATACATATGAGCCAGGGTGTTGTGTTGCATGCCCGAAATCCCAGCACCTGGGAAGTTGGAGACAGAGCTCAAGGTCATCCTTGATGAGTTTGAGGCCACCCTGGGCTACACAAGACTGTCTCAAAAAGAAGAAAAAGGAAAATAGCAGGCCTTTATTTACAAAGATAGAAAGCTTAAATATGCTTTAATTCTAGGTAGAACTTCATATTAATATATATATATATATATATATATATATATAGTTCTATTGTATGCAACAAAAAAATGGTTTCATTAATAGAAGGCTCTAGAAGTATTTTAACGTCTATACTACTTGTTACATGTCTTCTACTGGGTTTCTTCACTTTTCCCTATTCTGTTTTCTCTACATATAAACCTGAAGTAATGATAGGTCTTAGTAGCCCAAGCTCTTTTGTTGCTAAGAACTGAGACAAGGCAAAATTACCAAATTAACAAAGGTAGACTTGACTTTTACCCTTTCTTCTTGCATTCCATTGCACTAAGTACTGGGGATTAAAAGTAAATAAGGCACAGCCCCTGCCCTCAAGGAACACATGGCTTAGTAAGAAAAAAAAAGTAAGCATGACCGTTTTCATCTGCATGAATGGCTGTGTGCTAAGTATGAAGTGGGTGGCATGGTTATGAAGCGCCAAGCACAGAACACCGGGCACTGAGGAGGGCCAGGAAGACTCCACCCAGTCACCTTCTTTCTCTTCTCTGTCCTTCTGCCCCCCTTCCCACTCATTCCAAAGTCACAGCCTCCCTGTGACTTCCTTTCTGAGGTAGAGCCCAAGCTCTAGGCTGTCTTTTCTACCCCTCTTTCAGAACCTAGCCACATGGCCTTGCCTAGCTACTTGCAAACTGATTCAAGCTACTTTATTCATCTCTTCATTAAGTAAACTATTCCAGATGATGTTTGCCTTCTGACTGGAGCCGTGCTTATGCTCAAGCTATCCTAATCCACATGTACTGTGTGTGTTGATTTCAACTCCTTTACCCAAAAGATTGGTGAGTAGAACAAACACTTGACTCTCATTCCAGATCAAATGCACTATCTTCAAAATTTACATTTTTTTCTATCTTGTTAGAGTTCGAATGTGTCACCAAAGTTCATGTGCTGCACACTTAATCCCTAAAGCAACCGAGTTTAGAGGAAAGATTAGGTCTGCCCTCTTGAATGAATCAATGCTGGTGTCATGGCAGTGTGTTCCTTCTACAAGGGTTTCTGATAACAGGATGACTCTAGACCCTTTCCTCACTGTCTTTCTGTCATATGACAATGCAGAAACAAAGCCCTCATCAGATGCAGGCTCCTTAATCTTAGACTTTCTAGCCTCTAATATTTTCTTCATAAATCACTTAGCCTGTAGTATTCTGTTACAGCTTCAGGAAATGAATGAAGGTACATTTCATCGTGGTCACAATGTGCTCTGCCTAGGTAGTCATCTCTCTGGCAAAGCCTCCAGGTGCCTTGCTAAGGCTTACCCATGTGGCAATGGGACAAACACCAGAGAGATGGCAGACCCTTTGTGGCCCCATAGCTGCTCCTGAAAATCTAGGCCCTGAGAGGGTACTGTATTGGCTATCTGGCCATGTCACCTGTGAGAAGGCAGCTAAAGGCCCCAAAGAGCGCTGGTTTCCCTCAGATCTGATGTTTGCAACCGTGACTGCCATGAAGTCACAGCAGTGAGCACTTGCCCTCAGCCAGGACCTCTCCAAATGTAGAGGATGTGTGTTCCTCACCTTTGTGTCACCAGCACCCAGCGCAGTGACTGAGCCATGGAAACCTACAGTCAATGCTTGCAGAAGGGAAAGTATGGAAAGCTTGAGCTACGCAGGGGGAGTAAAGGGCGATTCCTCTTGGTCATTCTGCAGGTCCTCCAGGATGCTGCCCCGTGCCTGCCGTGCCTCTGCCTCCCATCCTCTCTGTGCCTCCTCTTTCAGACACAGAATTGTAACTTTCCGTTCTGAGCAGGCAATGATGATGAGCTAGAGGGAGAGAAGGCCAGAGAAACTTCTGTACAGATGCTTACCACTGCTTCTCTACCCTTTGACTTTCCTCTTTGCCACAGGCCTGGCCTGAACTCCTACTCGGGCAGACTCCTACATGGCTTCAGGAGGCCATAGTATATGCATACTTTCCAATATAGGCATATAAGCTTGTTTTTCAACTCTGAAATATCTATAGTCCTAAGAATAGAGCTCATTTTGCCTGAGAGCTTTATCCTTTCATGATGCTTCTCTGATCAGAAGGAGATACAGACCTTACTGTGGAAAAGAACAGAATCTCACATTGGACAAGCAAACCCATATGATAAAAAAAATTCCTCATTTCTCCTCTGCCTTCCACTAAGCCCACTCCCCTGGGTGTCCGAATATCCCCTCTCTCCCCTCTCTTTTGATCATCCTTTATAGGTTCTGTCCTCTTCCCTCTCTACCCTGCCACACCCCCCATATACATCCCAGGTACCATCTAACTTATATCTTCTATGGAAAGATGGGCTCTTGACCCTATCAAGAAACAGGTACCAAATGACTCCTCCCATTCTGGAGAGTGGCACATTCGGTAGATGGATAACTTCCTTTTGCTCATATGTTCTACTTTATACTTTAACCCCTAGGTACTTTGGGCTAAAATTTTCCTTACCCATTGCAACTAAAGTAGAAACAGAAGTAGTGAAACAATTAAAAAGCCCATTCTGCCCTGTTCCCCTGGGGGAACTGAGTACTGAAACACTGGGTGCTCAAGGACATGTGTTCACTGTGAACATTCTGTGTACTCCACAGAGTACTGTGCTCAATGGACACTTGTGGGCAGAGCCTTTCCACACAGCTGAAAACAGCCACTTCACTCAAGTGTATTCATTCCATTCACTGACAACTGCCAAGGAACATTAAAGATAATTGGTAACCATCCCCGATTAGAATATTACTTAATATTAAAAATAGACATATTTAGATAACATACGAAAGGCATATGTTTCCTAGAGGAAAGGAAGGAAGATGGCTGAAAATGACCCGGGCCATGTGAAACAATCCTGTGCTCTGCGATGAGCTCTTAATCAGTTGGTAGCCCTTTGCTATGATTTTGGGATACTTCCCAGCTTCAAAATGGTTAAACCAGAAGCCTGTGTGCATCCTGTCAGAGTTTTATTTTGAGCAACCTATTTGCCTGAGTGCATCCTACCCTTTCCCTTCCCCACAAGCAACTGCCATGCTCTGTGAACACAGCAAAGCATGCCTTGTCCGAAGCAGCAGGCACTAACCAATGTCTGTGACTTTCTTTGGGTAACAACATAATAATCAAATCACATTAAGTTGGTGTCAGTATGACATGTGTTTTCTATTTTTAAAAAACCCACAAGTGATTTATTATTTCCTAATATTACATTTGTACATTTACTGAAATAGGAAAGTTACATGCATAGAATCACTTCCAATTTTTGCTCTGAAGTTATTTCTCTGGTTGTTTTCTAACTGTTTTATGAATTGTCTTTCAAGATTAGCATTACATTATTCTTCAGTCTGACATTCCTGTTCAATGACACCAATTTTAATCTTCAACTTTTGAAAGTTTTATTAATTTTAAAATGCTCATGTTGTGAGTTATGTTGACACAATTATTTTGAGTTTATATTTTTGTGTAGTAGCATATGAGATTTAAGCTCTTAATTTTTCATAAGTATACAGACCAGTATTTTCCCCTCTTCTAAGTCTACTATTTCGCCACAGGTCTCTAGAAATTTTTCATCTTCCATAACTAGAACTCTGAGCCCAAAGCACAGTCACTCCTCATTTATCCTTCTCTCATCCCCAGCAACCACCATTCTATGTTCTGCTTATGTCCCTTTGACTTATTTTCCAAACATTTTTTAGATTTATTATTTTTATTTTTTATTTGTGTTGAGTGTAATGCCTGCCTGTACGTAGGTGCACTCATGTCATGCAGTACCCAAGGAGGACAGAAGAGGGTGTAGGATCCCCTGATCTGGAGCTATAGATGGCTGTTAGCTACTATGTGGGTCCTGGGAATCAAACCCAGGTTCTCTGTAAGAACAACCAACGGACCCATCTCTCCAGCTCCTTCTATACCATTTTTAAGAGAAGAACTTTGGAATCCATTAAGTACTGATATATCACTCCACCCCAGAGAAAGAAGAGTCCTATGCTAGACTGTCATATGTCTCCTGCTCCTTGGCCCTTCCTAGGAAGTTCAGGATTGAATGAACCAAGCCTCACCTTCAGGATCAGGCAGACCCAGGTTCCAGGCCCCTCTCTGCATCTCAACTGTTGTGAGACTTTGGATAAATTACCAATCCTTTCCAAACCCATCTCTTCATCTATAAAATGCAGTTATTGATGCCAACTTCACAACCCACTTTTATGAAAATTAAATGAGATAACAAATGTAAACTACCTTCTCAGGGTTCAGTTTTTCTAAGTTCCCTCATCTCTGGCCCTAAGGACTTTTCTTGTTGTGACTGAAGAATAGGAAGCCAGATATAAGGACATCTGCTATGGCTCTTGTGTCATCCAGGAGGGCTTCAAAAAAAAAAAAAAAAAAAAAAAAAACACCTCTTTCTTCTATCTGATCTATTTCATTGTGAGAACAGAACAACAGATTTCCACACTGTTAATGTCTTAATGGAATGTTGTCTCTTACGAGTATGCAACACCAGTAACTATAGATGTGGTCACTGAGGTTTCACTGTTGTCCATACAGAACATGGACCATGAGGGGCCAGTCTCAATGCATAAGTAACCACCTGGAGTTCTCTGCTGATAGAAGGGTAGATATTTACATATAAATAACTGCATTCAAGCTACCTGCACATTTAAGTCAGAGCATTCACTCAAATGAGATCAAAGTCAAGAGGTTTTATAACCTACAAAGAAAAAGGAACTCATCTACAATGTACTTTCTTTCCAAAGAGTAAATTATGAGAGATTCTTTTCTATAAGTTTTTAGAGATAAAATTTTCTTTCCCAGACCTCTACTCATGGGTAAAGTTAATACAGGACTAACCTGCCATCATTTAAAGCAATGTACTTACAGTCATTTCAGAAAATCCAATAAATTCACTAAGTAAACTCTGTCCAAGGGATCACCTCTGTCATTTGTTGTGTTATATGGATGAATCTTACCTACTTTGGACAATTAATTCAATTTACAAGCTACATTGTAGCTATGTGTTGTGCTACTTAGGAAAAAAACCTGAGGCCTCGATCAATAATTACCTCATGCTTCTATTCCTTCTTTCAATACAGACTTTCTCATTTTTTTAGCATTTATTTATTTACTTGTGTGGGTGTAGGCACTCGTGCTGCAGCAATGTCAGAGGACAATTGTGAGAGTTCTCTCATTCCAACAGGCAAGTTCGGGGATAGAACTCATGTTTTCACGCTTGGCAGCAAGTGTCTTTTACCCATTGAATTACTTCATTGGCCCTTTGTTTAATTTTTTCTACGTTTATTTATTATGTATTTATTTACCTGTGTGTGTATGTAATAAAGACTTTTTTTAATTAGGAAAGAAAATTATTTTTTTATGTGTATGAATGTACTGTCTGCATGTAGGTTTGTGCACCCGTGTAGTGCAGTGCCGCGGAGGTCAGAAGAGGGTGTCGGATTCCCCTGGAACTGGAGTCAAAGACGGTTCTCAGCCGCCATGTGGGTGCTGGGGATTGAACTCGGGTCCTCTGCAAGAGCAGTCGGCATTCTTAACTGCTAGGCCATCTCTCCAGTCCCAGGAAAGAAAATTATTAACAAAAAAATTCAATAAAATGTCCCCAAACTGAAGAACCAGAGTACCCATAAAATAAGGATCCCATTAAGAATTCCCAAAAGTAAACTTTAAAGGGCCCACAGGGTGGCACTGGGCTTCTTTTTCTTCCATTTTTTTATTATTACCATTATTAAACTTTTTCCATAGGTCACACATCATTTCTCAATCGAATCTAGAGTCGCTTCCCCTTCCATGCAAAAACAAAAGATGAATGGTATCCCTTATCTGTGGATGCTAGTACCAAGTACCTAGTTGTAAGACAAACTGAACAACGTTAATGTTATATTCCTCGTGATCTAAAGACAACTATGCTCTTGCAATGTGGATCCCTAAACAGGTTCTAGAGCTGAGAATAAAGACTTTTAAAACCAGGCTCCATAATAAGCAAGACATAGTCCTGCCCACCAGGTCAAACAAAAGGGTTTAACATTTGCTTACCAAGGTTACTGTAATTCTAACTGAGAAGCATGAGGTCTCAAAGAGGCATCTGAATGCATCTGACCAGAGGGTCAAGAGGCAAGACTTAAAATGGACTGCTGAAGGGGAGCTAGCCCTTCAACAAGTGGAGATAGTATTGGAGCAGAAAAACATGAAGAAAACAGCAAGAGATCTGTTTGTCTGCAGGGGACTTGGCGGCGGGGGCATAAAAATGGACAAATTAATTGCCATTGTAGTGTGGAAGGCTGTGAGTGCCAAAGAAAGTAATATAAACTGAGTTAAGCAGACATTAGGGAACCATTGCAGGATTTGGAGCAAAGTGCTGACATGGTGGGAGTTGTGCTTGAGGAATAAATCTGTCAGTGGTCGGTGCGATAGACTGGAGAGGATGATGGGAGGTTGGACAAGTATTCTGGGATGGAGGCATGAAGTAGCAGACAGAGCAAAAGCAAAGAAGCAGAAGTGCCTTACAACACATATTTGGAATTTTTATAGCAAAACTTCAGTCCAGATCCATATCCCCAGATAAAACAGCACGCGCTTTTAAACTGTGAGAATGGGGGGTTAATGCAGCAGTGCTGAGCCTCGGGAGACACAGAATCCACTGAAAGTTTGCTCGCCTCAATTTGCAAACCACAAACCATCGCCCTCAAAACTCTCTGGATTTGCTAAACATTTCAAACTCAGAAGCAGAGGGTTCCATAAAACCACACTATGCCTGGCATGGATTTCTTCCTCAGGACTGAAGAAATTTGATCTGCTTCATACTAATTCATTTAAGTTTCATTCAAACTGGGATTTTGAAAAACCTTCCTATTGCCCCAAAGTAGTCTTAAGAGCTTACTTTTGAAGTCTTTTTCCCTCCTTACAAAAAGAACCAATAATTTTCCAGCCATTTCTGACCCCGGAAGTTGGAGATTCCCTGCTACATTGGTTAGAATGGATTTTTTATGGTAGGCTAAAATAATAGGCTAAAAACATCATGCGGCTAAGGAGGACACACATTTGACTCTCTCAAACACTGTCCTTCCACTACTGCAGCAGGTGTGGATATAGTCAAGTGGCCAAGAAGTCCCAGTTACCCTGTGACTCAAATTAGCCATCACTGTCAAAAGCATAAAAGAAAAACAGCAACTGAAAAAGAATTTAAATGTTAAAAAGTTAGATCCAGAGAAACAATTTTACCTTGTCTTGAAGACTTTGCTCTTCCTCCTCCTCCTCGTCCTCCTCCTCCTCCTACTCCCTGGCAATGGTGAAACAAAGCTCTTTTCCCAGTGACAGCCATCAAGAAGTCATGAGTGTTTTTTGTACACAGAAGGGATAATGTCACAGGGCTTGAATACATTCTATTCAAAACCTGAGTTTGAGAAACTTAAAATAGCATTTTACATCCTTTAAACCTGAATCTCTTCCCTAATTTAAATTAAATTTTAAAAGGATGGTACTGTGCTTCATTTTGATTTGTGTTGGTTTTTCTTTTCTCTCTCTCTCATAAATGTCTTTGTTATAGTTGCTGATAATGTTTTATTGTGTTACTTTTCTCTTGTTTGCTTTTTTAATGCTCATAATTGTTTTTCTTAATTTTCTGTAGAATATGATTTCTGCAAATACTCAGGGTATAAATAAATTCAGTTTCTATTTTAGCTCAGTAAAATTGCCCAAGATCTCAAAAGTCACTGATAATGATTTTGTCTTTTGAGAAACTTCCACACTTGATGTTACAGAACAAATAATGTATCTGGCTGCCATCTGTCTCAGGCCACCATTTTCTAACTCTGGGCATATACACAAGGAGAAATAAACAGATAGAACCATTTATGACCACCAATGATTTCTGAGTGGCTGGAAGAGACAGGGATGTCATATTTTATTTTTAAAAGATTTCTGGCAGCTTGTTCTTTTTATGAATAAATGGAAACTTTAACGTCTAGAAACGCTAAACTGTGAAAAGGGAGACTTGGAAACTGCAGCCATTACATCCAAAACCAAATCATAAAATTTGCTTAAAGCAAATGAAAATGAACCAAAGTGTTTAATAGTTTGAAGTGAGCACTATTTGTATTCAGAATGGCATATTTAGTACCTCATCAAAAGGATGAAGAAGAGTCTACAATGCAAGTTCTAGAAATCTGGCAATACTATTTTCTACACACAACCTCTTTATTATTTCCCCTTTCTTATTTCTTAGTCTGTTTAAACGTTATTTCTACAGGGCAGCTGCCTCTTAGCCTAGATAGCTTCAGTCTCCAAACCCTTGTGTCTGCTTTCAAGAAAACTCCAATTTTAGACAATTTTATTACCTTTCCAATTTCACAGGGATCCTGAACCCAAAACTGTAGTGTGTGTAATAAGAGAGACATCTGTGCTATAAACCTGCTATGTGTGCTCCAGGACACGTATGAAAGACATCAACTTCATCACATCTAAAAGCTGCATCCTAATACTGGAATTCTATCCTGATTTTTCCGGGGTTCAGCATTTGTGAACTTAAACTAGATCAGATACATCAGAAAAGTGATTTAATCCCATGAGCATGTGTTTCACACCTTCAAGTTGCAGGATTTTATAGAAATTCAAAGGGAACTAACAATCTGGCCTCCAAAACCTTAAGCCTAGTAAGGAAACCATACCTATGAATCAGAGTGAACTTTGCACCATGCAGGCAAAAGTGAGCACCAGAAGAGGGGTCATCTAAAGCAAAGGGCAGCAGCAAGAGGACCAGGGCCGGGCTTGGTCCTCTTCAATAATCACCAACCTCTAATTGGGTGATTATTGAGATAATTATTATCAAAATCTAGAAATGTTTTTTTATCCTCTTATCTTTTTTAATTGGCTCATTTGGCCAGCAAGCTGGCTCACGAGTAAAGGCATTGCCATCAAGGCTAACCACCAAAGTTCAACCCCTGCAACCCAGACAATGGAAAGAAAGAGCCCACAGTTGTCCTCCACCCCATGTGCACACATGCAAGGTATATAAATAAATATAATAAATTATCTCATTATTCAAGAAGGGCATTTGGGAGTAATATTTCTCTGAACTAATAGAATTTATCCAAGTTAAATCAACCATTGATATATTTTTTAATTTTTATTTATTATTTTTATGTGTATTTATGTGTATTGAGTGTACTGTCTGCATGTAGGTTGGTGCATCCATGTCGTGCAATGCCTCGGAGGTCAGAAGAGGGCATTGGATTCCCCTGGAACTGGAGTTGAAGATGGTTCTTAGCTGCCATGTGGGTGCTGGGAATCAAACCTGGGTCCTCTGCAAGAGCAGCCGGTGCTCTTAACCGCTGAGCCATCTCTCCAGCCCCGATATTATTGTCTTAATTTGCAATCACTGTAGATGTTAATGGGATAAACTTTGATATTCCAACATGTGGACACAGGAGGATAACTTTAGTTTATAATATCCTGTCCTCTATTTTATGAAGATCTGGAAGAGAAGAGCTCAAAGGATCCCAATATAATAAGAAATAATGGGCTGGAGAGATTGCTCAGTGGTTAAGAGTACCGGCTACTCTTCCAGAGGACCCAGGTTTGATTCTCAGCACCCACATGGTGTCTAACAACCATCCGTGACTCCAGTTCCAGGGGATCCAACACCTTCCACCAACCACTGCAGGCATTGCAAAACATGGGGTACTTACATACATGCAGTTAATACACTCATACACATAAAACAAAATAATAAAATTTTAAAAAGAAATGGTAAGGAAAGGGAAATGCTAACATGTTTTTACTGCTTCCATGTATGTAAGATTATACACTAAATACCAAGAGTTACAAAATTTGATAAAATAGTTTTACACCCCAGGTATAATCAGTCATTTACATTCATAACTCTATATGGTACAAGACATGTTAAAAATCCTCCAAAAGAGGGACAAGAAAGACAATAAAAAAGCCACTAACTAAGCAAGAAATTTCATTACAATAGTTATTATTGCAATAACTAGAAGAAAAGGGCAATTTAATGCATTAAGAGGTTCAGTCTATTAAATGCTCAAAAATGCTGATGCTCGGATTTGGAATTTGGATGTCCGTATCTCTGTGTGTCCAGCTCCGCTCACTTAAACTAAAGCTTTCATTGTCCTCAGTGTCACCTGAGGATTTCTGCATCAACTACTCATTATTCATCTTCTGGAAAGGGCTAATAGAGAACTTGTTCAGGAAGCCATGCACACACCAGACAGAAGCAGCTTCATCATACGGACACATTGATAGCATTTTCTAAAATGTCAGATATTTATACTAGGTTTTAAGTTTTCACCTACCAGAACTGACCAGTCAGTCCCTATAAAAAGAATCTGCCACAGAAAAGGTACTCAAAAAAGAATAAAAGGAAAAAAAAAAAAGGGGGGGGGGTGTGCACTTAAGCCAATCCCAACTTGTGAAATTGTTAAATTACCATATTGGCAGTGCCAATATAAATTTCATAACCCTAAAATTAGTACCAAAGTCATGCAAAAATGTGTTAATATATTCATGCTTGTAGTATTCATAAGGAACAAGTGAACAGAAAATGAATTTCACACTTAGGGCCAATGCCTACAAGGATCAGGCAATGAAACATCTGGAACATCTTCAGAAAACTATTCCAAATGAGAAGATGAGGACCATAAAACAATAAAATGCAAACAAAGACACCCTGGGACCACTGTGCATGCCTTTAAATGGTTTTTGTTATGTAAACTTCTTTAGTAAGCCTAGCGTTTCATTACTAGGTAATTACGAAGATCCTCTAGATCTTCTCAAGCTAGATTTGGCAGAGATATTTAAAACTTAGCTACATTTAAATTCACAAATGCACACAATCACATTCCTAATTATCAAAATAAATGTCATCTATTTACTCAATGTCTTTTTGGAAACAAATGTGTCAGAATATATTCAATGAGTGTATAACACATTTCAATTCCTCCAACAGCACTGTCTAGTACTATTGTACAGAATGATAACTTATTTACAAATAATCCTAAAATGGACTTTTTCCCTCCCAACTACATCTTCAGCTTTTATATCCTGGTTTTTTTTTTTTTATTATCTCACCTAAAACAAAATGAGTGCTCCCTAAGTGACTGCTAAGTGATAAGTAATTAACATTTAAATCAATTTCTCACCTGGAAATGTTCTTCCTCTATAGAGAGTGACATTGAGGATTTTGTTTTCCACTTAATATTATGTGTGTCCTCAAGAAAATTAAAGTTGGGCATGGTGCTTCATACCTGTAATCCTAGCATTTAGAAAGCTGAAACAAGAGGATTGTCTGAAGCTTAAGGCCACCCCAGGCTACATAATGAGCTCCAAGCCAATCTGGACTACAAAGTGAGACCCTATGTCAAAACATCAAAAAAGAAAATGGAATACTATTATTTTCATTAATAGCCACTTCTATACCACTTTGTGGTTAACTGAAGAATAACCTACACAGAGGTATCCATGATATTTTAGAACATATTGGCCATGAATTGATACTGCACCTTGTCAGATGTCTGCTGTCCCATCTCAGACAATACATTTGAAAATGTACACATACAGAATATATGTTATGATAACAAATGTGGAGAAACATCTCAAGCCTCCACAGTGAATGGTGCTACACTACTACATTTTTAAATCTACAAGCTCCATAAGTAGTTAACTATGAAAACATGTATTGGCTAGGTTTATTTTCTTAGTGCATTTTTTACAGTATCTCGACTGATGCTGCATAGACACAAACCATGCCAGGACTAACGGAAGTGGAGTAAGGCACAGGACTTGGGTTCAGGGCACAGAAAACCAAGATACATCAGACTTTAATTCAGTATCTTTTTTTTTTCGGTCTTTTTCAGACAGGGTCTCCCTTTAGTCACAGCTGGCCCAGAACTCACTATGTAGACCAGGCTGGCCTTGAACTCACATAGATCCACCTGCCTCTGTCTCCTGAGTGCTGGGATTAAAGTCATGTGCCACCACACCCAGCCCTATCATAAGTTTTTAATTTAGATTCTACATATGAGAGAAAACATGCCATATTTGTCTTTCTGGGTCTGATTTATTTTGCTTAACACAATGATCTCCAGTTTCATCCATTTTCCTGCAAATGATGTAATTTCAATTCTTTTCTGCAGCTAACTCAAATTTGTATTTATGCCACATTTTTAACTTTTTATTATAAGATAATTTCAGGGGCTGGAGAGATGAGTCAGTGATTAAGAGCACTGGCTGCTCTTGCAGAAGACCCAAGTTTGGTTCCCAGCACCCACATGGGGGCTAACAACCATCCCTAATTCTAGTACCAGGGGATCCGATGCTCTCTTCTGACCTCAGTGGGCATTGCATGACATGGGTGCACTTATGTACATGCAGAAAATACACTCATACATATAAAATAAAAATATTTTAAAAAATAAAATCATTTCAAATGTATAGAAAATCTTCAAGAATAGAACAAATCACATATTCTTTCCACACACACTAACTGTTGTATTTTGCAGTACTTGTCCTACTGCTGCACATTTTTAATTGAGAAATTTGCACACATCACACCCCCTAGTGTAAATACAACTTGTATTTCTCGAGGAAAAGGGGAATTCTCTTACAGACTTCCATGATCAAATTCAAGAAATTCGTAAATATAATCTCACAAGCTGGAGAGATGGCCTAGCGGTTAAGAACACCAACTGCTCTTGCAGAGGACCCAGGTTCGATCCCCAGCACCCACATGGCAGCTGAGAACCATCTGTAACTCCAGTTCCAGGGGAAATCCTACACCCTCTTCTGACCTCCGCAGCATTGCACGACACAGGTGCACAAACCTACATGCAGACAGTACATTCGTACACATACAGAGATAAATAAAAAAATAAAAAATATAAAAAATATATATAATCTTTCTCATGCACTATTCCCTATCCAAATTTTACAAATTATCTTAATTATGTTAGTTATGAGCATTTTCTCTGCTCTGTGTTCCAATTTAGGACCACACATTGCATTTAGTGCACTATCTCTCATCTCTATTACTATGAAATAATGCTTAATCCTAGCTTTAAGTTTCATGGCATTGACATTTTGTTATGAGTACAAGCCAATTTTTATAGTGCCTTTCAACCCGGGCTTTTCTGATGTTTCCTCTTTATTGAAATCACTTGAATATGTTGGGTAGGGATCCTACATCTGTGCTATTGTACCTTATGGTAATATGTAAGGAAGTGCATACTGTCAGTGAGTGTTGAATACTTAATGAAGATGATACACTTTTATATTTGTCCACTGAAAAAGCTATCCATTTTCTCCATCCAATTAATATGCACCGAAATGGTATTATGCTACCTGCTGCTTTTTAGTTTTCTTTAATCATTTTAATATCCATTAAAGATTCTGGCCTGATTTGGTTATTACTATGATGACTGCAAAATGGCAGTTTTCCAACTCTATTTACTGATCAATAACTCTGCATAGAACTTACCTTTTTTTAGGCACTTACATACTTCATGATGCATTCATTAATTTTTTTTATTTCAGTTGAAGGTTTAAAGTCTGTTTTCCCATCATTTATTTTGAAGCTCCCTTTGATTTGAAGGGACCATTAGAGGTTGCCTGTTCTGTGTGCAAGCACATGCTTGCCTCTTCTGTGTGCAAGTACATGCATGCCTCTTCTGTGTGCAAGCACATGAATACCTCTTCTGTGTGCAAGCACATGCATGCCTCTTCTGTGTGCAAGCACATGCATGCCTCTTCTGTGTACAAGCACATGCATGCCTCTTCTGTGTACAAACACATGCAAAGTGCAAGTTGAGGACAACTTGTGTGAGTCAGTTCTCTCCTTCCACCATGTGGGTCCTGGGAATCCAACTCAGGTCATCCACCTTGACAGCAAGCACCTTTACCAACAGAGTCATCTCACCAGCCCATCCTCCATTATTTCCAAATGAGCTCATTATATTTCAAGTTCTCATTTATTTATTTTCTGGTGTCATAACACATACAGTCCATTTGGATATTTTTTTTGTCCCAGTCTTAAGATTGCCCATTTCCCCAGAGTGATATATAGATATAGATATATAGATATTATATATATTATAGATATCAATTGTAATATATAAAGTTACTGCTGCATGTGCATACACTAAAATGTGTTCTTTCTAAGTGGACAGTTTGTAGTCAGCTCCCTGTGTTCACTGTACCTGAGCTATTAACAGTGTCTGATACTTGGGCTCTCATCTTGTTGCATTTTTATAATAGGTTTCAGAAAATGATGTTCTCCTGGTCCCCTGCTCCTTCTTTAACTCCAGTAACTTCCCTTGTTCTTCTCTGAACCATTCTGAAGATGAAGTGGAATTACTCCAGACTTCACAGTTGGATTTTTTTCTCATCTATATTGACATTTACTCTCTGGGTAATTCTGACAACTTCCACATCATCATCTCTGCCCTCTGCACTCTCCCTCAAGCTCTGGACTTATTTTTTGACTCAGCATCTTCACCCAAGTTTCTAGCACACATCCAAATTCAGCAGTTACAAAACTAAGCCAGTCCAGACCTGATCCACTGCACTTCCATGTCTTAGCCAATGGGAGCTTCTTCATTCTCCCAGTCATTCAGGCCCAAAATTTGGATCTGTCTAAAACATGTTCCGTTGCTCACCATTTGTACTGTGACCACTGTGGTCTGCAGCCATCACTCTTCACTGTACTATTTCAATAACCTTGTACTATGTCTCCTTTTTATCCCCTCCTCTCTTAGAGAGCTCATCTTTCACTCCCCTCTTTTCTCTGCTCTCTACTCCACTGAGCCCTTTTGTTCCTAGCTATTTGATCTGGTTTCTATATATTGAAGGTATTCATTGGCTTAGCTAATTCCCTCCTCACATTCCTGTTTGGGTCAAAATGTATTATGCCAAGTCTTACTACCACCAACATGGAACTTCTCATCCCTTGTTCTCTGCTTCCCCCTCCCCCCACCATTGCACTATCTTCAAACATATTTTACTCTTATGTTGTATATTGTCAATCTCCCTCTGGCATATCAGTTATAAGAAGACAGGGATCTTGGTTTGGGGCACTGCTGTGGTGTCTCAAACAGTGAATGCCTCACAGTGGGTATTTGGCTCTTTTAAGTGAATGAATGATCTGCTTCTCTTTATCTTGTACTTGGATTTAATAAGTTGTACTGAATAGCTTCAGTTGTTAACCTGAGGAGTCTGGAAAGAAGGAACCTCAATTGGGGAAGTTTCCCTATCAGATTAGCCTATGGGCATGTCTGTGAGGGAAGTTCCCTATCAGATTAGCCTGTGGCATGTCTCTGAGGGAAGTTCCCTATCAGATTAGCCTGTGGGCATGTCTGTGAGGGAAGTTCCCTATCAGATTAGCCTGTGGGCATGTCTGTGAGGGATTTTCTTGATTGTTGAGAGTGTGGGAGAGTTCAGCCTGCTGTAGGCAGTGCCACCCGTGGGCACGTGGTCCTGGGCTATATCAGAAAGCAGGCTGAATAAGAAAGCAGGCTGAATATAAAAGCAGGCTGAGCACAAGCCAAAGGAGCAAGCCAGTAGGCAGCATTGCTCCATGGTCCCATGCTTCAGCTACTGCCTCCAGATTCCTGCCCTGAGCTCCTGCCTTGGGTTCCCTCCATGGTGAACTGTAAGCTGTAAGATAAAATAAACTCTTTCCTCCCCAAGCTGATCTTGGTTAATGTTTTTGTTTTATTTTGTTTTGTTTTGTTTGTCTTTTTGAGGCAGGGTCTCCCTATAGCCCCAGCTGGCCTGGAACTCACTCTGTAGACCAAGCTGGACTTGAACTCACAGAAATCCACCTGCCTCTGCCTCCTGAGTGCTAGGATTAAAGGCGTGCACCACCATGCCTGGCTTAAAGATGGTTCTTACTGCCATGTGGGTGATGGGAATGGAACCTGGGTCCTCTGCAAGAACAGTTGGGGCTCTTAACTGCTGAGCCATCTCTCCAGCCCTAATCTTGGTTAGTGTTTTAATCATATCAACAAAAAGTGAACTAGGACACAAACTCATGGACATTAATGAGAACCCATTAGCATAAAGAAGTCCACAGAGGGGCTGGAGAGATGGCCTAGCGGTTAAGAGCGCCGACCGCTCTTACAGAGGACCCGGGTTCGATCCCCAGCACCCACATGGCGGCCGAGAGCCGTCTGAAACTCCAATTCCAGGAGAACTCCAGTTCCAGGGGAATCCGAGACCCTCTTCTGACCTCCGCGGCATTGCACGACACGGGTGCACAGACTGCAGACAGTACATTGATACAGCATACCGAAAAAATAAATTAAAAAATTAAAAAAAAAAAAAAAAAAAAAAAAAAAAAAAAAAGAAGTCCACAGAGACCGTTTTAATATTGATGTGTGCCTAACCACAACCTCAGTTATTCGCTACTTACCTTCATGTTTGTATGTTTGCCTCTTTCCATGGTTAAAGTCTAAATCCATTTTAAAATACAAATAACTTTAACCAGGCAGCATTTCCAGAGCAGAGTGGGTCTTTATGGCTCTGAATTATGCCTCTGCATGCTTAATACAGCCAAGTAATGTGTTACAGATGGTGGTCATTTATTGCCCTGAAGGAGTGCTCTGTGGTTCCTCAGGCTTGTTTGCTTGCTTTCTTCTTTTCTTCCTTCCTTTCTTCCTTCCTTCCTTCCTTCCTTTTTTTGCTTTTCATTTGTTATAAATTTGATTGTCATAGGGGAAATGGGTTGATGAGAAAAGATATAGCAAAGAACAAATTACTTTATATGTGAGCTATACATTTTCCTACTTGACTATTACATCCAAATTTGACATCAGATGTCACTTATGTGGTCCTAGAGCAGCACAATTTCAATTGAAAGAAGACATGCCATGACAGACATTCAGATACTGTGCCTGGAATATTTCTGGAAATCACCATGATGTTAACATCAATGCTTGAAAGGTACACATGACATGAGCATTAAGTAATCTCTCCTGCCAAAAATCAGGCATTTGTGGCTAACAGCAAAGAGAATGCACCTTTGCAGCAAGCAAATGCTCCTTTTGCTTCGTGCTAGTGCACTATTTGTCATTTTGATGCTGAGATTCTTTTATTCCTTTGCCAGTGATGTTCAAAAGATATTAAGAAACAGGTTTCTCGCAGTCTTCTAATTCTGGAGAAAGCTTAGGGTAAGAACTTAATTTAAAAAATGCAGTTTTTCATTCATGTAGTTCATGTCATCCAAAATTATATAAGAAATATATATTTAGGGCTGGAGAGATAGCCTAGCGGTTAAGAGCACTGACTGCTCTTGCAGAGGACCTGGGTTCAATCCCCAGCACCCACATGGCAGCTAAGAATCATCTGTAACTCCAATTCCAGGAGATCTCCAGTTCCAGGGGAATCCGAGACCCTCTTCTGACCTCCGCGGCATTGCACGACACGGGTGCACAAACCTACATGCAGACAGTACATTCATACACATCCAAAAATAAATTTAAAAAAATAAAAAAAAAAGAAATATATATTTAAAATATATAGCAAATATCATGCCAGTTATGGTAATCTCAGCACCCTGCAATAGGAGGATCATGATTTCAAGGTCAGCCTCAGCTATATAGTGAGAACCTGTCAGAGGGAGAGAGTAGAGAGAAGGTTATTTTATTTATTAGAAAATTTTCAAACATGGCTATATTCAACTTAATTTATTCCTCAATGTATTAAGGTAATGTTTTAATCTTTTCTCTCTTGTAGTACATTATATTTTGTGCAGTAGGGAGAATTAGCCCTCTTCTAAGCATGAACTTCATTCTGCCTGTGGTCACTTTTCACAGATACAACACACTCAGGGGAAATTGGCACCAAGAAAAAGGTGAAAAGACTGTTAAGTTTCCAAAGGTACTTCCATGCATCGAGGCTGCTTCGTGGAATCACACCACAAGCCCCTCTCCACCTGCTGGATGAAGACTACCTTGGACAAGCAAGGGTAAGCCAGTCATCCGGAGGCAACCAAGAGCCTGTGCCCTAGCTCACGGTACCTGGGATAGAGTCTACTCTGCCTCTCAGGCACTGTGTCCTCTAGATTTTTTTATTCAATGAATCTGGACTTTTTCCTCAAATATAACATGAATACCATGTACATTCTATTACCTCATGGAGATTATCAAGGATTAACTAGATATAGCACATTGGCAGTGGTGGGAAAAGGCTCTGGAAATTAAACCCAGGCCTCATGAAAGCTAAGTACATGTTCCCCTTTGAGTTATAACCCTAATCCTGATGCAAATCATGTTCCCATGCTTAATATACTCATGCCTAGCATATGTTTTGGTTTTTATAAAATGTGCAAAACCTGCTCATACAACATGAAGTAAAATAAAATTTTGGACTGGAAGATTGCTAATTAGGGTATAGTTACATTTCTTAAAATTTTTATTGAATTTTTGTGCTTCATACAATACACCTTGATTATATTTAGACTCCCTCCCCTATCTAGCCCCCCTCCTGGATTTCATGCATTGTCATATATGTTAAGGCTTATTATCTCACTGTAATGGTGGCACTATAGATAACCCAATAATTGCCAACTATTAAATCTACATTAAGCTATTAATGTGATAGATTGGCCTTTTTCATTATTTTTAATTAATTCAAATAATTTTTCATAATTTTACAACTATTTTCACTCCACGTTGATCTGATTAGTGTAGCAACTATGCAGGGTGATCCAAAAGTAGCTTTCAAGTTACCTGTGGCCTGCCTAAGTTGCAAAGGAATTTAAATTTCAGGGGTAAACTGCCACCATTTAAACAGAAGTCAAAAGTAGTATTTTGTAGCTTACATTGTAAGTATTATCTATATATGACTAAATATTATTACACATACACCATTAAGGAATGAATATATAATGTCAGAAGAACTAACCCCCAATAGTACATCTATAAAAGGAGAAAAAAAAATCAATCCTTATAACAACTCAATGGTGAGATTGGTTGGTTAGTTGGTTAGTTGGCTGGTAATTGGTAGTTGGTTGGTTGTTGTATGATTGGTTTGTAGTTGGTAATGGTAGGTATATAGTTGGTCAGTTTGAGTAGTTGATTAATTGGTTGATGGTATTGGGTAGGTGTGTGGTGAGTGGTTGGTTGGTTGATGGAGGATTAGTTTGTATGTGGATGGTTGGTTGGTTGGTTGGATGGTTGGTGATTGTGGGTGAGTAGTTGGTCATTGTAGGAGTAGTTGGTTAGTTGACTAATGATACCAGGTGGGTGAGTGATCAGTGTTCAGTTGGTTGGTGGAGGATTAGTTGGTATGTGTGTGGATGGATGGGTGGGTGGGTGGTTGGTTGGTTGGTTTGTAGTACTAGGTGGTTTTTCAGTGTTTGATGGATGATTGATTGGTAGGTGGGTCATTAGTTGATTGGTAGTGGTATATGGGTAGTTAGTCAGCGTTTGGTTGGTAGATAGTGGGTAGTTGGTTATTGGTAGATGGTTGATTGATAGGTAGTTTGATAAGTGGTAGTAGTGGTTGATTGGTTGGTTGGTTGGTAGAGGACTGGTGGCTGATTGGTCAGTGGTAAATGATTGGTTGCCAAGTGGTTGCCTGTTTGGTGGTAGGTGGTTGGTTAGTGGTCATTGGTGAGGGGGTAGGTGACTGGGTGGTAGTTAGTGTTGATAGTTGGTGGGTGATTGGTGGTTAACTGGTATTTGCTGGTTGGTGGACTAGGTGAGTGAGTGGGTGGTTGGGTGTATGTGTGCTAAGTTGCTCTTAGGTGGTGGGTTGGTGGGTGGGTGGGTGGTTAATGGGTTGAAAGGAGATAATAATAAGTTTCTCTAACACTGAAGTGTTAATGACAGTGAACTCGTAGTACCACATTTAAGAAAAGTAATGTTGAGATATAGAAATAATATTATACCAGAACTCAGGCTGAGGACAAGGCCTGGGTCTGTCTTATAGGTTGTATGATTTGGATAAAGACTCATTCAAAACAGACTTCAAAAATAATTCCTATCACTCGATATAGTGTCACATGTCTTTAATCTCAACACTCAGGAGGCAGAGGCAGGCAGATGTCTATGAGTTCCAGGCAGTCAGGGCTACACGGTGAAATTCTATCTCAAAGAAAAAAATTCTGCCATACTTTTCTTTCTCTAATTCATTGTGAGGGCTTAGTATTCCATATAAGGCATTTAGATTTTTCATCTGTCACAGAACTACTTAAGGACAGGGGGAGTTGGTCCCCATGTAAGTGACTGTGCCTTCAAAGAAAGATGGGTAAAGTTTTAGGAGCTGTAGAAGGAATCAATCACTGACACATTTATGTCACCATCTAATTGTAAGCATGGCTTGTTTTTAATTTTAAAATTACATGATAGAACTTTAAATTATCCAGTATTTTGTTATTATTCAACTTCCTATACAGTGGGTTAATTTGACATTCAGTCACATTAAGCAAAATAATGTTCTCAGAAATGGTTTTTACTTCATTTTTTAAATATTTGTGATAAAAACTGGGAATGTAGCTCAGGGGTAGACTGCATGTCTAACATGCACAAGACCCTGGGTTCAGTCCCAAACACCTCAAAACCAAACATAGCAAAACTACTCCATATAGTAGTTTGTGGTGCAGATTCTTCACTGAGCTCAGATTAAACAAATACCAATACCTGCGCTCCCTGTGAATGAGCACTGTGCCAAGCACTTTAGATATACAGCACTATATCACCCCAGCCTCACAAACAATATAGTTTACGATTAGACACATTTTTCCGAAGAGGAAAGTGTGGGGCAGAGAAGTAAAGGAATGCATTCAAGGTCCCTTAGCCTGAAAGAGAAGCAGATGACATTGGACCACATAGTTTAACTTGAGAGCCTGTTCCTTGAGCTGTCACTAGTGAATGGAGCAGAATTTGCTTTACTCCAAACAAGTTGTACATACAATACTGTGTTATTATTTACAGCTTCTTAATTGATTAAATCACTGTTTCTCCAAGTAAATGTCTGAGTCTCGATGTGATTCACTTGGGCGCTATTTTTTCTTTGCCTTTCAGCATATGCTTTCCAAAGTGGGAATGTGGGACTTTGACATTTTCTTGTTTGATCGCTTGACAAATGGTAAGTTACCCAAGAGAATTCTCACTAAAATACACATCATAAAATGGGATTCATCTCATGAGAAACAACTTTTGGGTTTAGACAATTACCTTTTTCCTTTATTTCCCACTACCATAAATCCACAGCCAGACAAGAAGGACCAGAGCAAGGGAAAATTAATTCAGATGAAGAGTAAGGACTAAATTTGACCTTAGTATGTTAGGACAGTTTTCCTCTAACCTGTGATCTCCAAAGAATTAGGAAACTACCAATTACATTCTTTCCTCTCAGAATATTTTGTCAATGTCCAAAAGTAGGGAGTTCATTGTTAGTTAGCCTGTGAAAACTGGGCACAAAAGAGCCCATCTGACTAGTCCCGACTTACAGGTCAAGGCGCTTGTAGAGGTTTGGTGGGTTTTTTTTTTTTTTAAGTGTGCTGAGCCTTCCCATTGCAGATATTGCCCATACAAGTTTGGCATCATTAGAAGAAAACAACTGCTAGGGAGACATTGTAAACACTTAGGCTACAGCTGAAAACTGCACATTACCAGAAGATGTTCTTTTTCATATTTTCATTTCTATAAAAGCTTTACCTAACAAAATAATAGAACATATTTCCCCCATTCATGAAACAAATATAGATAAGCTTAGGGCATTAGTGAAAGACATCATTTGATGCTGGTGTAGTTCCGTCCTATCATCTGTCATATTTGTGCAGTAAATCACTGCAGATGGTGTTCTAACCATTGTTTGACTCAGTAAACAAGGTGTAGTAAAAGAGATGCAGTGTAAAATCGTGACGTGGATTTTTTACTTTGTGGGAAGTATCTTGGAACATCTACAAAACAAATGGAGTCCTGGAGTCTGTAATGTTACAACTCCCTTTGTTCAAATCAACTTGAAATGGGTACTGATAAATGAAATTACTGTGAATAAAAGAACTTGTTAAATAGTGTTGGAAACAGAATATAATCATGACTGTCACAGAAATGTGAACTGAATCCATCAAAGATTTTGTTTGTGACAGTTAATTAGAGGGTCACCAACATACAACAGCAGTTCCAAAAGGAAACTTCAAAGAACCATACACACGTATATGCAATAAGACATATTGAAATGAGTTGTAAAGAGCCATGAAGCTGGAAAGAGAAAATCACTAGACTGATTTCATTTATAAGTCTATGGACAAGAATCATTTGCAGTGTTATCAGTTATCTCTTACTTGAACAGTTCTGAAATAGCTCCAACACAATGAAATTTGCCGGGACCCACTGAATCAGGTACCCTAGGATGTGCCTTGGCAACAGCCAGGTTCACCGAAGATAAAAGGCAGCTTCTTGGTCCATTGCAGAGTTTTAATTAAATTCTGTAATGCTTTTAAAATTTGTCCTGGTAATCCCAGCACTCTGAAGATTTGGGAAAGTAGATCATGAGTTTGAAGCCAGCCTGGCCTACATATAATGAGACCCTGTCTAAATAAATACATAATTTTAAATTCAAAATTATTATTACTATTTAGCCTATGGTATTGGATATTTATTTACTCCCATGAGAAAATACAGGCTAGAGGATGTGAACATACAAATGCATAAAGTAATTTTCTCTTTAAATACAGTTTTTTCCTTTATAATTGAATTTTTGAGACTTTCATAGAATATATATTTTGATCATATTTAGAATCCCTCTTGTATCTGCACCCCCTACCAATACTCCACCAAATTTCCTGTACTATACATAGTACTATATATATTAAGGCTTATAGAATCAGGTTTGTGTCCCCACAATGTGCTTCAATGTGAGTTCATTTGCTGAAGACACCCCCTACCAAGAGTCTCGCTCTTAAACAAGACTTGAATAAACAATATTTCTTGAATGCTAATGTTATTATATCTTAAATTTTGTATCCTTTCTGGTCTGAGTTGTAAAATATCTCACAGTAAGAAGAATAGGCTATCATTGTTGAGCAATCTAGTTATTTAAATACTGCTACTAGTATAAGAGTCTATTGGAAGTGACTTAAAGCACATTTCAAATACCCACTGTGGGTTTTTTAATCTATTATTTGACTTTTTATGTGTATGAGTGTATTGTCTGTATGTATGTCAGTGCATCCATGTCATATAATGCCCATGGGGGTCAAAAGAGTGCATCAGATCCCCTGGAACTGGAGTTAAAAATAGTTATTAGCCACCATGTAGGTGCTAAGAACTGAACCCATATCCTCTGCAAGAGCAATTAGTGCTCTTAACTGCTCTACCATCTTTCTAGCCCCACACTGTGTTTTTTTAATGATATACCAACATAAACATACTTATGTATGCATGTCCTCAGTACTTCAGCAGACAGATTCCTTCATTTAGGATTTTCTTTGCCTCTTGTATAGGGAGAAGTTAGGTCTAAGCTAATTTTATTTGTAAAATTATAGAAAACTTGGGACAAGATCATAGTAATATCCTTTTGAGTAATTTCAAAACCAAAGAGGGGCATTATTCTATCAGAGAAACCTTATTTCAGAGACCTTGGATCTTACTGTTAGCCTTGCTACTATGTTTAATAAAAAACTAAGTTAAAGCGAGTGACTGTTCCTCTCCAGGAAACAGCCTGGTAACACTGCTATGCCACCTGTTCAATACCCATGGACTCATCCACCATTTCAAATTGGATATGGTGACCTTACACAGGTTTTTAGGTAAGTCTTTTTCTTCTATATTCCTGTCCCAACCTTGTGCATAATAACAGTGCATAAATCACCCACTGTGAGCTGGATACTTTAAGTAAGTTATTTCTAACCATTTAAACAAACCTGCAAGTTGAACATGACTATCACCCTTTGGTCCACTGTTGAGAAGGCTACAAGAGGGTTCATTACTTTCCCAGCGCTAATGGTCTATAAGTGGCAAAACCTGACTTCGCACCCAGACCCATCTATTTTGAAGACCCATCATCTTTCCACTCAATATTTGCCATCATCCCTTCTCTAAAAGGAGCCCCAGTTCTTCTTCTTTGGTTTCATGCAAGTTTTTATTTATCTGCCCATGAATTAGCCAAGGTAAATTTCTGATCACCAAATGGCTTGCCTCTGCCATTTAGCATGTTTTTTGATTCCTTGACTTGCCACATGGTTGTACTTTGAAAGTTGACTCATTGCCACTGGGAGTAAAATAAAAGCAGCCTCAACAGCCAGGCTATTGGGGTTCTTGCATCTTCTAAGACCCGTCCAAGGATTTGCATATGTTAACACATGGAATCCTTGCCACAACACCTTGCACTCACAGGTACTATTATCCCCAAGTCCTAGAGAAGGAGGCAGAGAATTGTGAATAAGTAACTTCTTAACACAAATAAGTCAGAGAGCTGGAGTTTAAATATAATTACAAAATAAGCCTGCTGAATAAAAGGTTTGTGCAGCACAGTAGAAATATGTGAAACCAGCCACAACATGGCTCCTTTCCAGAACCATAAATAACCTTAGGCTGATTGTATTTTCATTGCTTGAGCAAAGAAATACCCATTAAAAGAGCCAAATAATTTTAATTTGTCTAAAGAGATACAGATTCTCTGGACATATATATGTGCCCCTAAAACATATAAGAAATACAGCCTTGACAACTGAACTAACAGCAGAACCCAGAGCCAGACTCATACCATAGTTTGAAAGAATATGGCCATTGTAAATCTGGACATTCTATACAACTGCTGTATTGTGACCCCAGCATTCTTTGCTGATGTATGCTAGTAGCTTCCATAAGCAGCAAACCAAAATTGTGTTACCAATTATTGGACATGGCTCCAAGAGCACTCTGAGGCTTTCCTTATATTGGAGGAACATGAAAAATGATGCCTTGAATAAGAGAGACATAAATCCAAGGAAGCCTCCCTTGCATCAATGCAGTTCTTCAATTTCTCCCTGAGGAAAGCCCTCATTTGCCTGGGTCAGTGTTTGTTATTCAAGTGGTAATCCAGTCACTGGATAGCAGGAATTTGCTGCACAAGAGCTCTGAAAGGAAGCTTCATTTATGGCATATTATTAATAAATGGCCACAAACTTAAATAATTAAACGATGGTGTGAAATAAAGTTGTTCTTTTTCCTCCGTATTTATTTTCCTATGAATGAGAGCCTTCATGAATGCCAGAAAGGGGTGATTTATGGAGGAGGTGAGAAGTCCCATGGGCCTCACAAATCCTTCTGCCCTTTTTTTCCACACCCCCATCCCCTTACCAACCCCCCCACCCCACCCCACCCCCGCCTCCCTCACTCCTTCCTCTCCACTACAAACAGCCCAGTGGAAGTGCAAAGCTTACAAGCCACCTTCACTTTCAGGGATTCACTCAGAGAGTTCTGATACTTTTCAATAAAAAGCATCTTCAGTAAGTCTTATCTACAATGGCATTCTTGTTTGGGCTTTAGCTGACTGACCTATCTCTTTTCCTCCTAGTCATGGTTCAGGAAGATTACCACGGTCAAAACCCGTATCACAATGCTGTACATGCAGCTGACGTCACCCAGGCCATGCACTGCTACCTGAAAGAGCCAAAGGTAAAGCAAGATCCAGCTGCCTCCTTGGCCATCTGCAAAACCCAAGTTAACTTACTGCTAAGCTCCAAATTACCCAGTGTTAGGAATCAGTCACAATATGAATGCAAATTAATTACACTATTGTTTCAGTATCAGCTCTGAAAATCACCATATTTATGAAAAGAGATGGGAATTTTCAGAGATTTCCCTTCATATTTTGTTGATTTTCAAGGCTGCATGAGGCCAGAATCAACCTTCTCTAGGGTGGCCTGCCTCTTATATGTATGTATCTTCAGTGGTCCCAAAGACCAGCTCCTTTACCAATGGTGATGGCACTAAGCTTTATTGGAAGAAGCTTTCCGCCTCACCGATTGTTAGCACTAACTAGAATCAGAACTCCTGAAGTCTCAAGTTCCATTGTCTAACCAACAGGAAATTTTAATTCACAATCCAAGAACACTTGTGAATGTAAAAGTCCTTTTAGCTATCTAAGTTAGAAACATGAAAGCATAATCATGGGGGGCTGGGGAGATGGCTCAGTGGTTAAGGGCACTGACTACTCTTCCCAGAGGGCTGGAACTCAGTTCCCAGCACCCACATCAGGTGGCTCCCAACTGCCAGTAACTCTGGCTCCAGGGGGATCTGATGCCTCTTTTGTGGGCACGGCACATGGAAACTAACCTCCACACAAACACACACACACACACACACACACACACACACACACACACATAATTTAAAATAATAATAAAAATCTTTTTTGAAACCATTATGATAGGGGCTGGAGAGATGGCTCAGGTGTTAAGAGCACTGAGTGCTCTTGTGGAAGACCCTGGTTCGATTCCCAGCAGCCACATGGAGATAACTCCCAGTTCCAGAGGACTCTGATGCCTTCTTCTGACCTCCACAGGCATTGCACTACATAGATCCTTATACACATCCAGACACATGAAAAATAAAATAAAAATAAGTTAAAAATGAATTTTAAAAGTTTACAAAACACAATGATAGCATAAGATAATGCTCATCACTTGCAGCCAAGGCACTTCTTGGTTATTTCAAAAATTAGAGTTTCAGTATAATGAACTATATGAATTTTCTTAAAGATTTTTGGAAAATGGTATTCCAATCCAAGATTCTGCTTAATTCAATCACCTTTAATAATTCAGTAAATATACAGATGCTTTAACATAAACCACTAAATGCATAGATCTCTAATAGGCATGCTCAGGACTAAGCTGAAAAGATCTCACACCTGCAAAATCCCAAGGACTTTGTTTTATAATCTCTAAAACATCTAAAAGTCACATCACATTTGTATTTGTATTTTTTTTAGACAGGGTCTCCCTGTACCCCCAGCTGGCCTGGAACTCACTCTGTAGACCAGGCTGGCCTCAAACTCACAGAGATCCGCCTGCCTCTGCCTCCCTGTTTGCCACTGCCCAGCTTAAAGTTAGTTCTTACCGCCATGTGGGTGCTGGGAATCAAACCGGGGTCCTCTTCAAGAGCAGTCAGCACTCAATCGCTGAGCCCTCTCTTCAGCCCCTGTATTTTTAAATTAAACATGGATTTCCTATTTTCCTCCCTGACTAAAAATTTACCGATTCTCACACATTTTCCCACTATTTATTACATATTGAAGTATGCAAACTTTATAGTGCAGCCTATTTCTTTCAAAGAAGTGGCAAAGATACATTAAAATATACCAGAGCTGGGGGTATAGCTCAGTGGTAGTGTGCTTGACTAGTATGCGGGAGGCTCTCGGTTCAATCTCAAGTATAGGCTTTTTTTAAAAAATGGTTAAGGGCAGCCAAAATGGTTCAGTGGGTAAAAGCACCTAACATAAATCTGACAACTTGAGTTTCACCCTCAGATCCCACAGTGGAAGGTCTCCACACATGTGCTATGGGATGTATGTGCCTGTACTCACACACGTATCATACACACAATAATAATAATAATAATAATAATAATAATAATAATAACAAATACAATGAATTTTTTAAAGAAATACATGGGACTGGATAGATGGCTGAGTGGTTAAGAGCATTGACTGCTCTTGCAGAAGTTCCAGGTTCGATTCCCAGCACCCACATGGTGGCTAAGAACTGTCTTTAAGGCGGGCATAGTGGTTCATGCCCTTAATCCCAGGACTTGGGAGACACAGGCAGGTGGATCTCTGTGAGTTCAAGACCAGTCTGGTCTACAGAGTAAGTTCCAGGACAGCTGGGGCTAATAGGGAGACCCCGTCTCAAAAAAAAAAAAAAAAATACACTAGTGATTCTTTAATTGTATCCATTCCTTTGACCTCTGTGTTGTCCTTCATTTATAACGTTCTCTACAAGCAATGCTGATTTCAGTGCCTGCCTTCTCTGGCCCACCAGACAGCGGCATTGCCAACAAGCCATGCCATTGCAGCAACAAAACTTGTAGTAGTAGGAGAAGGTGATTATCTGAATGTTCTGTGCGATTTGAATATACCCAGCTAGTTTGTTCCCAGCCCTTTCACCTACTCTTGCAATCCCATGTGCATATCACCTCACTAACCACCTGAGAGGGCAAAGGTATGGCTGGCAGGCCTGAACTATGTTTCATTCTGTTTGATTACCATTGTATCTGTGAAGCATACCAATCAATCTCGCAATTTCATTTTCTAACAGTTGGCCAGCTTCCTCACTCCTCTGGACATCATGCTTGGACTACTGGCTGCAGCAGCTCATGATGTTGACCACCCAGGGGTGAACCAACCATTTTTGATTAAAACTAACCACCACCTTGCCAACCTATATCAGGTAAAGAAACCAAAGAGTCAGACCCTGTACAATCAGTTGCCTCAGATGCAGAGCTTGAACCTGATTCTTGCCCTAAGAGATGGCCTTCATTGAAGGTCAGCTTCAGTGATGCAAACCACATCCAAAGATCTTGAGTTTGAACAAAAACTAGTCTGTCTCTAAAGGGAAATTAAATTGATGAACAAGGATACCCAAGGAATTCAATGTGTTCCAAACAGCTTTGAAACTGCCCTAAGTTAACAGGATCCATGATGAACCTATTCTCCAGTGGTTTAAAATGTGTCTCCATGGAGACTGTCTTATACTTAATGGCCAGCTGATGCTTGTTCTCATAGAGAGCCTCAGTAACCATTTCCCAGGTATAATCCTAATTCAGGTTTGAGTCTCAGGACCCATCTCCGAACTTTATTGGCCTCAGAATCAAAGGTATGTTATCAAAGATAAAAAGCATACTTTGTTGTTATGAAATAGTTCCGCAGCATGATGGTCGCTCTGAAGAACTCTTAACGAGGATACCATTTCAGTTATTGAGTCCTATAGCACTCTTCTCATAATGTTCTACTTTTTGTTTTGAGTTTTGGGGGGATGTTTCAGTTTTGGTTTTGGTTTGTTTGGTTTTTTGAGACAAGATGTCCCTTTAAGCTCTGATGGCCTAAGACTATGTATATCAGACAGGCCTTAATCTCATAAAGATCCACCTTCTTCTGCCTCCCCAGTGCTGAGATTAAAGGTGTGCACCACCATACCTGGCAGCTTTTATTTTTTTTGAACCAAGGTTTCATTAGGTAATCCAGGCTGGCCTCAAGCCTGCTAGCTCAGGCTGGCTCCAAGCCTTCAGTCCTATTGCCTCAGCCTCCTAAGAGCTGGGACAGCCAGCATGAATTTTTGGTGTAATTCTTTGTATACCTTCAGTTGTCATTAACAAAATCATTCATTCAAAGGAATCATGTAAGTTTTACATCCTTTTTTAATTGAGTGGTTAACAAAACTCCTAAGGGAACACTATAAAACAGCTTCATTAAGTAAGATTTTTTTCAGCTTCATGGTGTTTTTATTTCTAACAAAGTACAATTTTCCTTTTTTTTATTGACGCTTTGTGTATTTCATACATCATTTTCCAATTCAGTTCAGGCATATTTCCCTTTCCCTTCCCCCCACCCTACCCCACCCCATCCCAGATCATGCATTCTGCCATAACTGTCCTGCATCTTTCTCTGTTTTTTTTTTTCATTTTTTAGCAATAAGTGATAATTTATGAGTACAAGCATCCTTCATGTAAAACCAATTTGCAAGCAGTTGTGTCCAAACCCACACAGCCCAGGGTCCCACCCATTCCAGCGTGTGCGGGGGGTGACAGGTTGTATGTTCAATCAAGTTGATCAAATGAGTGTCCGGACTATATTGCTGTAGTTTCACCATTCACCCCAATCGCAGCCCTTACATTCTACCACGCCCCCTCTTCCGCAGATCGTTCCCTAGGGTTAGAAAAGGGGCACAGGAGGATGAGAAGCAAAACAGTCTACTTTCTCTGGAGCTGTTGGCTTGGACTCTGGTCAATTCTGGCTGTTTCCTTTCATGGGCTGACAGTTTGTTCAGGAATAACCTTTCAGTTCTACTAATGAAGCACAAGCAATTAGATATATAGGTATTTAAACAGTACTAATAGTTATGGTAGGTTACTTTGGTATAGACACATATAACAAAGTACAATTTTCTTCATACATAAAGAAAAACCTTTCTCTATCCAAGCATTGTTGGACATTGGTAAGAACCAGCATTCTAAGTAAGGTTTGGGGCCCATTTAGCATGTTGATCATCATTGAGCCCCTTGGGCTTTTCACCATAAGCTAAAAAAATTTTTAACACAAAACCAAAGCTGATTTTTCGAGACTATCTCAGAAGCTAGATCTATTGCTTATAAAATATAGACATTTAACTAGGGGAAAAAATGAAATGTCTGTCCTGAGAGCCCCCAAGTGGACTTCCTGTTCCTGTCAACACTGACTTTCTCAGAGGTCTGTATTATAACAAAGGAAATCTGTCAACCTGGGCAGCTTCATCCATTCCAATATAATGTGACTATGTACATAATTCTAATTTCTCACCAGGAAAAAACAGGATCAACAAAGTATCTACTGATACTGATTTGAACATTTTTTTAAAGTTGTAAAACAATCCTTTCATATTTAGTATATATTAAAAAACACATAATGTGGGCTGAAAATATGGCTCAGTGGGTAGAGGCACTTGCTCCCTGAGTTTACTCTGAATACAATCCCCAGGTCCCGTAGGTGGCAGAAGAGAACCAACTCCAGAGACTTGTCCTCTGATCTCCATACATGTGCCACAGCATGAACATGCCTGCACATACATACACATACACACACACATACACACACACACACACACACACAAAACACACACACAATAATTTTCTGGCCTTTTTGAGACAGGGTCACCTTTTATCTCCAGCTGGTCTAGAATTTGCTATGTAGACCAACTGGCCTCAATCTCACAAAGATCTGCCTACCTCTGCCTCCTGAGTGCTGCGATTAAAGGTATGTACCATCATGCCCAGAATAAATATTTTTAAGGACACATAATTATTTCTCATTCTGTCAACAAATCAGAGACATACAAGATGCTAAAGACATAAAAACAAAACCTTGGAGGTAGAGAGATGGCTCTGTGATTAAGAGCACTGGCTGCTCTTGCAGAGGACCATGCTTGATTCCCAGTACCCAAATGGGAGCTGACAGCCAACATCCATAAATCACTCCAGATTCAGGGGATCCGATGCCCTCTTCTGACCTCTATGGGCACTGCATGAAAGAGATGCACTTACTTACATGCAGGCAATTCACTCATATACAAAAACTAAAATAACAGATAAAATATTTTTAAATAAGAATAAAAAGTTAAATATTATTAATAATGAAGAAATTAAGTTCTCATTGATCATTAACAAAAATGGATTCTCAAAAAAGATATTCCAGTCTGACTCAGGTACAAAGGTTTTTCTCAGACTAATTCATTCCTTATTCACTGTTTTGGAAGTTCAGATCATTTTTTTTATTCTGAACTCTTTATTAAAAGTAAATATACCAATACAGCAAAATTTTCTTTTTATGCAATCTACAGTCTTGTATGTTTTTAACCAGCAGCTATTTATTGCATAGATTAGCAATATACTAGGGATCTAAGAATCCAAAAATGAATAAAATATAATCTGTGGCCTAAACATTTGTTCAAATTTGGCTGCTCAAAATTAGTATGATCGAAACAAATTTAATTCTACTTTGAAATGGGTTTGAAGAGTTAATTAAAGAACATATAGGGCTGGAGAGATGGCCTAGCGGTTAAGAGTGCCGACCGCTCTTACAGAGGACCCGGGTTCGATCCCCAGCACCCACATGGTGGCTGAGAACCATCTGAAACTCCAATTCCAGGAGAACTCCAGTTCCAGGGGAATCCGACACCCTCTTCTGACCTCCGCGGCATTGCATGACACGGGTGCACAAACCTACATGCAGACAGTACACTCGTACATATACAAAAATAAATAAAATTTAAAAAAAAAGAACATATATACATTTTTAATGCTTAAGGAATGTATACCTATATTATTCCTTCTAACCAAAGATGCTCTTTGGTTTGAAGTGAGCTATTGCTTTCTCTAGTAGGAAGCTTATCTATCTAGATCATCTGGTCTGATCTGTGACAGGAAAGAGAAGGAAACTGACAAGAAAGAATTTGGAGGAGGGGGCTCAAAAACATTCAAGGTACCCTCTTCCTCAGTCAACTGCTTGACTACTTAGGATATCGTGGAGGATAGAGATCTATGTCCTTCAGTTTCAGAGGCAGTATTAAAGACAAACTAAGGTCACAGTCTCATTAAGACGCATCCAGTTTCCTAAAGCTTTCTAGAATAAAAACTGAGACCTTATCTGCCAAATTGCAATCGTACACAATGAAAATAAACATTGCTTTAAAAGGCCTGAAAGTAATATGGGATATTAATTTTGCCAAAACTTAAGGTACCTTTATAATTTACTCCAATCACTTATTAGCTATATTAAGAAATTTCAAAGAGATGAAGATAATTCCTTATTTTAACAAAAACTCTGCTCAGAAATACCCCATAGCTCATTCATTTGAAACTGAAAGAGTTGACTCCATCGAAACTGAAAATAAATAGCAAAGTGGTACCTGAGTCTGCATTTTCTACTAAAAAGAATATAAGCTTAACTGTGAGATGCTTAAGATTCTCCTGTAAGAGTAGAGGCCCTAAAGGGCAGGGCCATGCTCAGCTAGGGGTCATAGAGATATTCCATTCCAGTTACCCTGAAACTGCAGTTTTGATGTCAAAAGTGGTTCTGGTTTCCTCTAATGTCCTCTGTTCGTCTCAGATGTTCAAATTATTACTCACACTTGAAGGCCCAGATTACCTTCGTCATCTTCCGTTCATAATCCTCCAGACTTTCAATATGGAAAGAATAACCACATTATATAATACATCCACCTAGCAGGGCATTAGCAACACATAATATTTTAAATCTTTGGTAATGTAGTCTTTTAAGATTATCAAGGGCTTGCTATCTGAAACATGAAGAAACTTTGAGGAAACTATAAATTATTAAATAACAAATTTTCACAGGGTACACCTGTGTACCTTTTTCTAGAGAAAAAGATCTATAACTTATTCTTATTGAATTTTAAAATGAGTTGCAGACTCGGAAAAGAACCATGGCAATGAGTGAAATAAACATGTGTGCAAATATGCACAAAAATTATGTAGTCACATACACATTCAATCAACAAGAATACTATAGAGAAGAAGCTAGGAATTATGTGTCTGTGGGAACACCCTGTGTGCGACTTTACCACAGCCCAGACTCTTATGAGATAAACAGAACAGGCCTTCCTCTCCCTCTATAGGCTGTGCTCTCCAGTTCTGATAAATAAGATCATTTCTTAACACTCAGCATGTGCCTCTGCCCTGAGATGAGGAGCCAAGGCTGCTGGAGTGAAGGCCAAGTCAGAGGGTGCCCTCCCATTGTCTACTGTCTGGACCCAATTCACAAACTAACCTGCCAACCAAGTTCAATACCAAGGCATTGCAGGCACTTCCACCTGCCACCTCACTCATCACACTGGAAATAGTCCATATGTCAAGGTAGACCAAGAAACAGAAGACCCCTCCTGCAGTGCCCTCCATTCCCTGGCCACAGAGTTCATACATTCTGTCATTTGTGCTAGGGTCCAATGCTCCAAACTAGTCTCCCCACCCACTCCTCAGTGCCAGCTCATCCTCCAAGCTCTAGTCAGCCTGTCTGCATTCCCTTTTCTAAAGCCCAGGTCTTCCTCACCCAATATTCCCTCAGCCAAGGTTGGGCTCTGCTACCCATTTCTGCAGTTCTGTTCTGGGTTTTGTCCAGCTGAGCTTGCATGGGTCTTGTGCATGCTGATACCAATGCAGTAGGTTCATGTGAGCAGGGTTCCAGGAGCTTGTAGGATTCATTTCTGTTTGGTCTTGCACCACCTCCCTGGATCTTACAATCTTCCCCACCCCCTTCCACAATGTTCCCTGAGGCCTAAGTGGGTGAAGCTGAATATAGACAGCCCGCCCTGTGGAACCACACTCTGTAGACTCATAATCTTCACTGTTTGGCCATTCAGACTCTTTTGGGTTCCGGGTCTTCTTCTGTATGGAGGAGCAAGTATGCAAGCTTGTTAAGTCTGAAACAGGAAGACATGTTACTGTCTCGCTGCTGGGACTTATGAAGTGCTGAGCTGATGCTCCTTCAGGGTAGGCAGCAGTGCTGCCTCAGGGTGTTTATTTCGGAGGATGTTAAGGTGGAATTGTCCTCTCTTTTGCTCAGATCCAGCCCCTGCCTGCCCCTAGCCCAGGGCACCTGCATCTTTCCACCTCCTGATACCCACATCACTCAGACTTGCCTGGTTTCAACTCTCACCGCATTATGCAATCTTAAGAAGTTTCCTGAGACTTGATTCTGACCCTGTGGGTTCCTGCCAAGAAGCCCACTGTACCTTGGAATTTTGTAATTGACCAGACAAAATACCAGCCCCATCCTCAGATTATATTCTTATTTATTTATTTTCATTTGATGTGGATGAGTGGGGTGCCTCCATGTTTGTAAGGGCACCCATGTCATGCACTGCACCGGGAGGTCAGAAAAGGGTATCAGATCCTCCAGAACTGGAGTTCTGGATAGTCGTTAGCTGCCACGTGGGTGCTAAGAATCAAACCCAGGTCCTCTGCGTGAGCAGCCAGTGCCCTTAATCACTGAGCCTCTCCATCTCCCATTCTGGGATTCTTATCTGCGTCTTGCTATCCCACCCAGCCTCTCTTCCCTCCATGGCCTCAAAGAACCATCAAAGCAGAAACACTTTCAGTTTCCCAAATATAACGCTTATTCCTTTATTCATTCAGCAAATATTTTCAGAATGCTTACTACATACCAGGTGCCAGGAATGCCAAAGATGACCAAAACAAACGAAATCCCTCCTTTCTCTTAGGGGAAACAAAATAACTAAGAAAACTGTGTATTCTCCTACAGCGTCACCATTTCTAAAGATAAAATACACAACCAGAGAAGGAAAACATCTCTCTTGCTCATAGGTCTTCACAGGCTAATCACCCCTCTGCTCTTTTTAATCAAATGAAATATTACCTAGTATAATTTCTCAAATATTTTGATACACATTTGATATTTGATATATATATATATATATATATATATATATATATATTTATATAATCTGCTCTGGGTCTGCTCCAATTAACTCATCCTTTTGATCTCATCTCAGACAGCCCTGCCTTCTAAAACTGTTTTTTTTTCTCCCTCTAAAGGTCTATCTTACAGGTAGTCTCCTATCTCAGTGTTATCTTCCCTTATCCCCCACCCATGCCCACCCACACATCTAAATTGCCATTGCCTGGTTAAATGTCCATGGCTTGAATAGACAGTGAGTTTCTGGGCATACTGTATTCTACCCTTAGTATCCAGTGTGGGGCTGGTGTTCAGTGAATACTCCAGTGTTGCTCCAGCTAACTGTTATGTTCTTACTGAGTAAAGTATGCAGAGTAGGGAGAGAGAGCTTTTAAATTCTTCATAATGAACTTACTTGTACCCTGCAGTTGATAAATGCTATCTGATGTTATTTCTGGAGCCATTTGCCTGGTTATCTGTGAATAAGTAACGAGAAAGAGCCAATTGCTATAATAACTCAAAAATCTCTTTACCTTGAATGGAATTTTGAGCATTTTACAATAGAAGATCCAAATTCTTGTTTCTATCAGATATTGACCAAAAATTCAAATTGTGCTTTTTTATTTTTATTGAATTTGTGGCATTTCATACAATACATCTTAATCATATTTAGGCCCTCTCCCTACCTGGATCCATACTCCTCTTTGATGGATTTTATGTATTTTCATATACGTTAAGGCCTATCCAGTAAAGTTTGTGTCCCCAAATATCGCTCAGCATGAATTCATCCACTGGAGTCTGTTCAACCTACCTAGCATCACTCCCTTAAAGAAGACCAGCTCTCCCTCACCCAGCAATGATCAGTTGCTAATAGTTCCTCATCTAAAATTCAGAATTCTTCCCCAATCCTCCGAATCTATGCCAGGTTTTTGTCTGCTTTGAGTTTGCACAGGTCTTGTGCGTGCTGTCACCATCACTATAAATTCATATGAGCACGTTCCCAGCTGCCTGGAAAGCTGCTTCACTGTGGTCACCCACACCTGCTCGCTTTTACACTCTTTCCACGCCTCTTTCACAATGGTCGCTGAGCCCTGATTAGAAAAAGTTTAATATTGGAGTCCTGTCCAGGGACATGCACTTCGCTGTTTCTTATCTCTACACTTTAGCCAGTTGTGGATTTCTGTATTGATTACCATCTGTTTCATGAGGAAACTTTCCTGGTGAGAATTGAGAGGGGCATTAATATTCTGTCTGCCCCTGTTCCACTATGTTCCCTGAACCTTAGATATAGAGGTCACATTGTAGATGTGTCATTTAGGGCTAGGCATCTCACAAACGCTTATTCTCTGTGTTTGACCAGGTATGGAATTCTGTAATAGTCTCCATCTGTTGCAAAAAGAAACTTTTTCTTTTAACAAAACTTTAGCAGCAATTGAATTTTGGGGTTTTTGAAATTTTCAATATCCATTCAACAAATATTTAGTTATTTAGTGGCACTGTGCCACATACTATGACCCAAAGATTAGCAAGATCTGTTGTTCCCTGCCCACCGTAGCACAACGTGAGTTTCCAAACAGGGTATGTGTGCCCATGAGGATACATGAAGAATTCCAAGACATCCTTGGGCATAAACAGTGTGCAAAATCTATATTTAGGACTTTAAATTAACCTGCCAGGCATGGCCTGCAAGGAGTCAAACCAGTTCTACTTTTTTAACTATCTTTCACAATTACCTTATTTCCACTTTACAAAAGAAAAGCAGACCTCTTACCCATAATGAGTCAAGTTACATAGTGCCTCCACTATAAAAACACCAAATGAACCATTAGAAGTATGAAAAGGCATCGCCAGGCGTGGCGGCGCACACCTTTAATCCCAGCACTTGGGAAGCAGAGCCAGGCGGAGCTCTGCAAGTTAAGGCCAGCCTGATCTACAGAGCAAGTTCCAGGACAGCCAGAGCTACATACAAGGAGACCCTGTCTCAAAAAGACCAAAAAAAAAAAAAGAAGTATGAAAAGGCATCTTCTGTAATTGAGGTATCAGAATCCCCCTCCCAAGTCATCTCATAAAACGATGTATTGTCAATAAGTATTTTTTATTAAGCAATATTTTTCCGGATTTACAATACACATATCCTTTTGGCCAGTGAACTATAAACTCAAGCTCAAAAAAATATTTAATTCTTAATGTCTCTATTTTAGAAAAAATCTTTAAATTAAACTTTCAATTTGTAGGCTTATTTTTGTGGCAGAGAAATATGATGGAACTACAATAAAAGATTTTCACAGATATAAATGCATGGCATTAAAATAAAAGTCTAGGGGTGGAGCAATGCCCTCGTGGGTAAGAATACTCAATGTGCAGTCGTGAGAACTTGAGTTCAGGTCTCCAGCACCCATATGAAAAGCCAGATGTAGCCAAACATGCCTGTAACCCTAGCACTGGGCAGAGGGGAGGTAAAGACCAGAGGATCACCTAGGGCTTGCTGGCCACTGGTCTAGCTCCAGACTGTAATGAGAGACCCAGTCTCAAGGGAGTGAGGCAGAAAGTGATGGAGAAGGACACCAACATCCTCCTCTGGCTTCTGCATGGGTGCAAGTACATGTACATATGCATGCGTGTGCATGCATGCACCACATACACACAGGAATAAGGAAATAAATAACAAGACTCCATGGGGAATACAAATATAAGTTCCAAGATTGGTGGTATAGCTCAGTGGTACAGCATATACCTAGCTTGGCATGCATGAGGCCCCCAAAATAAAAATAACACCAGGCATGTTGGTGCATGCCTTTAATCCCAGCGCTCAGGAGGCAGAGGCAGGTGGATCTCTGTGAGTTTGAGGCCAGCCTGGTCTACATAGTGAGTTCCAAGCTAGCTGGGGCTACAGGGAGACCCTGTCTCAAAAAGACCAAAAAGACCAAAAAATAAAAATAAAAAATTAAAATATGCCAAATTCCAGGGGTAAAATTTTAATTTAAAATTTCTGATTTAAAGAACAAATTATTCATGTTTTTTTTCAAGGAGAGATAAATAGACCTTAAATATAAATGATACTTTGCTTGCCTTAGATACATTTAATACACAAAAGATTAACTTTAAAACGCTAATATTTAAATATAAACAGGATATAACCGAATGGCTTGCACATTTGTATATATCAATTCTGGAAAGTATGGGCAAAATTAAGTCTAATTACAGGTATTCTTGAGCTTATGAAGTTCTGGCTTCTGGGTGCTTAGAAATAGCAACACGGAAAATTCTTTGGAGACAGCAAGGACCATTTGCAGGGCCTGGATTTCAGTTTTGGCAGACCTGAGTTGAAGATGCTCCTCAGCTACTCACTAACTGGATGTCAGTCTTACTTTACAAGCTCTGTCTTGGAAAGCTGAGTTTTTATCATTGTATTTTTCTTTATGTGTGTGTCTTGCCTGCATCTATGTAAGTGCACCTGTGTCATGCAATGCCTGAGGAGGTCAGAAGAGGACATCAGATCCCCTAGAGCTGGAGTTATACATGGAGTTATACAGTTAGCTGCCATGTGGGTGCTGGGAACAGAACCAGAAGAGCAGTCAGTGCTCTTAACCATTGAACCATGTCTCCAGCCCCTGAGAAAACTGAGTTTTTAATCAGACATAAGAATATCCAGGAGCTGGAGAGTTGGCCTAGTGGTTAAGAGTGCCAACCGCTCTTGCAGAGGACCCAGGTTCAATCCCCAGCACCCACATGGCAGCTGAGAGCCGTCTTTAACTCCAGTTCCAGGGGAATCCAACACCCTCTTCTGACCTCTGCGGCATTGCAGGACATGGGTGCACAAACCTGCATGCAGACAGTATATTCATACACTTACAAAGATAAAATAAATAAATAAAAAGAATATCCAAAGGCTAGGTAAGAATTAAAGTCAAATACAATGCCTGGTCCAAAGATAGTGCTTTGTATGCCCTTTCTCTATGCTATCCTTCATTTCTTACTCCCTGGTAAGCCGCTGGAGTGCCCTGCTTCCAACAAGGTTCTGATAGAAACACCTGTTTGCATAAAGATTTCCCACTAGAGTGTTTGCAACCCTGGGCTCCACTCTATCACTCTGTGGAAACTTCCATGCTTGCTTGTTTTCCTTCTATTTTCCTGGTGTGTCTATCCAGATACAGTTTCACCAGCAAATTTCTCAAGTACCCTCATATTCTGTCCATAGGAAATAATTAATGAAGATGTTAAGTCAGGCTGGCATAAAAAAAGAGTGCCTAAAGTCATCCTCCTGACACTTTGGTTCCACTCAACGGAGATATAGTGTCATTGGTCATTAGGTCTTATTACAGCTTTCTGGCTACTCGAAAAACCCCTGTGTGGTTGCTCATGTACATATCTGCTTGAATTAGTCTGGCAAGTAAACTCATGAGCAACTGAATTAAATATCACTGCAGGACTGAACATCTGTTACATCACACTAACCTATTGCTCTCTGTGCTCATAAATCTTTACAATCAGAACAAATTAGTCTAGCATGTGATTTCTAACAAACATTCTTTTTTGTGGAGTATGGCTGATGCCCAAAAGGAAATAATAGACCAGTGGATGAAAGTAATAAAATCTCATCACCAGTTCAAATATGGTCAAGTGGTAAATAAAAATAATGACTGCTTGGCAAGAGAGAGACGAATGAAATAAAACAGTCTATCCAAGATGGGTTCAAGGTATAACCTCGGAACACTCATCACAACACAGTCCTGGAGAGAAACCCTTGTCTGATTTAGAAGCAAGAATAGCTGCAGTTTTCCTGAACTTCTGTCTTCGTAAGGGACCCTGGACTATGTCACTCTCTCCAATTGCTGAAAAAAAAAACCCACTTGAGGATTTTATGAGCGGCTCAGACCCAATGAGAGGTACCGTGAGCAGATGGTTTTCAGTCTCACTCCTGCTTTGATATAGTACTACCCTTGCTTCTTTCCTTTCACTTTTTTTGAACTTGGTAAAATACACAATATAAAATCTTGAAGTATGCAATTCAATGGTATTAAGTACAGTTATGATGGTATTCAACCATCACCAACCATCCACCACCCCTAGAATATGTTCATCTTCCAAAAACAAAAGCCTATGTCCAGTAAGCAATGACTCCCCATCCTCCCACCCCCCATTCCATGCAACTAGCATTCTACATTCTGCCTCTATGACTACAAGTACATGAGGTGTCTCACTTAAGTGGAATTGAACATATATGAACGTGTATATGCTATCTTTATAAATTTTTTATAAACTTAAAATTCCTCATAAAATATCACAGAGCCCAGGTTTGTTTGCACATACCTATAATCCCAGAACTCAGGAGGCAGAAAAATGGTTAATTAAAGGCCAGTCTTGGCTACTAGTAAGGCCAAAGACAGCCTTACAAATATAGAGACTCTGTTTCAGAAAAAAAATGAAGGAAGGAAGGAAGGAAGGTAGGTAGGAAGGAAAGGAAGAAAGAAGGAAGAGAGGAAGGGAGGAAGGGAAAACAAACCACTAAAACAAAGAATGAATAAATAAACAATTGAAAAATAAAACAAGAGTTGGTTACAACCTGCCTGTAATCTCAGTATCTGGGAGATGGGGACAGGAGAATCAGCAGTTCAAGAACAACCCCAGATACATAGTAAAGCTATATTCAAAGGCAACCTTGGACTACATGAGACCTTGGGGGGGGGGGGCGAGGGAGGGAGGGAGAGAGAGAGAGAGAAAGATTCTATGGATTGAGGGAGCTTCTATCGTATGTGAGTGAAATCAGTAATGAGCCCATATATAATACTGACTCATTTGAAAAAGCACATAGATCAGGGCTGGAGAGATGGCTCACCAGTTAAGAGTACCGACTGCTCTTGCAGAGGACCCAGGTTCGATTTCCAGGACCCACATGGCGGCTAAGAACCGTCTTTAACTCCAGTTGCAGGGGAATCAGACACCCTCTTCTCACAGCATTGCATGACATGGGTGCACCTACCTACATTCAGACAGTACACTCATACACATAAAATAATAAATAAAAAAAGAAAAAGCACATAGATCATAAAATATATTCACCATTTAAATAGCTAAAAATGTTGGTTCATTTGAAAAAGCACATAGATCATCAAATATATTCACTATTTAAATAGCTAATTAAGGGGTTGAAGAGATGGCTCAGTGGTTGAGAGCAACAACTGCTCTTGCAGAGGACCCAGGTTCGATTCCCAGCACCCACGTAGTGGCTAAGAACCATCTTTAACTCCAGTTACAGGGGAATCTGACACCTTATTCTGACCTCCGCAGCACTGCATGATATGGGTGCACCAACCTACATTCAGACAGTACATTCATACACATAAAAAATAATAAATAAATAAATTTTTATATAGCTAATTAAATGTCCAGATAGTAAATATACTCTCTATACTAAACTATACTAACAATAAGTTCCAGGGAAAAGCTGCACATATTAGAGGTTCCCATACAAAATGATTGAGAAAAAAGCAACTATTGATTTCAATTCACAGACCTAATAGCCCAAATGGCAATATTCTGGTCATGAAGGTACACAGAGCTGTTTCCATATCAGTGGTTCTCAAACTTTAGTGAACATAAAATTAAACCCTGAGCCTGTGGGGGTCTGTGGTTTTGTACTTCTGGACCCTTGGGAAAGGTGTTTAAATTTCTAGTGATAGATGGTTGTTGGGTTTTGAAATACCAAAGCATTTTGTTCTTTTGTAAATAAATATCTTTCAAACTTTCAAAACAAATTAATTGCTGGAAGCTCAGTAGTTAAGAGCTCATACTGCCCTCACAGACGGACCACATGCAACAACTCACAGCTCCCTGTAACTTCCAATGCCAGGGGAGCCAGTGACCTCTTCAGACCTCTGCCAGCACCTGCATTTGCTTGCACACACCCACACAGAGACACATGCTCATACCCATAACTAAAAATAAAATGAGTATTTTTATTTTTAATTTATTTTTTTATTGTTATTACATCTTTTTCTGAGTCTTTCCAGAGTTTTTTTTTTTTTTTTTGCAAAGCAGAGGTTTATTGGTTTTGGGGAGAACTTCACTGTTTCAGTTCTTTTGCTGTTGTTCTTCTCTCCAACTTGATATATATATATAACCTGAATTGGAGGATTTTCTTTTTTTCTAAAAGATATCTTGTTTTCCTTAAGGAAGTGTTTGCAGGCTCCTCCTTGGCAAGCCCAAACAACCATCAGTCTTGCCCTTGTGCTCCACGCTGGGGTCTTTCCCTCCCATGGTCACCCAAATGAGATCCAGTAAGCACACATCCTGTCTTGAGCTTCCTGTACCAGCCTCCATGATACAGCCTGGGTAGTCCAACATGGCAGTCTATACTCTGACAATGCTGAAGTCCCAATAGCTGCTCAGTCCACAAGCCGGATATCTCAGTAGTCTCCATCTGGCATTGAAGGTTTGGAGGATTCTTGGAATGACATGAGTCTTCAGTCCATATTGGAGGGTTAAAAAGCTGTGTCTCATGTCTTTGAAGAATGGTGAAAGCAGTGGCAGCCACAGAGTAGATGCACTTGCCAGTAAGAATTGAAGACAGGCAAAACAACAGTGCTCTCTTTTGTTTGTTTGTTTGTTTGTTTGTTTACTAAGATCTCAAGTTTTATACCTAAAGTACAATTTCTCAGGCCTTACTGATTATTTATTTCTTGTTTTACTTTCCTTTTGGATGCTTAAGGCCACACAGCCCAGATTAACCAAGGTTTTTGTTTTCTTAAGGTCAGTTGAGGATCTAGTCCTCAGGGGTCACTTGGTGGGGGGGAGCCCCTGGCTTCTTTTGGCTTTTCATTTACCAGTTCCATCCACTCAAGGACAAAATCAGGTCTTGCCAGACCAGGCTTCCCTTTTTGAAGCATGAGCAAGCTTTCCTCTTTATAGGGTAAACACTGGCTGAAGTCCCATTAGTGGATCTCCATGACCTCCCTGCACAGGAAGACTGGTGACTCACATTTGCAGGACATTTCAAGAGATGCCCCCATGCATAGTCCCCTGGGACTTAGTTGACCTCTAAGGGCAAGGAACAAAGTTATCCCTTAGGTCCCTTGGCCAAATTGGTATGGGCATTAAGTATGGTCATTAAGCACCCAGAAAGGCTAAGTTACACCAGCCTGATACGTCACACCTATACTAAAATTGTATCTTCTGAAAACAAACCATATGTTATTTCCATATCATATTTCTTGATTCACATTTTTTCCATTTTAATTTTATATTACTCTAAAATATGCATACATACCCACTATCATATACCAAAATCCAAAGTCTGAAAATAAATTTGGTTAGTTCTAGAACCTGTCTAGGGATTCACAATATAAAAGCATAGTTGTTTTCAGATCATGAGGACTATAACATTAACGTTGCTCAGTTTGCCTTACAACTAAGTACTTAGTGCTAGCATCCACAGATGAGGGCTAATATTCATCGTTTGTTTTTCTGGGACTGTTTTACTTCACTTAACATAATATCTTCTAGTTCTATCCATTTACCTGCAAAGTTCATGACATCATCTTTCTTTACCACTGCATAGAACTCCATTGTGTAGATGTACCACATTTTCTCTATCCACTCATCAGTTGAGGGGAACTTGGGTTGCTTCCAGTTCTTTGCTATTGTGAAAAGAGCTGCAATAAACATGGGTGTACATGTATCTCTGCAGCAGGATGAGTCTTGTGGGTATATACCCAGAAGTGGTATGGCTGGGTCAGGTGGTAGGCTCATTTTGAGTCTTTTAAGGGTCCTCAATACTGCTTTGCATAGTGATTGTATGAGTTTGCATTCCCACCAGCAGTGGATGAATGTTCGCCTTTCCCCACAACCTCTCCAGCATTTGGTATCATTTGTTTTCTTGATCCTAGCCAGCCTTATCAGAGTGAGATGATATTTTAAAGTGGTTTTAATTTGCATTTCCTTACATATTAATGATGTTGAACACTTTTTAAGATGTTTCTCAGCCATCTCTGTTTCCTCACTTGTGAAGTCTCTGTTCAGCTGTTTACTCCATCTTTTGAGTGAGTCATTTGTTTTCTTACTTCTTTGTTTTTTGAGTAATTTATATATTCTGGAAGTTAATGCTCTGTCAGATATAACAGCAGTGAATGTTTCCTCCCACCGTGTGGGTTTTCTCTTCACTTCCCTGATTATTTCTTTTGCTGTACAGAAACTTTTGAGCTTAATAAGGTCCCACTTGTCAATTGTCGACCTTATTTCCTGTGCAGCTGCTGTCTGATTTAAAAAGTCTTTTCCCATTCCTATGTCCTGTAGGTTGCTGCCAATTTTTTCTTCTATCACCTTCAGAGTTTTGGGTTTCACATTGAGGTCTTTGATCCATTTGGAGTTGATTTTTGTACAGGGTGAGAGGTAGGGGTTTAATTTTATTCTTCTACATGTGGTGATCCAGTTTTGCCAACACCATTTGCTGAAGATCTTTCGTCCATTGAGTCTTTTTGGCCCCCTTGTCAAATATGACATGACCGAAATTGTATGTGCTCAAGTTTGGATCTTCAGTTTTGTTCCGTTGATCTACAGGTCTGTTTTTGTGCCAGTACCAGGCTGTTTTTATGACTATAGCCCTGAGGTATAGTTTGAAGTCTGGTATAGAGATCCCCCCTGTGTTGCTCTTTTCACTCAGTGACGCTTTGGCTATTCAGGGTCTTTTGTTGTTCAATATGAATTTAAGGATTTTTTTTCCAAGCCTGTGAAGAAAGTCTTAGGGATTTTAATTGGGATTGCATTGAATCTGTCTATTAATTTGGGTAGAATGGACATTTTTACTAAATATTAATTTTTCCAATCCATGAGCATGGGATGTCTTTCCATCTTCTGATGTCTTCTTCAATCTCCTTCATCAGGGGTTTTAATTTTTGTTGTAGAGTTCTTTGGTGTCTTTGGTTAGGTTTGTTCCTAGGTATTTTATTGTTTTTGAATCTATTGTGATTGGGAAGGTCTCCTTCTATTCCATCTTCAGTTGCTTGTTGTTGGTGTAAAGAAAGGCTACTAAGGGCTGGAGAGATGGCCTAGTGGTTAAGAGTGCTGACTGCTCTTGCACAGGACCCGGGTTTGATCCCCAGCACCCACATGGTGGCTGAAAACCGCCTTTAACTCCAGTTCCAGGGGAATCCAACGCCCTCTTCTGACCTCTGTGGCATTGCATGACACGGGTACACAGACCTACATGCAGACAGTGCATTCATACACATACAAAAATAAATAAAAATAAAAAATAAAGAGCTTGGTTTAATTTTTTTAAAAGGCTACTGATAGGAGTATTTTTATATAAGAAAGAATCACACCAGCCTAATGGAAGAAAACAAATTCAGTATGAACATGATGCAGACTGTCCTGGGAGTCCTAGCATGTGAAGTTCTTTCCAGCCGCGGTCAGCACAACAGACTAGGTCAGCAGTTGTGACACCTGCCTGTGCTCACTTTGGTCAGACAATTTTAAACAGCATGACTATGGACATCCATTAGGACCTGTTTTTGACTGCTTCGCTTTGCTCTCCTACATATAGGGTTGCCTGAGTGAATTACTCTGAAGGTGAGAACAGAGACTCAAATGTTTAGAACAGAATTATCCATCCTGGAGTCAGGAATCCCAAAGGGCCCTGCATTCCCTTGCAGACCTGGTAGTGCTTTTACTTTGTGGTTTTCTTTCCTGGATGGAAGGGAAATGCCCGCTGTCCTTGAGATGTGTTCAGCTGTGAAAGATCATTATCTGGCTCTTGTCTCCTTTATAGCTTTTGTTTTCTTTCTTTCTAGAATATGTCTGTGCTGGAGAACCACCACTGGCGATCTACAATTGGCATGCTTAGAGAATCAAGGCTTCTTGCTCACTTGCCAAAGGAAATGACGTAAGTGATGCAGAGACGAAACAAACTGATGTGCATGCAGTAAAGATAAGCCACGTTCTCCAGGGTAAGCTGGAGACCCCTGCGTCAGTGGCAGGGAGCCAGCTGCTGGGTTTCCTGCCTTCAGTTGGTCTTCCACTAGGAGATTCAGTGTCAGGTACCGCAACCCAGAAACCAGAATCTCTCTATGCACTCTGAAAGGCCCTTGGATAGTCTATGACCTAAAGTCAGGGAAAAGGATAATAAACAGCTCTTGGCTTTCACACTCGGCAACAGGGCTCTGCTTTGCCAAATTCCTGTCCCTTATGTTAGCAAAACTGTCCTCCCGTTTAGATCCAAAGAATAAATATTTGTCAAGAAAGAACATAGGAATTCTCAAGCTAGATTTAGGACTCATCCAAAAAAAGTGTGTTTTGTCATTGCCAATCTTAGAAAAATAATAATAATAATAATTAAATCAGAGTCAGGAGTTCTTTTGTTGAGCTGTGTGTGGTAGTTCATGCCAATATTTCTAGCTTTGGAAATGCTGCGGCAAGAGGATGACTGAGTCTGATAACAGCCTAGGTTATAGAGCAGAACTTCACTTAAAAAAAAAAAAACAAAAATAAATTAATTAAATGAAATGGTTATTGTTAACTAAATTGACTTCAGAAATTTCTTTGTCATTAGCTTGCTTCATGTGTCTTGCATTTTAGACAGAAAAGAAAATTCTCATTTTCCTGGTCTACTGTTTGTCAAGCCTAAATCTTACTAACTTCAAGGCCATTTCCTCATCTTCCTCCTGGCTCCAATTTAGCTACTATAGGCCACCACTAATTCTGATCTCTTTAAAGAAAACGTGCAGGACCCAGGGGAGTTAAGTGAGTGGCAAAAACAGTTCACTGCACTGTGCCGTTCTTAAGGACACATGCTGAGCTTGAGGTCCAGGTCAGAGTGGCATTTGGTCACAGGCAGTTTGCTCTTGGATGTAAGCTTATTTCTAGATTACTTCATGCAGATTTCCTAGCACCCAAAGGAATATAGAACTTCCAGGCAGAACTGCAACTTTAATAACTTTTTAACCCCTTGGAAATAGAACCAGCCCCCCACCAAAAAAAGGAGGGGAAGAATATACAGGAAAGAAATGAAGAATAAATGGGAAAGAAATGAAGGACCCAGGGTGGCCAGCCTGTCCCCAGTAATAGTCTCATAAATTAGGGTTCATCACCTCCTCAAGTACTCCACTCATCACCACGGATTAAAAAAAATGGCATTTATGACCAGGTATGGTGGCACATGCCTTTAATCCCAATGCTTGGGAGGCAGAAGCAAACAGATTTCTGTGATTCAAGACCACCTGATCTACATAGGGAGTTCCAGGTTGGGGCTACTGGGAGACCCTATCTCAAAAAGAGCAAAAAAAAAAAATGCCATTTATCTATGTGCCACAGTGTCCTTGTGAGATGCTGCATTGCTTGAAGAATAGTTAATGACATAAAGGACTTTCTAACAAAAGTTATAATCATCATTATTAGTTCTTCTGTGCTTATGCAAATAGTTTTAAATCATTTTTAATTTTTTAATGTCTTTTTTAAATTTTTTTTTTTTATGTGTATGAGTGTACTCTCTGCATGTAGGTCTGTGCACCCATGTTGTGCAATGCTGCAGAGGTCAGAAGAGGATGTCAGATTCCCCTGGAACTGGAGTTAAAGATGGTTCTCAGCCCCCATGTGGGTGCTGGGGATCGAACCTGGGTCCTCTGCAAGAGCAATCAGCGCTCTTAACTGCTGAGCCATCTCTCCAGCCCCAACATTCATATTTTTAAAATTCACATAATATTGAAAAATAAAAAGGAAAGGAAAACCAACAATAATTCTTTCTGTTACCATACAGATCATGCTTTACATGTATTCCATCTTGTTTTCTTGTACAATAAAACATGACATTTTTACATGTCATTAAACATATATAATCTTCTTTAATAATTGCATAGTATGAACACAGAAGTTATTGAATTAGCCTCCTACTTATATTGTTATTTTTCTCTTCCTAAAGTGTTTCATTATTATAAACAATAACAGAATAAGTATCTTTACATCACATAGCTTCCCAATTACATCCTTGTTAATGTTAATATAAATTTGTAGAACTGTTGATTATATTATTCCTACCATCAAATGCTTTTTATACTTTCAAATTATTCTCTAGACATATTCCACTAATTTATATGTACTAAACTAGAGATTAACATACCCTGTGATCCAATCATTTCATTCCTGTTTATGAACCCAAGAGAAACTTCTGCACCTTTATGACTGGAGGTTTTATTAGAGCATTTTCCATAGTAATCAAAAATCAGAAACGAGTGACTTCAAAAGGTATAGAATGGGGCTGGAGAAATGGCTCAGTAGTTAAGAGTGCTGGCTGCTCTTGCAGAGGATCTAGGTTTGATTCCCAGCATCTACATGGCAGGTAACGACCATTCATAACTCCAGTTCCAGGTGATCTGACACCTTCTTCTGGCCTCCATGGACATTGCATGACATGGGTGTCCTTGGATACATGCAGGCAATATACTCACACACATAAAAGAAAAAATAATAATAAATAAACTATTTTAAATGGGTAGCCTTTCTAATGGGATTCAATATAATAATGAAAATAAATAAATTTCAGCCTACGTATCAACACGGTTGAATTTTTAAAAACATAATTTCAAGTTAAAAAGTCAAAACATGATCGAGACATATTGACACATTACTGTAATCCCAGCATTTGGAGGTAGGAGGACCAGGAATTTGAGGTCAACCTCAGCTATGTAATGAATTAAGACTACATAAAACCCTGTCATGTACCAGTGGATGACCCTATACCACACACATATAGACAGAACCAACTGGACTCACTGGTTTTAAAAAAGAGTACATGAAGTTTCAAGGGAGATGTGGCAGCAGATCTGAAAGGAACTGGAGGGACTGGACAGGGTGGATCTGATCAAAACACATTGTATACATGTAAGAAATTTTCAAAGAGTAAATGTAATAGATATAGTCTACTTTTAAAAGGGAGTGAGCAAGGCATATTAAAATACACTAAAGTTAAACCATATTGCTTAGGCATGCACATATACATAGGTGGTAAAATTATTATAAGCATAAAATAACAATAAAACAAAAAGCAAGAAGGCAGTTACTTCAGGCTCACCTGGAGAAGGATGCTACGGAAGAAGCAATGGGGATCTTGCAGACAGTGTTCTTCAGGTGGTGATTGCAAGCTTATACTGATTATATAACTGTAGAAACATGTTCTGTGCACTCTGCTTTAATACATTTCATTATGAAAAGTGAGCTTTAAAAATACTGATAGCTCAATCCTTCCTTCCATTGGTTGACTTCTGTGAGAGAAAAGAAGCTCTAACCTACATGGTTTGTATAAAATTTCCCATTTTCCTGTGCCATTTGTTGGTTAATATGTCTCTTTCCTGCTGGTATGCAATGGGGTCTTAATCACCCTTTTTACCTTAACAGTTCCATTGTCTCTTTCTGGCCTATCTATCTTGTGCTATTGCTGGTTCTTTCTACCCCATAATGCCAGTCGCTATTACTCTCTTCCAAACTATGACTACTATTATCCTCTGTTCTTTCTCCTTTGACCTCTCAAAATACATAACCCAAACTCCTATACAAGTTTGTGTGTGTGTGTGTGTGTGTGTGTGTGTGTGTGTGTGTGTGGTCCCTCTTAAATCATGTATTTCTATTTGTTTTTCAAATTTTCCCTCCATAGTAACTCTAGGAATATAATGTCCATAACTTTGTCCACCTAAGGTTTCAGTCCCTCTTTATAGCTCTGACATGCCTCCTCTCCAAGGACCTGCTCTCAAGCTGTGAGGGACTAGGATGCTGTGTAATAAAAATTAAAAAAAAAAAAATCAAAGGCTGAGAGAATCAGTCATCCTCAAAGGGATTTGCTTTGTGAGTATGTGCTTTTTCCTCTTTTGTTCTTGTGGATGCAGACAGGATATTGAACAGCAGCTGGGCTCCCTGATCTTAGCCACTGACATCAACAGACAAAATGAATTTCTGACCCGATTGAAAGCTCACCTCCACAATAAAGACTTGAGACTGGAGGATGTACAGGACAGACATTTTATGCTTCAGGTAAGCAACAAAAGCCATTAGCCTTGCTAAGTGGAAACACTTAAGGATGTGATCGATGATTTTAGCACATCTGAAAAGGACTTATGTTCTATGGTATAACTTAGAGTAGCAACCTACTTTATTAAAAGCGTTGAGACACATAAAATTGTTAAATGATTTTCAAACAAGCAAAATCTAGGTTTCATGTCAGAAAGTGACTATCTCATTTTTTCCTTGTTTGGTAACTGCCTCAGCACAAAGAACCCTCAATGGAAGTTTACATATATGCAGTGAGTGTTTATATAGGTAATTTCTACTAAATATATAACACTGCTGGGAATCAACCCAGGAGGGCCTGAGTCTGCCAGGCACGTTAGGGCAAGTGCTCTACCTCTAAGCTACATCCCCAGTCCAGGTGATTACCACATTTTATACCTTGATGGAAAAGTAACCAGCATGATACTTATGCCAGTTCAAAAGACTACTTCTGTAACAGGAAAGTATATTATGTTCATTATAATACCATTGAAAAATGAAAATCAAGGAGCTGTTTAAAAAGACTTTGAATTACTTCTCTTCATTACCTAAGCTCCTATTTCCAGCTGGTGTTTGCCAAACTGAGCTGAATCCAATAGAACTGAATTAGATCAAGCCAAACCTTTTTCTGCTTTACTCCATGGCAAGAAGCCATTTAGGAGGTGAGAAAGAGGAACATAGTAGACTTCAGAACTGGAATTTGACCTGGAATCCAAACCACAGCCTTCTTCTTGATCTTCCATTTTCTCTTGTTTCCTACCCTTTGGGCACATAGAACTGAATATATGGACCTTTAACTTATCTAGACAGACCGATGTTAGCTAGGGAGCTGGAGCTGCACATGGTAAACTGAGCTGTCGTCATTTGGTTTCAGGCCTACATGCTGTAGCTAAGTGCCCTCCTTTCCAGGGATACCCTACTTCCAGCTGTAAAGCTCTGCTCCTCCCCTCTTCTTCCTAAACCAATCTTCTACTACCTAAGTGTTTAGAGACTAGTACAGAAGCAAGATGTGGTGGTTCATGCCTTTGATCCCAGCACTCAGGATGCAGAGGCAGGCAGATCTCTATGAGACTGAGGCCTGGTCTATATAGCAAATTCCAGGCTAGCCTGGAATATGACCCTGTTAAAAAAACAAAAAAAAAAAAAAAAAAAAAAAAAAAAAAAAAAAAGACTAGTTCCATGTACTCACGGATTGACCAGATGTTCATTTAAATGACTCAAGCCAAGCTGTAACTGAAATATTTGGCCTGAGGACTTGCATTTCAAAAGGAAAGCTTGGGTAACTCAAAGGAATCCCAAAAGTCCTGGAAAGGACTTCTGCCCCTTACCTTTGCCAACACCATGCACTGATGCCCCCACTAACTAGAAAATAAATAAACAAACACCTGAGTTTTTATCTCGATGTGATCCAAGGCTCTCCCAGAATCTAAGACTCCTAATGTTCTATGACCTGAGGAACTGGGCATTGGACTTGGCTGTTGGGCAGGTCTCCTGACAAGTCTCTTAGTTGCTGGTCAAAGGAAAGAAACTAGGAGTTGAAAGTAACTCTCCTAGGATCCTCACCACTGACAAAAGCTGACACTCCAAGTCCAGAGCCATGTAAGGCAAGCTAAGAAGCCCTGACTTAGCTGGGCAAACATAAGACTCCTGGGTTTAATATGACTTAGTGCCCTGGCTGGCAGTCTGAGCTTACTTCACACCAATACTGGCACGTAAATGCAAACATATAATTTAAGTGATGTATGGAGTCAGTCAACATCAGAGTGAATTTTAGATGATCTCACTTAAGTCCTGCTGGATCCCTGTAGCTCCCTGCCTCAGAGGGGTGGGACAACAGGAGCCAGGCCTGGGTTTTCACTGGCCTGCCCACCCAAGTCTTCTCCAGGAAGCTCTGTGTCCTTAGACAGTGACTCTTCTCTCTTTGCTTCCATAAAGTGAGAGCCCTGAATGAAGGGTTTTGTGCAGTTGTGAATTACAGCTCTTTCCTAAAGAAGCACATTGGGCTCAGTACCACAAGGCAGACAGGCAGACCTCATGGGTCCCTTTGGCTTGGGGAACATCTGCAATTTAAGAGACATCCTCTGACAGCTTCTCACTGTCCTGTCATTCTCAGATTGCCTTGAAGTGCGCTGACATTTGCAATCCTTGTCGAATCTGGGAGATGAGCAAGCAATGGAGTGAAAGGGTCTGTGAAGAATTCTACAGGCAAGGTTAGTAGAGATGCCACAGCTGAGGAAATGGCTAATCTATCATGACATTTGTTCTTTCATGAATACTTATTATCCAAACCTTTCTCTTCAACACTCTTGTGAATCATCCAATACTTTTATCAGAAAAAAATAATTTAAATAAATACCACTGACTTATTATAGAAACACAGTCAAAATAAATAAGACTGAGAGGTATACATATAAGTCCATATGAATAGCCATATATTTATATTTATATATCTTTCCTCTGTGGCTATAACAATCTGATGGACAGTTGGATTTTTGACCTGACCTCTCTTTTGAAGAGCTGAGCACAGCCCAAGGGCTAAGTGCTGTTTGGGAATCCATGTTTCCCACTCTAACAGGACTTAGATCCTTCTATATATCTTCTCCTCACTTTCTTAAATAAAGTTCATAATTCAGTAAGTTACAACTAGCTGAGAACTGAGTTAAACCTTTCAAATGTAGCTTTAACAGTGACATAGGTGAATTTTCCTGTGAAAAGATGAATGGCCCTAATAAGTTAGGGTATAATTTTTCAAAGATTCCCCTCCTTCAGAGGAAGGCAGTGAATTAGCAAGCAGGATCTTGACAGTGGGTAGGATCACAGCCTTTCAGCGCAGCCCTGTTTCTTCAGGCTGGGTTTCAACATTCAGGATGTTTGTTCGGGCATCAGCAGTGCCCTCATGCTAGTGACAGGATCAGGTTTAAGAGGCTGAGAACAAATAAAGCTTCAAGTGCCCCACATACCAGCTCTGTGGGGAGGTCAGACAGCAACAGTGAGCCTTTTGGAGAAATGTCCATTGAAAGATGTGTCAGTGACATCATGATGACCCCAAAGGCAGAAGACAAAGAGGAACTGATTTCACGTGAGGCCATGGGCTCTGCTCTCCATCACACTGTCTCCGAGCAAAAGTACTCATGTAGCTCCTACAACTCTGGAATTTCGCTTGCATCGAGTATGAGTGGTTAGAAATTTGACTCAGTTCTAGTTGGCTATGATATAAAGTCTCCGTTGAGGTCAGAACAAAAGGAAATATGATGAAATTGGAGCAGAACAGTTGTGAATTAAGTAGAGTCAGGGCTTACTTCACTGTGTGATATATAAACTATTGAAATAGCGGCGAGATGGGGGTAAGGACCTCCATCCTTGAAAACCAAGATTCTTCTCTGTCCCACTTAGTTTTGATTCAATCATGTACTGTGGCTGGTGTCAATTACAGTCTTGCCCTTCAATTTGCTCATCTAGCACTTTACTTAGATTTTGAACAACTTGGGCCAGGGACCATGTCACTTGGGCAGATGGTAAAGCCCATAGAGTTCTTAGGTCATAGTTGTTAACTAAGAGGTGTAAATGGCATCAAGTAAGTAAGGTAACCTATAACATGTGTTTGCAAAAGCTGACCCTAATAAGATATACATGAATGGCAAATAAGATGGAGAGAGCTAGAACGTTTTCAATGCCAGTTACTAAAGGAGGTCATCCACACTTCGCTCTCATTTATCTCATGGCAGACAAAGGAACTGGAGAACAGACCCGTTCCTTTTTTTTGATAGCTTTACAGTCCAGCAGAAATTCTACCTGTTTTGACTCTAGTCATCAAAACTGTCTTTCCTCCTACAGAATTTTTTTTAACTCTCTAGGGATGGCTTCCATCATTTTGAGTAATCTTACTCTGGCTTTCAGTTAGAGGTTTGGATTCAAATACCAACTCATCCTACTCCTCCTGGAAGGCAGGCTTCTACCAATAATCCCAGATAATTGTCTATTTTCCTGTTGTTTTGTTGTTTGTTGTTTTAAGACAAGGTCCTACTGTCTAGCACAGGCTGGTCTGAAATTTACAATCCTCCTACCTCAAGCTCCAGAGTGCTGGGATAAGAAGCATGGGCTACCGTGCCCAACTAGGACAGATACCATATGAGACATGATGTTAAGCAAAGAAAAAGATCCTTAAAATCAGTGTTGCAAGCTGGGCTTGGTGGCGCATGCCTTTAATCCCAGCACTCAGGAGGCAGAGGCAGGTGAATCTCTGTGAGTTCAAGGCCAGCCTGGTCTACAGAATGAGTTCCTGGCCAGCTGGGGCTACAAGGAGACCCTGTCTCAAAAACACGAAAAAAAAAAAAATCAGTGTTGCAGATGCAATGGGAAAGTAAAATGAGAAGGGTCTCATAATTTAGGAAAACTTCTACATTCTCAGAACAGAGTTACGATTCCAAGTACCATGGTTCTTCCTCCCCACCCCTTAATGATTTAAGAAAGACTCTCTAACCAATTGTAATTATGGAAATTAACGTCTCCACAATTAACCTAGTTTTCGAAAAGCTTTTATTGAACATTTATTTTTAGCTTTGCCTGATCTTCAGCAAAAGTGATTTTTCTATAAACAATACCATACTGGAAATGTTACAATTGCCTCAAAGAAGCATAACTGGTTGTCATTTTATATCCCCAAAATGGCAATCAGTAATGTTCCTAAAGGGGAGAAGCTATTTGATTTTCCTCTTTGTAATCTCTACATTGATCAGTAAAATTTCTGCAATATACAATTATTTTATACATCTCTGTTGAATAAGTGAAAGAATAAATGATCTGGGGGCTGGAGAGATGGCTCAGCAGTTAAGAGTACTGGCTGCTCTTCTAAAGGACCCAGGTTCTATTTCCAGCACCCACATGACAGCTAACCATCAACTGTAACTCCAGTTCCAGGGAACCTGACACATTTTCTGGCCTCTGTGGGGACTGCATAACGTGAGTGTACTTACATACATGAAGGCAAAACACTCAGACACATAAAATAAAAATAATAAATAAAATATTTAAGAAAAAGAATAAATGATCTAACTGGAAGATCTGTAATAGTGGAGATAATGAGTTTGCTGCTGACGAAGGTGGAGCTTAAGCTGAGGGTTTTGTTTTGGTTTGGTTTGGTTTTTGGTTTTTTTGAGACAGGGTCTCCCTGTAGTCCCAGCTGTCCTGGAACTCACTCTGTAGACCAGGCTAGCCTTGAACTCACAAAGATCTGCCTGCCTCTGCCTCCCAAGTGCTAGAATTAAAGGCATGCGCCACCACGCTGATGCTTAAGCTGAGTTTTGAAGGATATGTACTACTCTACACTTTTCAGTATGGTAGCCATGAAGCACACGTAGCTATCTAAATTTAAGTTAATTAAAATGTAATAAAATTAAATTTTTAGTTCTTACTGTACTGAGCAGGTTTTAGTGGTGCTGCCAGAATGGGCATGCAGAGAACATCTCCATCATTGCAAATGGCACTGGCCCAGGTGGAAGTCAGTGGAAATGGATAAAGGCGATGAAAGGAGAAGCGCGTATGTTTTCAGCTTGTATACCAGACTTAAGGAGAGAACACTACACGGGGAACCATCTTAGTGCTCTTAGGACAATAAATATAGTGAAGTAAATACTGAAGGATGCCTGGAGACAGAGAACGGTGGGAAGGCAAACATCGAAGATGACTTCTCCATACTGCCAGGCCTGACTGAAAACTGACAGGAAAACAAAGATGGATAAGAAATGGAATCGGCTTTAAGAGGATTCATTTGAATACTAAATGGTGTTCTGAGCTTGTTTCTAGTTTGTGCATCAGACTGAGTTCCAAGCAAACAAAAGCTTTCCAGTCCTGCCCACTTCCTACCTACTTGGAGTTATCAGTAGAGTCAGGCAATATGAATATAAAAGTAGGTAAAGGGGAAGGTGAAAGAGTGTCAGTCCTGCTCTCTTAACCTGTATTTAAAGCTAGAACTTTTATTTCATGGCAGAAAATTGCTCACTGGCCATTTCTTGTATAGTCCATGTTTGAAATTTTATTCTAGCATGGTAGCACACACCTTTAATCCCAGCACTCAGAAAGCAGAAGCAGGCAGATCTCTGTTAGTGTGAGGCCAACCAGGGATACACAGTGAGACTCTGTCAAAAGTAAAAAAGTTTATTCTAGGACCAATGACATGCCTACCACTAAGCCTGATACCTTGAGTTCAATCCCTAGGACCAACATGGTGGAAAGAGAGAAATTATTTCAGTTGGTTGTCCTCTGACCTCCACACTTGTGCCATGGCACATGCACCCACATATATATACACGAACACCAAATAAATAAATGTAATTTTTCAGCTGGGTGTGGTGGCACACTCCTTTAATCCCAGCACTTGGGAAGCAGCAGACAGATCTCTGTGAGTTCAAGGCCAGCCTAGTCTACAGAGAGAGTTCCAGGACAGCTGGGGGTATAGGGACAACCTGTCTCAAAAAGACCAAAAAATAAAATAAAATAAATAAATAAATAAATAAATAAATAAATAATTTTCTTTTTACTTTTTTTTTGAGACAGGGTCTCCCTGTAACCCCAGCTGTCCTGGAACTCACTCTGTAGACCAGGCTGGCCTTGAACTCACAGAGATCCACCTGCCTCTGCCTCCCGAGTGCTAGGATTAAAGGCGTGCACCACCACACCTGGCTTAAAGACTGTTCTTACCTGCCATGTGGGTGGTGGGAATCGAACCCGGAACCTCTGCAAGAGCAGTTGGTGCCCTTAACTGCTGAACCATCTCTCCAGCCCCAATAAATGTAATTTTTTTAAAGTTATTCTAGTCCCAGAGCACACCTATTTAATAATGGGCCTATTATCAATGATTAGTGATACCCTGATATTTTACATTTTTAGGCAAGCTCTCCAAGCCAGTCGGTGCTGGGTTCCTGATGATTACAAGGCTGGGAACAGGAATGCTCAGAATAATTTTCCCAACGAAGTGATTAAAACTATCAATATACATTCCATAAGCTCTGAATCATCAGTGTATTTTTTCTTCTTTCTTCTTAGGTGACCTTGAACAAAAATTTGAACTGGAAATCAGTCCTCTTTGTAATCAACAGAAAGATTCAATACCCAGTATACAAATTGGTAAGTTGATTCTGTTTCTATTTTAAATGAACAGGTTGACACCTGTGCCAGGAATAACAACAACAGTGAAAAGGGTCTATGTACAGTTCAACCACTTTAAACACAATTGACCTATCAGATGATTCTGAATTGAGAAATTAGAACAAATAAATTATAAGCTTTGATATGCCACACTTAACTAACTTAATACTAAGTTATAGTATTAACTTTGTGCTTCAGAATCAAAGCTAGGTATGGTAGCCTATGCCTTTATTTAGTCCCAGCACTTGGCAGAATTCTGTGAGTTCAAGGCCAGCCTCATGTAATAGCGAGTTCCAGGCCAGCTGGGGCTACAAGGAGACCCGGTCTCAAAAAGAAAAAAGAAAAAAAAAAAAAAAATAGAATCAGAAACCAAGCCAGGCCTGGTAGTAAACACTTAGAAACCAAGCACTTGGGAGGATAAGCCAGTAAGATCTTAAATCCCAAGCCCATCTGAGCTACCTAGTAAGTCCATATCTCTAAAACCCAAGAGCTCAGAAGGTAGCTCAGAGCTAGAGCACTTGCTTGCCATGTGGAAGGCCCTGAGTTCAATAGCCAGCACTATAAGAAAAATAGAATCAAGGGGCTAAGGAGATGACTCAGTCAGCAAAGTGCTCAGCGGTATGACACCAACACAGGGTAGCGGTGGTGCTGCAGGGAAAGTGGTGCTCAGGAGCTTGCTGGCCAGCCAGTCTTGGTGACATGGCAAGCTCCTGGTTCATTAAAAGATCCTTTCTCGGGGCTGGAGAGAGAGCCTAGCGGTTAAGAGCGCCGATTGCTCTTGCAGAGGATCCAGGTTCGATCCCTAGCACCCACATGGCGGCTACAGTTACTACAGTTCCAGGGGAATCCAACACCCTCTTCTGACCTCCGTGGCATTGCACAACATGGGTGCACAAACCTACATGCAGACAGTACATTCATACACATACAAGAATAAATAAAAATTTAAAAAACATTAAAATAAAAATAAATATTTAAAAAAAGATCCTTTCTCAAAAAAAAGAGACTTTCTCAAAAGAGGGGCTGGGGAGGAGGCTGACAGGTATGAAAACTTGAGGACCTAAGCTCAGATCTCCAGAATCTGCATAAAAAGCCAGACACAGTGGAAGGTGCTTATATCTCCAGCACTGGGGGGAGGACAGAGACAAGTGAACCCCTGAAGCCATCTCAATTAAGGAGCGTCAGTGAGAGACCTTGCCTCAAAAAAAAAAAAAAAAATAGGGGCTGGAAAGATAGCTTAGCAGTAAAGAGTATCCTGCTGTTGCAGAGGACCTGAGTTCAGCTCACATCAGGCAGCTCACAACTCCCTCTGGGCACCATCCCTCACATGCACACACCCACATACAGACACATACACACATATAATTAAAACTAAAATAAATCTTCAAAAAAGTTTTTAAAAATAAATAAATAAAGGTAGAGGGTCATCTAGGAAAAAAACACTCAGTGTCTCTCTGGCCTCTAACAAGCCACACACATGCAAACACACACACACAAACACACGCACAAAGATAGCATCTAAATCAAACTGAATTAAGCATTCACAATAGCTGCAGGGTTTGGGGGCTGGAGGGATGGCCTAGCGGTTAATAGCGCCGACCACTCTTGCAGAGGACCCGGGTTCGATCCCCAGCACCCACAAGGCAGCTGAGAACCATCTGTAACTCCAATTCCAGGAGAACTCCAGTTCCACAGGAATCCAACACCCTCTTCTGACCTCCGTGGCATTGCACAACACGGGTGCACAGACCTGCATGCAGACAATACATTCATACACATAAAAAATAAATAAATAAAATTTAAAAAATAGCTTCAGGGTTTTATAAGTGGGAATTGGGCTTTAAGACTGTTCTAATGTGGGTCCCTTCTGGTTATCTTCATCAGTTAATCCTAAGGTCGTCTCCAGGCCTAAGAACCAAGAACTCTGCTGTCCCCTTGAGGCCAGATGTCAATGTTTCTCTAGTCTCTAGTTCAAAACTTGTTTTCAGTAATGTTTTTAAAACCATTATCTTTCAACTATCAATTGTGATAAACTGTTCAATTTTCATGTTGATACATGCAAAATAATTGTGACTATCTAATTGCATTACCCATAAGATCTTACACAAATCAAATGGAAGAAATTTTACTCTTTCACTTTGGTGACGAAAATATCTTTACTATGTATTGAAACACTAATTCCATTTATATGTAAACTAGCTTTTCTTTTCCTTAAAGTCCTTCCACTGAAACCACACGACTAAATTCTTTTCCTTAATAAGCTCTAGCCTTGACATCTAGCTGGTCATAATTTTTACCTGATCCTGCAGATCTCAGTTTATTGGATTCACAGGGTCATAGGTCTCAAAACTTAATGCCTTGCATGGGAAGTAAAGGGGGCATTGCAAAGGCTAAATGAAAATAAAGAATATTAGAGCATGTTAGAATGTTCTGATGGCAATCACGGAGGGTCACATCTAACCATAGATCCACAAAGACAGTAAAAAAAAAATCCTAGAAAACAGCATCTAAGCAAACCCAGGTATAAAGATTTGAATGTAATATACATGTACTCAAATACGTATGCTGGAACTATTAGACTAAAGATAATCTATCTCTTTGCAAATAGTTCTTAATATCCTTATGCTGCTTTCCCAATTAAATTGATTCTGTCACCCCCCAAATAGAGAGAGGTGTATAAAAACTAGAACTCATGGCAGAGGACAACTCAGAACTGTTAGTGAGTGGGAAACATCAGGAACGGCCTCCACCTCCTGGGTCTGTCCTGTCCTATGGTGCCTAGTTCTGGGAATCACAGTGTTAAACTCTGGCTAGAAATCATTTCTCTAGGATACTGTTAATAACATTTTAAACCACATATTTCCCAAATAAAAGCACTTACACTATTAAGCATTCAACCTAAATCTGAAAGTCAGGGCTTACTGCAGAGACTCTGTCTTGTTGTCATGAGAACACACATATTTTGTCAGATCATATGTCTCCATTTTCAGCTTAGGAAACTGTGGTTACCATAGATACCGCTTTTAAAAATGAGATAGGGATTGAGTGAATAGGGAAATCCCATGGATGCTACACCAGAATAACAATTATAAAGAGAAAGAGAGGGTTATTATAAAATAACACTCAGTTCATAAATCTTCCTCAGCTCATGTAGGTTCAGGGTTGGGAAGTATGACAATGTAGATCAGGCTAAATTGGAAAACCCTAAATAGATAAAGAGTCTAATATATGCTGCAAGCTCCATCCTTCACCCACACACCCATTTCTCCACTGAGTCCTATATAATGTAACCATTTCCCAATTCCTCTTTTTTGACTCCCCCCACCCCTGACTTAGAATCTATCCTCTCCTCTCTCTTTCTCTCTTTTTTTCTCTCTTTCTATCTCTATCTCTCATTTTTCTTGCCTTAGACCCTTTATTGACTAATGAAAAAGAAGCCTATTGTATGTAGCCTTTTAACTTTTTCTTTGTTTTTAAGAATTTCATACATGTATACAATGAAATATGATATCTACCTCCATTGCCCCCTCCAATTCAGCCCATATCCCTCAATATCTCCCCTCCCAATTTTATGACTTTTTTTGATGACTCAGGTCCAGTTAGTGCTGCTCATGTGGGCGTGGAGCCATCCGCTGGAGCGTGGGAAACCTACCAGCAGCCATAGTCTCAACAGAGAATGATTCTCCCTCCCTAGGCAATATCCACTGTTGCTCAGTGTGAGGTGGGACCTCAAGATCATCTACTCCATTTATGCCAGGATTTTGGCTGGCTTGATGTTCTGTAGGTCTTGTACAGGTAACCATGGCTACTGTCCAGAAGACTCCCGTCTTCTGACTCTTACATTCCTCTGCCTCTTCTGTGATGTGCCCTGTGTTGGTAGTGGTAGGGTTAATGTAGATGTTCTATTTAGGACTGAGCACTGAGCCTCTTATTCTTAGCACTTCAGCTAGTCATGCACCTCTCCATTGACTTCTATCTACTGCAAAGAGAAGCTTCTCTGTTCAGGTCTAGGGGTATATGTATAAATATTTAGAAGGCAATATGACAACATAACCATTTAGCAAAATAATAATAACAGGTTCTACCCTAGTACATATAACCTTCTCAGCTAGGGACTTTTATCCAGGATTATAGTATCAGGCATGAAATTCCCTCCTATGAAGCAGGCCTCAAATCCAACCAATAAGCAGTTCCTTACCCCACAATAATTGTTCCACTACTGCACCACTTAGTATATCTTGCCTGGAAAATCTGTATTGTAGCATGCAGGGTCCAGCCTGGGTAAAACCACTGATGCCTTTTCTCCTTCAGAAGCCTGTATAGCACCTTCCAGCACTATGAAATCTTAGCAAACACAGAGAAAGTTGCCCAGCCAGTTTGAGATGAACTTCTCTATGTACTACATCCAAAGTATACAGTATCTTCCAGAGTATGTTCTTACTATGTAGCTATGGTAGGGCAACTGCAATAGCCTTCATTGTTGTGGAGACCTCTGGGGCCTCCCTGACCAGTAACCCACAGGGCAGCATCCCATGCCTTGTATGGCAATTTTCATTTAATAACCCATATCTTCTGAAAGCAACACCATCCACCCATACAAGGTAATTCCTTTTCAAAAAACCCTTTTTTAAAATCATTCAAACTTGCTTTGAAAGTTGTATTTTGAAATTAAAGTGCTAGCTAGTGAGTTTCCATAAGTCTTATTTATATATCCTTACTTTCAGTTAACCTATGTACTGCCTTCCCACAAGAGATGGCTCAGCAATTAAAAACATGTACTGCTCTCCCTCTTTTTTTCTATACAAATGAGACTTTCCTGAGTGCAAGTCACAGTTTTTCTGTTTAAGTAATTCATATTTACCCAAGGCAAAATAGCACTCAGTAACCCCACTTCCCACAGTCGCTCCTCCTGTCTCTCCAGCAAACTGCATTTTAAAAAGATATGAAATCAAATTAATCTCTAATTGGTGACACCTGTAGAAAAGAGGTTTTCCTTCCACCTGGGGCCCCCCAGAGTCCAGCATTCCTCCTTTGCCCACTCCCATCCATCCAGAAGGACAATCCTAGGTACATCGAGCTCATCTCTGGAGAAATCAGCACCCTGATGAAACAGCTTCCCACATCCAAAAAGTCTTCACATCTGACAAATATGGATATATAATGCCAAGGTAACCAGGGAGAAAATGAATTGATTTTTTTTATTAATTTTATTTATTTCTGTATGTGTATGAATGTACTGTCTGCATGCAAGTTTGTGCACCCGTGTCGTGCAATGCCGCGGAGGTCAGAAGAGGGTGTCAGATTCCCCTGGAACTGGAGTTCTCCTGGAATTGGAGTTTCAGACGGCTCTCGGCCGCCATGTGGGTGCTGGGGATCGAACCCGGGTCCTCTGCAAGAGCGTCGGCGCTCCTAACCGCTAGGCCATCTCTCCAGCCCTGATTTTTTTTTTAATGTTAGAGCTGTAACTTTATTCTGTGCAGGTAAAGTTGGTAACTATTCCCCCTTAGACTTTAGAATACTATTATTTTGCAAATTTTTTAAAAATATCAAATATCTAACCATTTTCAAGATAAAAGGCCTTACCCATTTGGGATGAAGACTGTGAAAGAGATAAAAATTCAAGAACTATGGGAAATCCCTATGGGCTGAGTCTCTATGTCACCTAATTAAAATGATAAGTCAGATATAAATCCTGTGTCCTCAGTTCCTTGGGTTTGAGCTGTCTAAATGATCTCACAATATTTAAGTCATTTCACATAAGATACATCAGAAATGTACAGTACCATTTTACATTGCTGCATCCCTTTCCCAGGTCCCTAGCATCCTCAAAAGCCAAACATCTACTGTTTGTCCAATAACAAAATGATCAGTTCTTATAATTCACATCCCCATAAGTGTAAAGGGTTAGTTGCTGGAAAGTTCATTATGCCAAAAGACATTTGTCTTTCCTTCCCACGCTTACAGTTCAAGAAAGTATAATGAAACCTAAATAAGTCCAACTTTGTGATAATTCCAATAATTCCCAACTAGACCAAAAGTTATCTTTGTTTAACTTATCATGTTTAATATGGAAAGCACATTAATAATAAAACAGGATTAGAAAACAATGAGAGTTAGTGATTAAGAGAACAGATACCAAAATATGTTTTGGTATATATGTCACGTTTATATAGGCATATTTTGGAGCAATACAGATGGGAAGGAATAACAACAACATAAGGACTAGGTCAAAGAACTAACTGGTACAGTTAAATTCTGTCCCAACTAATAAACCTCTGCAGAGAAAAACTTTTAAAAGACTGAGAAAAAGATGTAAGACATATATAGAAGAACGCATGAACTGTGGTGGGGAGGGGGCCTGAGAAAGGGGAATATGTCTAAATTGGACTGAAAAATGATATATGAAATACACAGAACACCAATAAAAGTATTTTATTAGAGAGAGAGAGAGAGAGAGAGAGAGAGAGAGAGAGAGAACAAATAGATATCTTATCTGGGCATGACTATGGACTTCTGTAACTCAGTACTCCTGAGATTGAGATAAGAGGATCATAAATTCAAGACCAGCCTAGGCCACATAATGAGTGAGACCTTGTCAGAGAGCTGGGTAGGGGACACAAGGAAGTTTAACCTCAAATGACCTTCTGTTAGTCACTAAAGCAGGACTTACTTTGCAGGTAAAAATCTGTATGGAAGGGGCTAGGCAAGTGGCTTAGTTGTAGTGCATTTGCCTTGCAACGTTCGATCCCCAGCACTGAGTATATGTGTACCTGTATTGAAAATAAAATTTAGTTTTTATATTAGTTGTTTGACATAGTTGAAAGCAAGATAATACTATAAAATGATAATCTGGGAAAAAATCCAACCCAGTAATCTGAATGGTTTTTGTTTGTTTTGAGACAGCATCTATGTAGACCAGGCTGACCTTGAACACGTAGATATTTGTCTCTGCCTCCCAAGTGCTGAGATTAAAGGAATGCTCCGCCAGGTCCAGTTCTGAATGAATTCTTTAAAAACAGTTTTTCTGGGGATGGAGAGATGGCCTAGTGGTTAAGAGAGCCACTGCTCTTGCAGAGGACCCGGGTTCAATCCCCAGCACCCACATGGCGGCTGAGAACTGGAGTCTTTGACTCCAGTTCCAGGGGAATCCGACACCCTCTTCTGACCTCCTCAGCATTGCACGACATGGGTGCACAAACCAACATGCAGACAGTACACTAATACACATAAAAAAATAAATAAATAAAAATAAAAACAGTTTTTCTGTTTAAGTAATTCATATTTACCCAAGGGAAAGAAGCACTCACTAGCCCTACTTCCCATAGTTGATCCTCCCATCTCTCCAGCAAATTCTGCATTTTAGAAAGATACAATATTGAATTAATCTCTAATTGGTAAAACCTGTAGAAGAGGTTTTCCTTCAACATGGGGCTCCCCAGAGTCCAGCATTCCTCCTTTGCCCACTCCCATCCATCCAGAAGGACAATCCTAGGTACATATACCTTTCTGGTATCATCATCACTTTCCTCCTCCACCTGCCTTCCCTAGTTCCACACTTTTTTGTTGTTTTTTTCTGTTTTGTCTTTCTTGTTCTGCAAATAATAGCTAATAGTCATTGTTTATGCAAGAAGGTTTAACCATTTTACATGTGTTAAGTATTATTCATAAGAACGCTACGGGTTGGTCTGTACTCTTCTTATCTCCTTTTCACAAGTGTGGAAACTGAGGCACAACGAGGTTCAGCACAGGCCCAAGGAGACATTGTTCATGCCCATAAACTAAGGGTAGTACTCATACGGTGTTTGCCTGCCTATCCCCAGCTGAACGCACTATGGGTCCCCAGCTGTGTTTGTGAAGGAGAAGGAGGTAGCTCGTAACCTCTTGTGATGACCTTGCATGTGGCCTTGCATATTCCAGGTTTCATGACCTACATAGTGGAGCCACTCTTCCGGGAATGGGCCCGTTTCACCGGAAACAGCTCCCTGTCTGAGAATATGCTAAGCCATCTTGCGCACAACAAAGCGCAGTGGAAGAGCCTGTTGTCCAAGCAGCACAGACACCGTGGCAGCGGCGGCCTGGACCTAGCAAGCCCAGGGACTGAGACCCCGGAGCAGGCAGAAGGCGCCACACCCTAGGGCTGCCTGGGGTCTACGTGAGCAAGGCCTTCTGAAGGGACCCTCGCCACAAACCCAGCACACCTGGGCTTTGAATGCCACCCACCTGCCACTTATCTGCCTCCCCTTCATTTTTCCAAGTGTACAGAGGCCATCTGTCACCTCAGCATTACCTGCCGAAATGAGCAACTGCATCCAGTAACTGGAGCTGATTTGGGGGCCATCTGCCCCCCCAGAAGACCTAGGAGTAAGAAAGAGGCACTTCTGCCATGTACCCTCTGGCCCTGGGCTGCACTGTGACTGGCAGCAGGCTCCTGAGTCCAGAGCGTTTCAGGGGTCGCCATCCTACTGCTGATTGCGTGTCAACACCAGCATAATCTGGAACTCCAAGGAAACTGGCCTAAAGTGCCAGAGCACAGGAGAGCATCAGAGAGAGGACTTTCTATTTTAATAATAATTATAAAATAATAATAAATCTTTTTAACTTTTATATTTCATGCACTAGACAATGGATATAAAATTTTGGACTAAGATTACTCAATGTACCCAAACTTGAACAAGGGTTCATTGTTTTGCTATTGACTTTATGCCACTTTGGGTCAGAGATTTGGCATCTTCTCAATTTAAGAAACCACGTTTCCTGTCCCATCTGGGGGAAGGTGCTGTACAGTTCATTCCTTTGCACCATTAGCCAATCTGTCTTTTATGGATTCAATGACCTGTTTATATTCACACATGTACATTTTCTGTAAATACCAAGCGCTACTGATTCCCATGCCAAAATACATGAGTATTATGGGATTGCTACCTGTATAAAAAATGGCACTGTGAACAGAATACTGTTAGTTTTAATACAAGAGAATGCATTTGTAAATATGGTATAGAGTTTATTAATATACTGTTGTTTGCAGATAAAGGCCTTAACTTTAAATGTCTTTCATCTTCTGAAAGCTGCCCAACGTAAATTGTTACCAGTGTCTTTCTGAACTGCCTGCCCTCGATGACCATCTTTATGCTTTCCAGCTAAGGTCACAAGCCAAACCTGAGTAAAAGTCTTAGAGGAAACATTTTTGGAAACTTCATGTGCATTCCGCTTGAGACCATAGTTTTTAGTCTATGGCACCAAGTATTGTTTCCTCAGATTAATCATAGCCTTCAGCAAGCCTGAAGTCACTTTTCAACACAGCAGTGTTACACTCTGTTTTAACAAGCCAGCTGATAAGGTTGTGTTTATGTGACTCTTGTTATGGAACATGCGGTGCATCGGCCTCACAGGAGACATAGTGGGTCTCAAAGGCCTTCTATGACCCTGTCATCTAACCATCAGGGAATTCCCTGCTCCCTTACCACATTTGTCTGTTATGGCTACAGTACCAAAGTACTTTGGGTCGATGGTTGGCGTGCATTTCTTTGGTGTTACTAATAACTAGATATTTCTTTTTCCATAGCTTCATGTGAACAACTACCCAATTGCTTAGCTGAAATTAAAGTTATTTAAGTAAAGAAGCTATTTCAGTTTTCTAAGACTTTACCTTCCTCACAGGTCACTGTGGTTCATTATGGCTGTAACTAGCATAGTCAGCTTGGAATTTTGTTGCTATTTTTCCTGCAGACACTTGGCTGTAAAATCTAATGTATTACAGCATTCTTCTGCAGTCTGCCAAATCCTGTGCATTGAACCATTTCTTTAAAAGTTCTAGCATAACTAATGTTAGATGAAAATTGCCGATGCCTCTTTCCCTTTACCTTGATGTGTAGTGGGAAAGTAAGCATTTCTGCCATGAGCATGCTGCTTCCCAGGCTGACAATGAGACAGCTAGCTTTCATTCCTAACTGCAACTGGTTTGGTTCTTCTTTTTTTCTCCTAATAATACAAGCAAAATGTTAGAAATTTGACTGGCCTGTAATATGTTCCTACAGAGAGATTGGGACTTGAAAACTTAAGGTTTTGAGGGAAATTGGAACATTGATCTTATTTTCACTGAAGTGGGCGAGATTGTCAGATGGTACTAAAGAAAGTGTGAAGATTTTATGAAATGGCTGGATGTTAAGTTGAAATTACTGATATAGCTAAGAAGGGAAATTGTGGAAACTTAACATTAACTTTTATTTTCTGTAGCAACTATGAACTGATGTGTTTCTTTATTGCTCTGGTATTCTGAAGCTCAAAAGAGAAAACAGTGGATGGACTCCTGCTTCAAAACCTCTCCTATTTTGGTTGATTGATGTAACGAAGGATTTTGAGAAGTCGGTTTTCATGCATATGAAATCAAATCAAAAAAGCAATTGCTTGAGATGATGAGGTAGAAATACGAAAGAAGACAGAGTTTTTTAGACAATGAAACCTCTACCTTGAGTTTTGGAAGTAGAATTTGTTTAAATTTTAATGATATTTTAATTTAGTTTAAAAAAATAGAGGACATTTTTAGTGATTCCAAGTTTATAGGGAAAAAATATTCACGTTGCAATTAGAACTTAAAGAAAAGTTCACAAACAAAACTTCCAAACATCCAAATGGCTAAGCCTACTAGAATAATAAAAATTAGAAGTAAAATGGATCATGATATATAAACTAAATGCATCTGTCTCTTTCAACTCTCTGGAGACTTCTTAAGTTCCTCATTTGTTGACAAAGAAAAAATCGAGACTGTGAAAATTCTTTTTTTTTTCTTTTTTTGCCTGCTATCGGCTCCCTTGGAATAATTTAATACAAGGAATCCAACTAGTAGTTGAGACATGGCTCTTGGTTCATTCATGTATAAATCTTTGAAGTTTTAATCTACTAACCCATGATCACCAATTGTTGACCTACAAAACTTGATTCCTTCATTAGAATGAAAGGGCTTAGAAAGAAAGGACTCAAAGGGCTATTTCCGGTAAGCTAAACTCAAAACCACCGAGAGAGAGAGTTGTGAATAGGAATATTAATATGAATATATCACCATCAGTCCTGATAAGCAGAGCCTACATTATTTGCAATAGTCCAATGACTAGTCAGATCTGATACATGAAACCCTGCCAACCTATAGTTCCCTGCTAATATTAAGTAAAAACTGGCTGTTTCTCCCTGCTTACAGCTTCCCACACAGGGCCTTGGAGCATATCCTGCAACCCTGTCTTCAGGTAATCTTTGCTAAAAAAAAAAAAAAAAAAAAAAAAAAACCACAAAGTGTTGCTTTGTAACCTTTTCTTGTGTTGAATTAGATACGCTCACTGACTTGGATTTGGTTATGAGCTTGTAACTCACTGTGTTCCTGTTCTTTTAAGCAAGCCCTTAAAATTGTGTCATCTTGTGTATACATGTATGGTTTTAAAAAAAATTGTGAGTTTTGCTCAAAATGTGGCCTAACTATCCATTGGCATGTCTATCTAGATGAACAATTAAAAATAAAGATAATTTCTTTAAAATATCACAGTATGAACAATATCCTGATTCTCATCAAGTAATGTTTAACCACCCGACCAAATGGAAATGTTTGTAAAAGGAACTGTTTGATGAAAACCACAGGGTCTATGTGACTCTTTCCATGAAGGTTGCAGAAATGTCTCTGTGGTTAGAGACATCACTGGCATGTTATCACCAAGTGAGGGAAACAGCCACCTTTCTATTCTGCATTTTGTGGAAATATTGTGTTTTTCTGCTTCATATTTCTCAGGCACATATGTGAATGAAAATAAGGTAAAATGTTTCTAATTGTGAGGCTGGAGAGATGGGTCAATGGTAAGATCACTGGTTGCTCTTACAGACAACTGGGGTTGTATTCCCAGCACCTACATGGCAGCCAACAACCATCTGAAACTCCAGTTCAAACAGAATCTGATGCCCTCTTCTGATCTCTGCAGGCATTGCATGACACAAGTGCACTTACATACATGCAGGTGATACACTCATAATACGTAAAATAAAAAATTAATAAAATACTTTTAAAATATTTAACATTGTGAAAACATATCAGATTGGGTGCTGGAACTGTTCATGAAAAATAGTTGCACATTTCAGGATTAGAGACTACAAAGGATAGTAAAACAGGCAGTGCAACTGAGGGTGCTAAACCAATAGAAGTAAAAGATGTTTTTACATGTTTTCTAGAAAATCCTTATATCTTTATATAGTCCCACATATCTACTTTTTAAAGATTAGTATTCAGAATTCCACTAATTCCTCCCCAGGTCTGAATGCAGCTTCTTTTCATATGTGGGGGCTCTATGGCACAAAGTCAAGATCAAAAGAGCTCAATGGTATTCCAAGTAGAGGTCAGACATACTCAAGCATCCTTGAAACCTAGCCAAAGCATGGTTCAAGTAGGTAAAATGTGAGCAGTAAAACTGCAATTAAATACTTTAGTGAGGAGCTACCATGTGTCTGTATTGTATGGCATATTGGTTCTTAAAGTCATGAAATAACTCTGTTATCTCATAGCAGCCAAAACTCCCTCCTGGAGTACAAATACTAGATGGCAAAAAACTTCCAACACAAAAAATGAATTTCAATCCCTCTTCTATTGCTAACTTATTCTGTGATTTGAGGAAAATTTTAAAACCACTATAAAACCGTGTCCAAACTATAACATTTTTCCTAGTATAGCTGTGGTAATAAGAGATTGCATAAAAAAGGACCAAGCACTCTCTCTCTCTCTCTCTCTCTCTCTCTCTCTCTCTCTCTCATGTTTGCCAGATGTTCAGTAAACAAAATTTCCTGAAGCTGGAGAGCTGGCTCAGTGGTTAAGAGCACTGGCTGCTCTTGCAGAGGACCCAGGTTTGGTAACCAGCACCCACCCACATGGCAGCTAACAACTGTCTATAATTCCAGTTCCAGGAGATCCAATGCCCACTTCTGGCCTGCATGGGCATTGCATGACACTGATGTACTACATGCATGCAGGAAAAAAAAAACATTCATATACATAAAATAAAATAAATAAATCAAAAGATTCCCTTTTATTACAGTACAAAAAAAGCTTGGTGAATAATAATTCACACATAAGTAAGGGCCACAGACCTAATGAGAGGGAAATGTAGTAACAAAGTACCAGTGACCACACATTACAGTCTGATAGCCTGGCTAATGTATGTACCTGCACATTTGCAAAATTGGGTAAAAAGACAGCTCTTTAACTCATTGCTCAATGCAAGCTCTACACAAGCTGCAGCCTGTTTTTCTATGTAGCCACAGATTCTAGAATAAAAAGCAATGGATCTTTGTGGTTCTTCAGATTTTTCTGTGAAAGAAAGATCTCCTCAAAACAAAACAGAAGCCACCCCCCCACCCCACCCCCGTGTACCTAGACCACCAAATAAATACTTCTTACTGGTTATGTCTCTGGTCCTCTGTCAGGCACTGAGGGTTTGAGGAGCTTTTACAAGGACCATGGGAAATGCATCTCCTGGGAGGCACCAGGTTTGCACCACTCACACATTTTCAAACAGATCCTCAGCTACTGCTTGTTATCTGTCTTATGGGATACAAAGCAGAGCCGTTGCTTAACATCCTAGAGAAGAGAGAAGATTCCTGCTTCCAGGGGAGTGCCACAGGCAAATGTTGGAGTAATGACTCAGTAAGGAACTTTCGAGCCATAAAACAGTCCATAATAGGCTTTTTATTTTCAATTAAGCTAGACAGATCATTGGAAAAAAATTGAATTTTAGGTGACACAAATTGAAAATGTCCCTGTCTTCATTGTCTAAGAATACTGTGTCATTGATTCTATTGCCTGACATGCTTCAAATTCTAACATTACAAGTGCTGATTTAATCTTCAATATTTTCCTGTTTTAAGGAAGCAATGTGGTAGACTATTAAAAGTATGGGATTTAGGGGCTGGAGAGATAGCCCAGCGGTTAAGAGTGCAGACTGCTCTTGCAGAGGACCAGGGTTTGATCCCCAGCACCCACATGGCAGCTGAAAACCGTCTTTAACTCCAGTTCCAGGGGAATCCGACACCCTCTTCTGACCTCTGCAGCATTGAAGGACACGGGTGCACAAACCTACATGCACACAGTACATTCATACACATTAAAAAATAAAATTAAAAATTTTTTTTAAAGTATGGGATTTAGAACCTGAGAAATTAGAATTTCAAATGCCTTCTAATCATTTACTAACTTAAACCTCCACTGATTTAATCTTTCTAAGCCTCAATCTCCTCAAGTATAAAATAATAGTAATGCCTACTTCCTGGAGTAGTTGTAAGGTCAAAATTAAACAATAAGAGATATAACACAATTTCCAGCAGAATGGGGCTTGATACAGTTTGGATCTAGAGTGGTCACCAGTGGCTCAGTCCCCAGCTTGGAACTATTGGGATTAGTAGACCCTTTAAAAGGTGAGGCCTCATAGAAGGATGTTAGGTCACTGAAGATATTCCCTTAAAGGGGGTATTGGGGGTCCTGTCATACTTTCTCTTCTCTTTCCTGGCTGCCATGAAATGAGCAGCTTTCTCTATCATATCCTCCCATCACAATATACTGCACACCATGACTCCAAAAGGCTAAATGACCAAGGGCTGAAATCTCTAAAACTATGGGCCAGAATTATTTTTCCAGAAGTTAACATTCTCAGATATTTTTGTCACAATGACAGAAAGCTGATAAACATGAGGATATTTAACAAATGTAAATTCTTGTGTCGTTTAAGAAAAAAAAATGTATAAAGCGGGGATTGGGATGTGTCTTTCTGTAGGTTACATCAATTTTTGTAGCAACTGAAAACAGAAGACCCATAGTAGGCAATGACCATAATTATATCTACAAATAGCCAGGCTGGCCATAAAATCATCCTTATATTTAGGACAAAACACTTTCAAAATGAATAAAGGGAGAAGATCATGTTCCTGGGGTATAAGAATGCATTGATAAAACCTAGGACAAAATAAGACTTTCTCTTCTGATTTTAAAGTAAATACTCCTTGGCCCAGCCACAGATAACCAATCTAGTTAACAACACTTGCCTACAGTTGACAAGAATTCAACTCTGCCTACAGAGAAAGTCTGGTAAAATAAATAAAACTTGACAGGCTGCCAAATGTTCATGAATGCCATTCAAATCCTACAAACCCTACAATCCTATCCATTATGGCTTCCAATAACACTGCCCCTGGTAACTTTATCAGATCCTCTGTGGGCTTATATAGCAACAAAGGACTCTGGGGTAGTCTACAAATAGCTCAAAAATAGGTTGGGATCCTAAACTAACATTTCCCAAATCATCCCACAGTGCATGTGCTAAGAGGTCTGTGTTGTGTTCCCTTGAAAAAGCAACGGCCCGCTGCCGAGGAAGTTTGAAAAAGAATGGATCAAATACACAAATTTCTCTTCTGCCTGCTTTTTTTTTTTTTCACATTAAAATAGTCTTTTCAGTCCCATACTGTGAGTGATTTAGCAGATCATAAAACAGATTGTGTTTTTTAATATTTTTATTGCAGTTTTGTGCATTTCATACAGCATTTCTCAGTCCAATTTAGACACATTCTCCTTTCCATGCCCCCACCCCACCGGAGTTCATGCATTCTGACATACATGACTTGCATGTTTTTCCCAGTTTCTTTTTCCCAAGTGTTTGTTTGTTTGTTTGTTTGTTTGTTTGTTTGTTTGTTTTTATGGAGAGGTTTATTGTGCTGGGCAGAAGTTTACTGTTTCAGTTAGTTCTTTGTCTCAGTCTTTTTCTTGTTGTTGTTCCCTCCAATTTGTATTGCTCCAAAATATGCATCTATATTTATGTCACACAAATACCATAATTATGATGTCTGAAAATAAACTATGTTAATTGCAAATCATATTTAGGAATTTACATTTTCCCTTTTAATTTTATATTGCTCTAAAACATGCATACATACCCTCCACCCATATACCAAAATTACAAAGTCTGAAAATAAGTGGTCAGTTAATTCTAGAACCCATTAAGGGATTCACATTATAAGAGCACAGTTGCTTTCAGATAAAAAGAAATATAACATTAACGTTGCTCAGTTTGCCTTACTGCCTGCTTTTTTGAACTCTCCTGTGCTAATGGACATCAACAGGAGAGAACTAGTGATATAGTTTGTTTGAATCTAGTTTTAGTTTCAAATCATGAAGCCTCCCTTAACTGTCCCTGCCCACCATGATCACCGCTTTTATTATTATTTTACTTTCTCTTGACCTAGGCTCTTACTCCAGTCTTGACCTCCCAAGTTTTTTGGTTACAGGTGGGATCACTATGCCCCACCAGCTTAGCGGCTGGTACCCCCTTCATTGTTATTGATATTGTTTTAGTTTGCTTTCTATTGTGATAAAAATATTCTGACCAGCTCCCTCATACAACAGAAGGCCAGGAACACAAAGGGTCACAAATGGCCAAAGTGTGCAGATCAGGAATCTGCAGAGTGTGGATCCTTGGACAGAACTCCTATATTAAGCTTCAGTCTTCCCAGGGCTCAGGGAACATTGCAGAAGATGGGTGAAAAGATTGTAAGAGCCAGGGAGGAGGTGCATGGAAACAGAGTCCTACAAACTCCTGGGAACCTGCTCCTATGAAGCTACAGCCATGGTGTCAGCATGCACAAGACCTATGCAAACTCCGAGCACACAAAAAGCTAGCATAGAACTGGGGAAGTGGGCAGCAGACCCCAATCTTAGCAAAAGAAATATTGGCAGCTGATTACTGCTGGATAAGGAAGAGCTGATCTTCTTAAAGCGAGGGATTCTAGATGAACTAACTAGATCTCAGTGAATGAACTTTTTCTGAGGACTGTCTGGGAACAATAACTTGACACAACAGGACTTAACACAAAAGACAGACTAGCCGGGCGTGGTGGCACACGCCTTTAATCCTAGCACTTGGGAGGCAGAGGCAGGCGGATCTTTGTGAGTTCAAGGCCACCCTGGTCTACAGAGTGAGTTCCAGGTCAGCTGGGGCTACAGGGAGACCCTGTCTCAAAAAAAGACCAAAAAAAAAACAGACTATATGGACTCCAGTTGGGGGGGAGACTATGGGAGGGTGCCAGTGGGGAAGGGGGTATAAAGGTGATTAAGTTTGACTGAGATGTTCTGTGTGAAGTACACAAAGCCCCCACAAAAGGTAAAGGCTCCTTGCCTCCAAACTGGGATACCTGCAAGAAGAGAGGCAATAAGGCCCTGCTGTCGAAGACCTGACGTTAACATGGGAAAGATGTATTGAGACCACACATGCAAGTATACAGATGGTCTCTGGATACCAGAGAGTGTTACCAAAGGCCACTAAACCAATAAAGCAAATATGGGCCTCCTTGAGTCAAGCAAGACTCCTCCGTCAGCACCAGCTACACCTCACCTGCCTGGAAATACTGTGCAGCAGAGGCAGCCATATGCCTCTATATCCCAAATCTAATTGGCTATTAGCTCTCTCCTTGGAGGAATAACCCACAGCTGATGCCACAAGCTTACATCCTCTAATGGTTAGGAGATGTTATAAGCCACAGTAAGACCCTGTCATATTTAACAGAAAAAAATGTAATTCATGGATTAACATACCATCCAAACATCTGTGTCTATACCAAAATAACCTACCATAACAATTAGTACTGTTTAAATACCTATATATCTAATTGCTTGTGTTTCATTAGTAGGATCGAAAGGTTATTCCTGGACAAACTGTCAGCCCATGAAAGGAAACAGCCAGAATTGACCAGAGTCCAAGACAACAGCTCCAGAGAAAGTAGACTGTTTTGCTTCTCATCCACCTGTGCCCCTTTTCTAAGCCTAGGGAACAATCTGCAGAAGAGGGGGCACGGTAGAATGTAAGGGCTGCGATTGGGGTGAACGGTGAAACTACAGCAATATAGTCTGGACACTTATTTGATCAACTTGATTGAACATACAAGGCCCCCTTGCTGGATGGTGGGACCCATGAGCTGTGTGGGTTTGGGCACAACTGCTTGCAAATTGGTTTTACATGAAGGATGCTTGTACTCATAAATTATCACTTATTGTCAAAAAATGAAATAAAAACTGAGTGAAAGATGAAGAAAAAAAAAAGCAAAGAAAAAAATAGCCTGACCAAAAAACACCTTAGGGAGGAAAGAGTTTCTTTGGCTAACACATTCCATCACTGAGAGAAGTCAGGACAGGAATTCAAGCAGAAACCAGGAAGGAATGCTACTCTCTGGTTCACTCATTCACAAGATCCTGCTTGGCTACCTTTCTTACACAGCACAGAGTCAATTGCCTAGGGATGGTGCAGCCCCCAGTGAGCTGGGCCCTTTCGCATCAATTAATAAGACAGTGCTCCAGAGAGATTTCCACAAGCCAATCTGATCTATGTTCTTTAATTGAGGTTCTCTTTTCCCAGGGGACTCTAGGTTGTGTCAACTGGACAGCTAGAGCTAACTAGCTAACTAGGACAGATGTGTATGTACTATTCTTCCCAAGATGAGGTATAATGTAGCAATGCAACTGAACTTTACACTCTTACCTGACTCTCCCACTGACAAAGATTAGGGAAGTTTCCAAATACCCTGTGCCTCAGCTGCTTCATCTGAAAACAATGGTAAAATGTATGTATGACCTATGTCATTGGAATCTGAAGTTTCAAAGATTCACTCATTTAAAGTACTTTGAACAGTGCATGGCACATAGAAAACACTCTTTTTTTTTAATTTTATTTATTTCTGTATGTGTATGAATGTACTGTCTGCATGCAGGTTTGTGCACCCATGTCGTGCAATGCCGCAGGGGTCAGAAGAGAGTCTCAGATTCCCCTGGAACTGGAGTTCTCCTTGAATTGGAGTTTCAGATGGCCCTCGGCCGCCATGTGGGTGCTGGGGATTGAACCCAGGTCCTCTGCAAGAGCAGTTGGCGCTCTCAACCGCTAGGCCATCTCTCCAGCCCCCAGAAAACACTCTTTTTATTAAGTATTGAGACAAACTTTTTTGCCCCCATTACCTTCACAAATGTGTTTTTTTGTAAGGTTTCTAATAACAAATAATATCCTTTTGTTATATGTTTTCCACATATGTCTTATAAATTAAAAATCAAATCAGGATAATGTTAACATAATCCAAACAAAACTCAATTGCAAAAGGCTGGAGAGATGGCCCAATGGTTAGGGTACTTACTGCTCTGGTAGAGGATCCAGGTTGGGTTCCCAGCACCAACTGTAGCTCACAGCCCACTGTAACTCCATTTCTAGGGAATCTGACACTCTCTTCTGGTCTCCTCAGACTCCTGAATGCATATGGGACACATTATTCCACACAGGCACATTAAAGCACATATAAACACATTAAAAAGGAAAAGAAAAAGTTGAAGTAATAAATATCCCGATAATTGAGTTCAAGTTCACAATTGTGATCTGGTAGGCTCTGAGTGTTTCAAGGAACATGGTTGAGAAAGACAATGATCTATTCCTCCTAGTTTCTTAGCATATGCATCTGAGGAAAGGTAGAATAGTTTCCCTAATGGCCTTGATATCCAACGATCTTTACATATTTTCCATCCAAGTACATAAGAAGTCTACAGAAGCACCACTGAATTCTATAATTTGCTAGGCTTATACAGGCCCATGCTCTCATATGGTGCTCAAGAAACAACAGAGACAAATTCCAGTGTTCACCTTTTCAAAAGAATATGAGAGCTGAGCTGGATTGCTGGCACAGCCATAAGAGGCTCAGGCTCGCAACCAGTAAGAATACGAGAGTAGCAGATGAGTCTCTTATTTTATCCTTGCACTTTGGATCATACAGAACTCATATGTTTTTTTTTTCCCAATGAGCATATATATGTGCATTTCTGTGGTTGTCCACAAAATAAGCAAAAAGGACTAAAATGGCTAAATTTTAGCTTGAATCTTTCTTTTTTAAATTTCATCAGCATATGTCATTTGTATAAAATAATGGACTTGAGTATGACGTTTTCATAGCTGCATACAAAGCACTTAGATCAAATTCATCTCTCTAACCCTCTCTTATAGAATTCAATCTCACCATTCTATGTGTTGGGCTTTTTAATTGGTTGGTTGGTTGACTGGTTTGGTTTGGGGTTTTGTTGGGTTTGAGGGAAGTGATTGTTGTTGGTAGGGTTAGTTTGCTTGTTGAACCATAAATCTCTTAGTATCTGTTTTTGCATTAGTGCATGATGATTTTGCCATTGTACCTGGAAGTACAGTTGGAAATCTGGCTTTGTGATTTGCCCAGGCTTACTCTTTTTGCTCAGGATTACCTTGGCTACAGAATCTTTTGTGCTTCCATATGAAATTCAGGATTATTTTTTTCTAGTTGTATGAAATTGTCCTTGATATTTTAGTGAGTATTGCATTGAATCTGAAATTGCTTCTGGAAATAGAACCATTATCATAATATTAATTCTGCCAATCCATGAATATGGGAGGTCTTTCCATTTTCTAGCATCTGCTATAATTTCATCCTTCAATGCTTTAAAATTTTTCTTTGTATAGATCCTTCATCTCCCTACTGAGGTTGACTCCTAGCTATTCTTTAAGACCCTAATGAATGGGATTATTTTCTTGATTTCTTTCTTAGTAAATTTGTTACCAGTACAGGTTGCTATATGTTAACTTTGCATCCTGCTACTTTACTGAAAGGTATTCAGACTTAAGAGCTTTCTGGTGGAGTTTTTAGGGTCTTTTAAGTATAAACTCATTGTCATTGTAAATACAGATAATTTAACTTTTCCCTTTCCTACTGTATCCCTTTTGTTTATTTTGCCTCATTGCTTGGGCTAAGACTTCAAGTGCTATATTGAAGAGTGGATACCTTTACCTGGCTCCTGATTTAAAAGGGAATTCTTGGAAATTCAGTGATAGAGTACTTGCCTGACATGAGCAAGGCTCTGGGTTCAATCCAAACCTTCCATAGTGTTTTCAGCAGTTCTTGGCCTCTAGATGAAGGTACAGAGAACAAAAGAAATTGATACCAAACAATGACATTGCCATCTCCACAAAAGTTAGTAACAGCAACATGAAAATTCCCTAATACCACCAATGCTTACTTTGAGCAGAAGTTATGGAATCTCGGACACTAGGAAAGAGAGCTTTGACATGTAGGGAAAAAATACAAGCTCACAGAGCAGGGGACATTGAACATAAAGCTACGGACTCACAAATTCTACCAAAACTTAAAGGTAACCAAGCCAAATGCCCCTCAACTGATGAGTGGATAGAGAAAATGTGGTACATCTACACAATGGAGTTCTATGCAGCAGTAAAGAAAGATGACATCATGAGCTTTGCAGGAAAATGGCTGGAGCTAAAGGACATCATGCTGAGTGAAGTAACACAGTCCCAGAAAAACAAATGACAAATGGTATCCCTCATCTGTGGATGCTAGTGCCAATTACCTAGTTGTAAGTATTTCTTATGCACAGCCCCTTGAGCTTTTGTCCAACTAGTTGGGAGTGATGCATATTGGAAACAACAACAAAAACAACAGAAAGGACTGCATCAAAGAACTGAGTAAAATGGTGAACTTCTGCTCAAAACAGTCAACGTCCACATGGAGAATTTTGAGAAAGACTGAGAAAGAGATGAAAAGCATGTTTGGCAGAAAACATGAGCTCTGGTGGGGTGGAGGGATAGGGTGGGGGACACAGGTCTAGATTTGATTAGTAACATAATCTTGTACAAAAAATATATAATAAAAAATAACTTTAAAAAAAAACCTTAGATATTCCTTCCCTATTTCCAAGGAAACATATGATCTGTTTTTATTATTTTTTTTAATTTATTTATATATATTTTTATTAAAATCTAGACTCCGTGTTCCCCAATCCCCCACCCCACCAGAGCTCATACATTCTGCCAACAACATGCTTTTCATTTCTTTCTCAAGTCTTTCTCAATATTCTTCCATGGGGAAGTGGACTGTTTTGAGGCAGAAGTTCACTGGTTTCAGGTCAGCTTCTTTGAATGCATTCCTTTCTGCTTGTTGTTGTTGTTGTTGTTGTGTTTCCCAAAATATGCATCACTCCCACTGCTTTGGACAAGAAGCTCAAGGGGCCATACACAAGAAATACTACAACAACTAAGGTAATTGGCACTAGCATCCACAGATGAGGGATACCATTTGTCGTTTTGTTTTCTGGGACTGTGTTACCTTCAATCAAGTATGATGTCCTCTAGCTCCAGCCATTTCCCTGCAAAGCTCACAATGTCATATTTCTTTCTCGCTGCATAGAACTCCATTGTGTAGATGTACCCACATTTTCTTATCCACTCATATTGAGGGTTATTTGGGTTGGTTCCAGCTCCTTGCTAACTTGTGAAAGAGAGCTGAAATAAACATGGCTGTGGCATGTACTCTGTGTGGGGTGAGTCTTGAGGATTCATGCTTAGGCGTGGTATTGGCTGGGTCGGGTGGCAAGTTCATCCAAGTCTTCCAAGGAGTTCTCCACACTGCTTTCCATAGTGCTGTATGAAGTTTACATTCCCCAGCAGTGGCTGAGTGTCCCTTTCCCCACAACCACTCCAGCACTTGGTATCCATTTGTTTTCTTGATCCTAGCCAGTTCTTACTGGAGAAAGATGATATCTTAAAAGTGGTTTTGGGATTTGCATTTCCTTATGATAGTGGATGTGAATACTTCTTAAAGGTGTTTCTTCAAGCCATCCTAATTCCTCCTTGCTTGAAGTCTCTGTTTGGCACTTTGCTCCATCTATTGAGTGGCGGTCTTTTGGTTTTTTTTCTTTCTTCTTGTGTTTTTTTTTTTTTTTTTTTTTTTTTTTGGTTTTTTGAGTAGTTTCATATTCTGGGTGTTAAGGTTCTGTCAGATGGTGAAGGTTTACTCCTACTTTTTGGGATTTCTCTTCACTTTCATTGATGGTTTCTTTTGATGTAAAGAACCTTTTGAGTTAATAGTCCTATGTGTCAATTGTTTGACCTTATTCTTGCGCCGACTGTAGTCTGATTTAGGAAGTCTTTTTCCCTTCCTACGCCTATGTCTTCTAGTCTGCTGCCAAACTTTTTCTTCTATCATCTTTAGAAGCGTTGGGTTTCCACGTTGAGGTCTTTAATATCCATCTGGAAATTGACCTTTTTGTACAGGGTGAGAGGGTAAGGGTTTAAATTTCAATTCTTCTAAACAAGTGGGAATCCATGTTTTAAAAACCAACACCACTTACTGAAGGGTGCTGTTTTTCCTCCATGTGTCTTCTTGGGCCCCTTGTCAAATATGAGATGGCTGAAATTGTATGTGCTCAGTTCGATCTTCGGGTTTTGTTCCATTGGTCAATACAGGTCGTTTTTGTGCCAGTACCGCAGGCTGTTTTTATGACTATAGACCTGTAGTAGAGTTTGAATGACAGTCTGGTCTAGAGATCCCCTGTGCTGCTCTTTTTCCCGCCAGGGTTGTTTTGGCTATTCCAGGTCTTTTTTTTTTCCATATGAAATTGAGGGCTTTTTTTCCAAGCCTGTGAGAAAGTCTTGGGGATTCTGATTGGGATTGTTGTTAATCTATCAAATAAGTTTTGGTAGAATGGACATTTTTTACAATGTTAAATTTTCCCAATCCATGAGATGGAGGGTTTTTTTTCCATCTTCTGATGTCTTCTTTCAAAAATTTCTTTTCTTTAAAGGTTTTAAAAAAAAAATTTTAAAAAAAATTTTTTTGTTGTAGAGGATTCTTTGGTGTCTTAGGTTAAGTTTGTTCTAGTATTTTATTGTTTTTGAGGCTTATTGTGAGTGGGAAGGTCTCTTTGAATTCTTTCTTCCAGTTGGCTTCTTCTTGGTGTAAAGAAAGGCGATTGAATTTTTTTAGGTTAATTTTGTAATCCGGCCACTATTGCCTGAAGCTGTTAATCGTTTCAGGGAGTTTTCTGGTGGAGTTTTTAGAAAGCATCCCTTAAGTAAAACAATCATATCATCAGCAAATAGGGATAGCTTTGACTTCCTCTTTTTCTTTCCAATTAGTACTCTCTTTAATTTTTCTTTTTCTTGGCTTATTGCTCTAGCAAGTGTTTCAAGCACTATCATATTGAAAGAAAGGAGTGTGACAGGGGGACAGTCCTTGCTGCAGTTCCCTAACCCTTTAATGGAATGTTTCTCCTTCCTTTCCTCCCGTTAGGCGATGATATTGGCTGGGCCCGTTTCCCTGAATTGGCTTTGATTACCACATGTGAGGAATGAAATCCCTCCAATCCAAATTCCTTCTAGGACTTTAAAAGGGCATGAAGGGATGCTGGATTTTGTCAACGGCTTTTTTCAGCCACGTCAATTGGGATGATGGTGTGGTTTTGTCTTTCATATTCCATTTATGTGTTTGATGATATTTTATCTGATTTTCATATGCTGAACCATCCCTGCATCTCTGGTATGAATCCAAACTTGTCAAGATGGATTGATCTTCTTGATGTGGGTTCTGTATGCGATTTGTAGTATCTCTGTTGAGAATTTTTGCCATCTATGTTCATTAGGGAGATGCGGCTATACGTTCTCTTTTTTTGTTGTATCTTTGCCTGGTTTTCGGTATAGACGTGATGCTGGCTTCATAGAAGGATTTGGGGAGAATTCCCTCTGATTGTATCCTCTAAAAAAAGAAAAACGGTTTCAATAATAATGGTTGTAGGTCCTCCTTTGAAAATATGTTTTAAGAATTTGCCATGAAACCATTGGGTCCTGGGCTTTTTTTAGTTGGGACGCTCTCTCCTTTTACCTCTCCATTTCTTCATTGTATTATGGGTCTGTTTAAGCTGTCAATCTCTTCTTGGTTGAGCTTTGGGTGATTCCCAGGATTTCACAAATTCATCCATTCTTCTAGGTTTTCAAACTTGGTAGAATTAGGTTCTTGTAATATTCCCATATGATCTGGATCTTTTCCTTGTCGTTGTGATATTTCCCTTTTTCATCACGGTTATAATTTGATTTGGATTTATTCCTTCTTTCTTTTTGGTTAATGGGCTAGAGGTCTGTCTAATCCTTGTTTTTTTTCTTTCAAAGAACCAACTTTTTTTTTTTTTTTTTTTTTTTTTTTTTTTTTTTTTGTATTGTTCTTTGTTTCTATTTCATTGACTTCTGCTCTGATTTTTTGTTATTTCTTCCTGTCTGTTTCATTTGGTTTCATCTGTTGTTGCCTCTCAGTGCTTTCTAGCTGTAGTGTTTAGATCATTCACCTGTGCTCTTTGTTTTTCTAATGTAGGCACGGAGGGGATAAACTTCCCTCTTAGGATGCTTTTAAGGTTTCCGTAGGTTTTGTTGTGTTGTAATTGTCATTGTCAATTCAGTTCAGGAATGCTTTATCTTTCTTTAACTCTTCCTTGACCCATTCATTACTTAAGAGTGTGTTGTTTAGTCCAATGTGTTGTTGTAGGCAGTAGGGCTTATCCTGGTGGTTGATGTTGATCTTTATTGCACTGTGGTCTTTTTTTTTTTTTTTTTTTTTTTTTTTTTTTCTTTTATTTTTTGAGGTTTCTTCTGTGTCCCAGTATGTGGTCCGATTTTGGAGAATGTTCTATGGTGCTGATTAGAAAGTTTATTCTCTGGTTATTAGGGTGGAATATTCGTAGAGGTCTATGAGGTCCAATTTGGTGTATCATATCGTTCAGGGCTTCAGATGCTGTTTTTATTATTTTTGTCCTGTTGACCTATCAAAGGCCTCAGTGGGTATTGCAAATCCCTACTATGAGTTTGCTGGGGTTAGTGTGTGATTTGTGGTCCTGGAGAATTGTTTTTTATAAAGTTTGGTGTACCAGATTTGGGGCATATATATTCATATTGTGAAATCTTCTTGGTGTTTCCTTTGATAAAAATGGTAATGGCCTTCTTTGTCTCTTCTGATTTCTTTTACTTTGAAGTCTATTTGTCTGATATTAATAGCACACCTGCTTTCTTTTTTGGTACATTGCTTGGAATATTTTTTTCATCCTTCACTTTAAGGCTGTGCCTGTCCTTGAAGGTAAAGATGTGTTTCTTGTAGACAGCAATATCATGGATTCTGTTTCTAATCCAATCTCCGTCTATGTCTTTTGATTGGGGAATTTGAGTCCATTATTTAATGGTTATGGCTGATAGGTTTGCGTTGCTTCTTTTGCCTTGTTATCATTTGCGGTTTGGGTTTCAAGGTTTTACTTCTGCAGTTATGCTTTTATTTGCTTTCTCTTTCTAGGTGCCGTGGGGTTGGTTGTCCTTTCTCTGTTCCTTTGAATTGCTTCAAGTTTTCTCTAAAGGGTTGGTTTTTCTGGACATGTATTCTTTCAAACTTGTTAATGTCATAGAAGGTTTGTCTTCCTCCTTCACTATAAATTGACGCTTTCCGCTGGGTATAGTAACTGGGTTGGCATCTATTGTCCTTTAAAACTGGGAATGCTTTTTTCCACGTTCTTCTTCTTGCTTCATAGTTTGCATTGAGAAGTCGTTGTAAGTCAGGAAAGGTTTCCCCTTATAAGTCACTGTTGTTTTTCTCTTGTGGCTTTAAAGGATCTTGTCTTTGTTTTGGGTGTCAGCTTTTAACTATAATGTTAGCATGGTGAATTTTTTTCTGTCTATGTGCTGTTTGGAGTTCTATGTGCTTCTTGTTTATTGTATTGGTTTCTTTTTTTTTTAGTTTGGGGACGTTTTCTTCTATTTTCTTTTGAAGATCTGATCAATACCATTCTCTTGGGATTCTTCTCCTTCCTCTATTCCTATGATGTGGAGGTTTGATCTTTTCATAGTGTCCCACAGTTTTGGTTGTTCCATTTTTGTGTATTTTTAAACTTTTCATAATCTTTCCTTGAGGTTTTTAGTTGTTCTGTGTTATCTTCCAGGTCTGATAGTCTTTGTTCTGCTTCCTCCATTCTGCTTCTGAGGCTTTTTCCATTCCTTTCCTCTTGATTGGATGAGTGTTTGATTTCCTTTTTCATTTCCTCTTCTGATTTCTTTAGTATTTCTACTTTTTTTTTGGAGCTTCTCAATCTCTTCCTGTAGCTCTTTGCTTTGCTGGTTGGTTTCCTTATCTTTTTCAGAATGGGATCTTTTCAGTGTTTCCAGTTCCTTCCGGAGTTTGTCATTCTCTCTCTCTAGGTCCTTCTTGAGTTCTTCATTCTCTTTTCTTAGTTCTTTGATTTGCTCTTTACAATCTTGTAGTTCTTTAAAAATGTTCCCAATTGTGTTTCTGATATCTGTGTCCTGGGGCATCCCCAGAGAGATCCCACCATAGGAATCTTCCATAGGGCTGGTAGAGCTTGGTGTGGGATTATCCTGCCCCTTTCCTGTGTTGTCTCTTCTTCGTGTTCCTGGCATACGGGCTTCTCCTTGCCTGTATTCCAATGTGAGTCCTAAATGCCTCTTCACTGTGTTGAAGGCTTGCTTTGCTTGCCTCCTTTAGATGCCTTCATAATCCCAGTTGGCAGGGGGGGGGCGCTCTTTAGCCCTTTCCCTGGTACCTGAGCTTCAGCTGGTCTCAGGAGATCTCAGATCTCAAGACTCACACAACCCTACCTTTAATACCAGCTGGGAGGATAACTCCACCCCCACAGCCACAAAAGCCAATTAAGCCAAAAACAACTGGATTAACGAATTAACTAGGTTAAGTCAATCAACAATCAGCCTTGCTGAAGCACCCAGTTCCTACCTACCTTCCTGCGCTTCAGCTGGTCTCAGGAGATCTTCTGATCTGTTTTTATTCTAACAATAAAATTTATCCTCACAGATTTGGTGTTATAAATTTCTTACCAAGAATCTAATTAAACAGCTCGTACATTTTAAAAGGGAGAATAAAGCCGGGTGTGGTGGTGGTGGCGCACGCCTTTAATCCCAGCACTTGGGAGGCAGAGGCAGGCGGATCTTTGTGAGTTCAAGGCCAGCCTGGTCTACAGAGCGAGTTCCAGGACAGCTGGGACTACAGGGAGACCCTGTCTTGAAAAGACCAAAAAGAAAAAAAAAAAAAAAGTGAGAACAAAGATCAAAAGACAAAGAACATTTTAAGACTTGATGACAAGAAAGAACCAGAGCAAGCTGAAAGATGAGTCCATGGTGCAAGGCTGTCAATGGTCTGAATTTATTATATCAGAGGCAAAATAACTTGATGTGAGGACAGACAGATGCAGGAGGTTTGGCCATAAGAGTGAGTAGCATCAGGCAGGTACAGAAGGTTGAAGATTAAGGGACCAAAAGGACAGGGTAGTAGATAATCATCCTCTTCATTTTTGATGTTAGAGAGGATGTTGGCTAGACTCTGAGAAGCCTATCCTTCTATAAGTAGCTAAAGTAGAGGGAACAAAATGTCAGATGATGATGGAGGTATAATGATCCATGGCAGAAATCCCAAGGAAAAAAAGAATTTGGGGGCTGGAGAGATGGCTCAGCAGTTAAGAGCACTGACTGCTCTTGTAGATGACCCTGGTTCGATTCCCAGCATCCACATGGCAGCTAAGAACCATCTTGGGCCAGGCGTGGTCAAACATGCTTTTAATCCCAGCACTTGGGAGGCAGAGGCAGGCAGATCTCTGTGAGTTCAAGGCCAGCCTGGTCTACAGAGCAAGCTCCAGACCAGCTGGGTCTAAAGAGAGACCTTGTCTCAAAAAGACCAAAAACAATAAAAAAGAATTTTCATGTTTTCTTTTTTTATTCCCTCAACAAAGGTAGAGAGGACCAATGGTCTAGTAGAGGACTTATGGCACTGCACAAAACACAGCTGGGAGGAAGCAGCTTCCATCTGAGTGATAAAGCAATGTCCTTGGGGGACATTTTTCAAATACAGCATGTTGGATTAAGGAAAGTCTAGTGCAGAGACAGTGAGCACAATAGTGTATTGTAAGGTGGGGGAGATTAAGCTGACCATTCTTATACACAAAGATTTAGTCTCAACATTCCCACTGTGGTTAGGAGACTCTTACAGATTTACAGAGACTAGCTACAATTCTGACCCTTAAAAGAAAAGGGAAATTTTGAGCTCTTTGGTTGCCACAGATAGTATCAGAAGCAACTTGTAGAAGGAGGTCCTGGTCTCCATACTCAGATGGCCTGGGCTGGAGTGGGGTGCATGAAGACCTTTTGATGAGCTGAGATGGCAGAAAACTCATTCTACTTTTCCCATTGGGACTGCAGGCTCAGCAAGACCACTGTTAAATATTCAGTGTACCATCTGGAAGCAGTAATAAGGACCTGTGAGTAACACTTTTCAATTCCCTTTACTACTATGGCTGCAGAGACCAACTGAGGACCCAGGTAGCTTGCTGCTACAGGAGGGCCCTCAGACCTGTCACTCTGCTGAATGAGATGGAGAAGCATTCTGAAATGAAATTATAAATGGAAAGTGACCAGACTCTGACTATCCAAATGAACCAGTCTTCAATAATGGAGAATACTGTGTAGTATCAATGATTAAAAAAAGGTAATAAATTATTTTTTGGTAATAAATTATTGTAAATACTTCCAGTTGCACATTGGAAATGTAAAGAATCCCTATGTAAAAGTATAAATCAAACAGCATCTAGATTTTAATCTGAGTTCAGCATCCTGTGTCTGGCTCTTAGCCATGATCAGTTCATAAATTTTAAAAGAGGCCCAGATCTGTGGATGCTAGTGCCAATTACCTAGTTATAAGTATTTCTTGTGTAGGGCCCCCTGAGCTTTTGTCCAAAGCAGTTGGGCATAATGCATATTGGAAACAACAACAACAACAGAAAGGACTGCATCAAAGAACTGACTGAAACAGTGAACTTCTGCTCAAAACAGTCAACTTCCTCATAGAGAATATTGAGAAAGACTGAGAAAGAGATGAAAAGTATGTTTGGCAGAATGCATGAGCTCTGGTGGGATGGGGGAATGGGCGGGAACATGGATCTAGATTTGTTAAAAAAAAATAAAAATAAATTTATGTGGGAAAAAAAAGAGGCCCAGAAAACCTGCTCGAAAAAGTCCACTCATGCCCTCCCACCTTTGATCAGAATTACTTGCAAAGAGCAACGGAGGGGGAGCTCACTCTGAGAGCATCTTCACTGCTCTGTGCTTTCTTATTAACACTCAATTTGAGAACAAAAATGTTCTTAGAATTTGAGAACTTGCTAGAAATTATATATTTCTTTTTCCCTGAAACTGACCTTGCTGTCCAAGAGCCTTCAAGCCTTCCTGGAATCTCTGTTTAGAATTCCAAACGATTTCATGAAAATTTTCAAATCCAGTCACACCTTCTGCTAACATTATAAGCAAAGCACTTTTACCTCCTAGAATTATGGGTATACTCCAATCTTCCAAATAAAAGTGTGATGTAGTAATTCAACTACCAAAAGCACATAGCAATTTCATCTGTAGTTTAATTTCCAAATCGAGACTCAATCAATAGTCATTGTCCCGAAATACACCAACCTCAAGTTATACTAATACACTGTCAGTCTAAGAAACACTTAGGAAAAGAGTGGAGGTTGATGTATTAATGACAATTATTAAAACTTCTCAAAGACTTTTCACCAAAAGAATTCAAAATTGTTTTAGTGTTACTTGTTCCCCACCTCTAAAACAGAGTAGCAATTACAACTAACCACTGGTTTCTAGCAGGAATCAATGAAGAGTCAGCATAGAAAATGGTTATAGGCAGATAACCTGAACTTGAACCCTGGTTCAGCCACTTATTAGCTATTTTCCCTTTGCTGGCCTCTTAACTTCTTTTGCCTCTGTTATATCAATGTGGTGATCAGGGGATTATCTGAAGATCAAGTAAGTCAGAACAATGCTGTTTTTAACAGTATGATGGATTTTCAATTTTCTGTCATAAATGCATAGAAGAGATAAAAACAAACCCTCCTAGCCTTCTTAAAACTTGGTAAAGCTCAGCCAGGCATGATGGTGCACACCTTTAATCCTAGCACTCAGGAGGCAGAGGCAGGCAGATCTCTGTGAGTTCAAGGCCAGTCTGGTCTACAGATCTTCCAGGCCAGCTGGGGCTAAAGAGAGACCCTGCCTAAAAAAAGATTAAAAAAAAAGTTAGCAGATAGCCACAGGTGGCTGCTGCTTCCCCTTCTCCCCCAATTCTCTATCATCCAGCAGATGCAGGTTGCATCTCTGAGTGCAGGAGAGTGCTAACGACATTGGTCCAAGGCAGGCTAGCAGAGGA